>CM040755.1:4462562-4782562 GCA_022829145.1 Albula goreensis | reverse complement strand
CCACAGCAAGACCTGAGCAAGGCCCTTAACCCCACATTGCTCCCAGGAGGGATTGGCCCTTGGTTAGCCTGATCAACTTGCTTTGGATAAAAGCATCAGCTAAATGACTGTAATGACAAACAGAGTTTGATCTCCGGGGGAGACATCAGAGGGTACCACAGAGCTTGTTGTGTGTGACTTTTTTTTTTCTTCAACATGTTGCGTGTTGTTGGACATGCCTTGGGACGGCAGTCTCCGTGAGCAGACCCTGAGACTCTGCTGAGGCAGACGTGAGACGAGCGAGGGAAGGACGTCAACACCCACACGGAGGTGTATTAGAGACGGCTGAGCAGGCGGATGATTTACGACATGTCGGAGATTTTTGGCAGGGGCTGGCGGGGGCTGTTAGCGCCGGCCTTTCATCTCAGCTGTGTGAAATCTCGGCCTCAGGGCCCCTGACGTTTCCCCCAGCGCAGCGACTCTGGCCTCTGTCTGACCACTTCCTCAATTACGATTCAAAAAGGGCAAATGAGTAAATATATACATTTTTTTGAATGTGTCGCCAAAAAACAAGGAGGTAAGATAAGAGGGGAAAAAATAACAGAAATAGGATTACATAATTCTAAAGAGAAAAGTTATAATTTTATATGGAATCAGACTCAGCAAAAATCCGTACCCGATTGATTAACACGGACATAAACAACACAGGAAGAGAAAGCATGACATGAGAACGTTTGTATGGTAAAGGAAATGTGAGACAAAAAAACCTTTTACATTTGAGGGAAACCGACAAACAGGCAGACACATTACACAAGGCATGTGAAATAGGTGCTCAGCCACATAGTAGGGCGGACAGAAAAACACAAACGCACACACGCACAAACACACGCACACACACATACACACAAACACACACCATAAAGCCACTCCACCTCTATTAATAAAATACATGCTATAAGTATGCTTTCAGTGATCATAACAGGCTGTGACAGAGCACACAGGAACCAATGAATTACAGCAGCTCCAACTCAACAAGTCAACATTCTTTTTCACAGTCCATGTAGGTTACATTCATCACTGTTCACATGGTTACATAAGAGCCATTGGAGTGCACAGCCGCGCACCTGGCCGGTGCTGAAAGTGTGCTGTCCTGTAATCACACACATTAAGAGACTACCTGTACAATGACAGCGTCTGTCCAGCTCTCAAAGAGCGGGACAGGGACAGGTGACCTTACCTACTTCAGTCAAAACTTTATCTGTCCAATATAACATTATTATATCTTTCAATTAATTAAAAGATATAATTTGCTTCTCAGGTATACTGAAGTAAAAAAATGGTCTTTTTTAAGATATATATATATATATCTCCATTGTATAATTAAATTATATAATTACAATGCAAAATCATAATGTGTTATATAAAATAAATATGTTTGTTAAACTGTTGAAGACTGGGTGGTTAGAGTTCATGTGACAGAGAGCAGTGTGACATTCCAAAGCCTTGGATGAAATTCTGAAATGCTACACTGTCCTTTTCCTTTAGATTGAGTTTCTTCCACACATTTGTTTTGACAGAAAAGAGTAAACCAGGAAAAGGATCGGAGTCAGCGAGGGAGGCAAAATGAGGTCGGGTCACGCACGATGACTCAATAACAGTGTCACTCAAGAGCTGTGGAGGTGCGCTTGTGTTTTCCTGCTCACGTACGCACACACACACACACACACACACACACACACAGGCACACACCCGGGCCACTGCACGCACTCTCTCTCTCCCTGACACGCACACTCTCCACCTCTGCGGACTGTAATTGACGGGCGACGTGATGGCGTGAGAAGCTGAGCAGAGCCACTTCCTGAGTCTCAGGTACGCACAGCGGCCAGGAGCACGGCTCAGGTAGCCTGTCCTCCAGGGGAAGGAGAGAGAGAGAGAGAGAGTGGGGGAGAGAGAGAGACATTAGTTCATGGCATTGGTGGCACAAGATACAGCCAAAAAATGAGGGACACTCAGTTTTATATTTTATCATTTTATTATGTAAATACCAAATAACAAAGTATGTATTTTATTACCATTTATTTATATAATTTATGTATGCAAAAAATGAATTACCTGGACAACCTCACCAGGTCTAACCTGAAAAAAGATACTTTTAATGAGCTATGAGGAATTACCTTTCAACATCTTCCTCCAAGTCAGACCCCATTTATTCCTCTTTTATCCACCCTCTTTTTTCATATGTTTTCATTTTTGTTTTTTCTGTTTGCGTGTTATGTTTGCAAATGCATTTCAGCTTGGGCAACATAATAAACCTTGTCATTACCAGCAGAGCCATTTAAATTGGAATTTGAGAGGGAATGACGGCAGGGTAGGTACAGTAGAACATCACAAAAAACCCACTGAGAATGTAGGTTGCCAGCTAAAGAACTGTTCATGATTTAAAAAAATGATGAAACGGCCAATTTAGGAAACAAGGTGATCAATGCTGATCAATCGCTTTAATTGATCACTTAAGTGCAACACCAAAGACCTGCAGAACTGCAGCTTTTCAGGACTGGGGTTTGGCATCAACGACACAGAATGATATATCATTTCAAAACTTATAAGTTATGCCGATATTATTTGGCAACACTGTTCTAGATGTTCTGCCGATACAAAATATAGAACTGAATTCGACTAGGAGAAAAATAGAAACGTGAAAGAGGGAGGTGGAAGAATGTGAGGATGAATATGTGTGTGAAAGAGAGCAAAGCTGAGACGAGAGAGGGAGAGAAAGAGAGGGAGGGGGGATAAGGGAGAGAGAGAGAGAGAGAGAGAGAGAAAGAGAGGGAGAGAAAGGCGCTCAGTCACTACGCAAACACCCTTGCGTGTTGTCACTGACTGAGGTTCACTGACCTGAGAACGGCCTTGCCCTGACCCTCTGCAGTGGTTCTGACTCAGAGGAAATTGTTCTTTAATCATGTTTTTTTTTTTTTTTTTTTTTTAGCTTTTTAAAAAAGTAACTGCACACATTTTGAAAGCCTCACAGTTGCACAACACATGATCACAACTTCCAGCACACTGAGTAAGAAAAAAAAATCTGATGTATGGAGTCATTTTTGACTGACACAATAAGAATGAGTTCATGTAAAAAAAAGGATGTTGTGCTTTGAAAGATGATAAAAATTACTTTCCTAGGCTTGGTGTGTGAGGAATACGGATGCATAGGGCTCTTAATGTATGGAGTTTATGAGTGATTCATGATTTAATCGCATAATTGCAATCCTGTGGTCATGTTTCGTGACTCCACGCCTTTTCGGGTGACTGTCTGTGGACCATCTAGCCCTGCAAGACCAATGACATCACAGTATCGCCTCCCTTAGCGTTACGTGCTGCTGTCTGCGTGGAATCACGCACTCATAAGACTTTGCTTTAGTCTGGTGAATGAATTGCATTTGCTTGTTATTTGCTGTTTCACTTTTTAACCGATCTGATTCTGAGTACCCACAAGATGGTTGATTTAAATGCATTCGGACAAGTGTTTAGATGTGTTTGAATGTGTAATTGTGTGTGTGTGTGTGTGTGTGTGTGTGTGTGTGAGTGTGTGTGTGTGTGTGTGTGTGTGTGTGTGTGTGTGTGTGTGTGTGTGTGTGTGTGTGTGTGAGTGAGCATGTTTGTGATCATGTGTGAACATGCGCATATGTTTGAGTATGTATATATGGCAGTATTAGTGTGTTTGAGTATGTGAGTTATGTGTCTGTATGTTTGTGTGTGTGTCAGTGTTTGCACAGCAAAATGTCCAGTGTTCATTTAACGCTACAAGTGTACATATGAGTCCAATTGTTGTCATTTGTACACTGTTCGTGTTAAATTAACACCAGACATTTTGCTATGTGCGTGAGTGTGTGTGTGTGTGTGTGTGTGTATGTCAGTACACATATGCTTTCATGTTTTGCCTTGGACTTCAAACAAAGTCCTTTTTTCTTCCTCTTGCTCCACATCTCTCCTCCATCTCCGTTCCTTTGCCTCCTCATCTCTCCATCCCGCGCTTGCCCCAGGTTAGGTTTCGGTGAAGCATTAGCCACAATTGTTCCGCGCGGCAGCTCTAAGCCACTGTTTTAAAAGACGGTCTTTAAACATTATTCATGCAAGAGGAATTCACCCACTGTGTGGCATACCTGGTCTTTTACTCACTCAGCTCCTGTGTGTGTGTGTGTGTGTGTGTGTGGAGAGAACAGAAAACAAGGCAATCACCATAAACTTTAACAAGGCCTAAAACGCTGTTGAAATGCAGCTGCTCTCCACACCCAAGTGTACTTTGTGTTCACACCACTTTTTTTTAATGTTTCCTTTTTTCCCCACCCAAACTCAGCCAAACCATTTAGCTTTCTGTAGCAACCCTCTCCCACTGACTCAAGAGGAGGGAGCCAAGAACACATGACTCCTCTGATTTGCGTGACTACCAGCTGGACTTTGCTTCTTTCCACGCCGCAGATGCTAACTGCCCATGCTAATGGAGGAACACAATGTCAACACACGACCAGTTCACTAACCTTGCAGGTGCCCAACTGGCCAGCAGAGGCCACTAGTGAGCGATGTAGCTGAGGTTTCAGACATGCTCATCCCTTACTCATTGCCAGTGTGGCTGAGCTAAGTGTTGCCTCATCGTTGTGGACCTCTGGCCATGGCTGGTGATGGCACAGCTGGGACCCACAGCGGCACCATGAACATACGCCTTTTATCCATAAGCCACCCTCAACAAACAGCAGCCTGATCTCTCAAGCGTTCTTCACAGAAGCACTAGATGAGGGGAAAAGGACATCCGTTTTTAGGTGAAAAACGGGACGCCCCAGCTAACACAGCGCTCTCTCAGGTCCTGTCCACCACAGAAACACAGCCGTGTCATACGAGGTCATCTGCACACCCAGAAACAGCGGGGTCACCCCCTGCAACGTGCTTCCTGTCAGGTCCGTAGCTTTAGCATTCTGTATTGGTTGCATTGTTAAATCTGGGTGGACATTGTTAAATCTGGAGTCCGGGTGCCTCACTCGGCACCAGGGCAGGTGTTACTTTACATGTAGCAAAGTGGGTCGGATTACACCCAGGCTTGGCAAAGGGGGTTCATATCTCATTCTCAATGTCATGCCAGCGTTTGATCTTAATCGTTCAATTACCCTAGCCATCCTACATTTTATGCGTCCTTTTTTTTTTTTTTCTTGATAAGCTTGTGAATGACAGCTGATTACTATTCTAGAGTCTCCGTGTGGAACATTTTTCCCCTGTGGTTTAATCTGAGAACCGATGTTGTTGCATGTAGCTTATCAGATAATTGACAGCGAGTTATTTGTGGGAACAAAGAGCTGCATACACACAGGCCTTCCAGAAGCTTCCGGCGTTGTCTACCCCTGGATTGCACAGTAAAGTGGCCAGGATCAGATCGCAGTAGATATGTGAGCTGTGCCGTGGAGCACAATGCTCGCCTTTACTTCCCCACATCCACCTGTTGCACGCTGTCTCCAAAACCCCTTTACCACTCATGGGGATAAGAGGCTGGACCACCTTAGCCAAACTTATGAGGCCTGACAAAGGGAAGTATAACCAAAATCTTCTCTCATATTCTGGATCGTTTACCCTGTGGGGCCTACGGTTTAACAAGACAATCTATGATAAGGGCCCATTCCTGCTGCTTTCTGAATTTACGCTAAGAGATGTGCATGAAACAATAATAGCGCCTAGAGTTTATTGAGGAAATTAGAAAAGCATCATTCCCGCAGTTCCTTATTAACTTTAGGGAAAGGACGGCTTCGTCATTTTAGGGAGAAGCTAGAAACTGCTTGTGCAAAATCAAACGAGTGTGATTGCTCGATTCGAAAAGGGGGGTTACCCAATCAAAACAATTCCCCTCATTATAACCTCATTACTGAGTCCCTAGACGTCGGTGACATCAAAGCAGTCAGCCGGACTCTTTGGTACCAGGAGTATAAAACCCCAGGGTTGGTACTTTGCATATTTTGCCTCCAGGGGCCATTATTTCAAAGGATGGGTCACCAAAAATTAAGCATCAAGTGATTGAGTGAAAACAGGATTTGAGATCCATTGATCTACAAACAGTGTTATGAACATGCTGTGTCATTTAACCCCAGAACACAGCTTACTTATTCAAATCAAAACAGCACGTTTATAGTTATACCAATACAAGCAATGTGGTAGATGAATATGCCAGGAAATATAGATGAAGGGGGCTAGGGAGGTGGAAGGCGTGTTTAGGCCCATGTTCAGACAGTCCAGAGAGAGAATTACGTCATGTCCAATCACAGACAACTGCAGAGAGACACAGATGTTTATGTAGTTATTGTTAAAACAAAAATAATCCGTAAAAAAATGTTAAAAACCCAGACTCAGACCACAGGAGGGGGCTGGAACAGGTGTGAATGTTCCTATCTAAAGGAAGGGCAAAGGTTTGGAACCAGAGTCGAGTGTGCTCTCAAAGCTGTGCTAGGGTGTCCATGTGACTCAGCCCACTTTTTAGGTAACATTAGAAATTGGGACAGCAGCTCTGACACCACACACACACACACACACACACACACACACACACACACACACACACCACACAAGTTCACACACACACACAGACACACACACACAGGTTTACACACACACACACACACACACACACAGCCACACACATGCACGCACACAAGTTCACACACAGACACACACACACAGGTTCACACACACACACACACACACACACACACACACAGAGAAACAGGTTTGACTGAGCATCTACTCCCTTCACACGATTCCATCTTTCCTTTCCTTAGATTGCTTAGACATTACTGCACTGTAACTCTTCAAATCCAGGCTCTTGTCAACAACCATTCTTAAGAACCACTCAAAGCAAATGCTTTAATTGAATTTATTCATTCCTCTGACAGCTAAAAAGATGACTCGGTACAAGCCCGCAGGTAAAAGAGAGTGGTTCTGAGGCCAGGCCAAGAGATGAGGGAAAACAGACCAGGTGCTGTGAGAAGCAAATCTAAACAATCACAATGTTACAGTCCCAGAGGAGTTTGGGGATGAAGCCGTGCCAACCTGGCTGCAGGTTTTGTTTTGCCTTTTTTTGGGAGTTGGGAGTCGGGTTTGGGTGGGGCAGAGGGGAAACATCTCGGCTGCCCGGGGGGGACAGTAGTTTATTCAGGGCAGATAACACCCTAGCCCAATCCAGGACGGGAGGAGATCCAGCGTTCTCACAACAGCTTCCACGAACTTATGCATGCAAGCACGTACACACGAAGGCATGCACGCACCCCTACAAAAACACTCTCATCACAAATATGCATGGGAGGGAGGAGAGGAGCCAGCCTTCTCACAAGCACCTGCATGAGTGGAGGGACACACACAGCCATGCAAACACATGCACAAACACACACACAAACACACGTATGCATTGGCACACAGGCACGCATGCATGCACGTGCACTCAAAATCACACACACACACACACACACACACACACACACACACACACACACACACACACAAACACATTCGTGAACAGAAACACACGTACATACATATGTATGCACACACATAAAGATACAAACTTTCACTCACTCACACACACACACACAAACACAATCGCGAACAGAAACACATGTACATACATATGTATGCACAGGCACACAAATGTAAGCACACACATACAGATACACACTTTCACTCACTCACTCACACACACACACACACACACACACACACACACACACACACAAAGTCTACCCCTCTCATACTCTCAGCCCTTAGTTCCTTCCCATGAAGATTACTGTCTTATACTGGTAGACAGGGGTATAACAAACGCAAACTACAATGAAACACACTGACATTTAAAACTTACATGCCAACTTCAATGGAAATCTAATATACTAACGGACTGGGCAAATATGTCCAATAAACTTTATTTTTTTCTTGGTCTCTGTATTTCAGAAAATTTCCAAACTGTTGGGAAATATAGTATAAACTAGTATATATAAACTAGTGTACATGATATTAATACATATCTGTTATTATACATATGTGTATATCTGTTATTAATTTCCTACACAATTTTTTTCATATTTGGAATGGGAACACTTCCCCACACATCACATCTGTTACCTTGCGTGTCGCTGGGACATTCGACCCTAAGAAACTACCATGTGTGATATCCAAAGAAAACATACAGCACACCTGATCTAAAAACTGTGTTTATTCATTAGGTTATGGCTTATATCAACAAAATTACAAATATGTTTTCTTTTCTTGGAGGTAGCCATAGGGCCATATTTTTACGTGACTGTGTTTTATAGGCAATAATTCACTTTCTCAGTGGCAAAATGCCAACAGAGACTCCTCACAAAGCTACCTGTTGAGCAATAATTAACCATCATTCCTCTGTCGTGACTGAATCAGCACAGGTAATCATTATTTTAATTACTGCACCAGTTTTGTACGGCTGCAAATCTATTCCACCAGTGTTACTTGCAGCTACTGCAAATCTATTCCACCAGTGTTACTTGCAGCTACTGCAAATCTATTCCACCAGTGTTACTTGGAGCTACTGAAAAAATGTACACAATTAAAATTTCTCTTACTTTTGTGTGACAAGTAGAATAAGAAGAAGAAGAAGAAGAAAAGAGGAAGCTCATATACGAATACCAGGCAAAGGGTTCATTTAAATAGATGGTTTTCTGATGAAGGAGTGCAGGAAAGAGAATGAAATGTGTGCAAACATACCTGGATTTGAAATACCTGTAAAGATCTTCCTCCTCTCTACAGATTTTAAGTATGAAAACGTACAGTATCTGAGAGTGAGGACAGATTTGGGAACACCTGCGGTCACACCTCCCCAGTACATCCCAAAATCCACCCAAAAGGTGACCCTATTCACACTCAAGTACACTGACTACACATCACTATAACAAGACATATAAACAGGTGATAAACTGCTAGAAGTCTTAGAAAGCAAACAGCACACAAATGCCGAAGATAATGCCGGCTTTTGGAGCAGAGAAATTACAAATTAAAAGCCAATTTCCAAAGTTTCATGCAAGGCCAGATAAGTTTTAAAAAAAACTACATGTTCCAAGAATGAAGCTGATAGCTGCAAGAATTTCAGTTTAGCAGACAAATCAATGAGAAAGGGGGTTTTGTGAATGGACATACCTATATTTAGTGAAGATGGTCGACTTACCCAAAAAGTTCAAAACTTAAATCTGAAAAGGAAACAAATACATATATGCTGTAACAGGATGACTGCAAAAGTATACAAGTTGAAACAGGAAGACTGTAAAAGTACAATAACACAAATGCGTGGTGAGATTTGAGAAAATAAACTCTCTGCAATGCTTCGCAGTGTTAACATTGCTGACAGTCAATCGCACTTCCCATCCACCGCAATTAAACCATAACTCTGTCACTCCCAAAGCCCCTTCCTGCAGCGCATGGAGCAGCGGAGGAAGTCCACGCTTCCCTGGAGAGGATATGAACTGCGCAGTCACAATGAGCACCATTCCAGCAGGTTATTGCAGTCTGGGTGATGGATTCAGCAGTGTTTATGGCCACGGCTGTAAAACATGTCTGTAGTTACATGCCTCCGCCTCTGCCATGGTCTACACACATAATGATAGAGGCTACGGCCAGGCCTTCACGCACACATCAGAGTAGAATAACATAGACATGTGTACAAATAAACAGATGAGCACTCTCTCTCTCCCTCTCTCTCTCACACACATTCACATTCATACACCCATGGACTCATACACACACATATATTCATACACACACATACACATACGCACATATGCACACACATCCTCACATGCAAACGCACGCGCACACACACACGCGCACACACACATTCATACACACACATACACATACGCACATATGCACACATATCCTCACATGCACACGCACACACACGCGCACACCCACACATTCATACACACACATACACATGCGCACATATGCACACACATCCTCACATGCAAATGCGCACCCACACATTCATACACACACATACACAAACGTGCATATGCACGCAACATCCACACACGCAAACAAATCCACACACAGACACACACACCCAGTAGCTGGGGATCTACGTCGGACGTCCCGTCTCGCTGGGGTTGAAGGAAGAAGCTTGTTATGCTTGAACCGGGTTCAGTTAATTACTCAACAGGGCCTGGGGGATAATCCGTTTGCGCTGTCCAAGAAAAACACTGGGTGGTGCAGATAGATGCCAGGTCCGCTGCTCAACACTTTCCCCACTGCCATCCTGGAAGAGCGTACTGGGCTGTTTCATAACAAGACAGGAGACTGCATCCTACCAGTCTGTTTGCCTCACCAAGCAAGAGCCAGGGGCTACACTTCCCACTCCCTAACCTGTATCCCATTGTCCTCCTTTTCAAATGTACAAGTTGCCCTAGCAGGGTATTTCCATCTTACAGCTACAGCATGAAACTGCCCTTGTGCACATTGAATATACTGCCATATATTGAAAATGTATTGACTTTCTCCTCGGGGAAATATATTCACAAATATATTTCCTTGTGATTTTTAACAAAATATTTTGCCATATCTGATTATTTGTGTATTTGCCCATGTATTGTTTAGTGCTGAAGTGCACTATTTCTCACATGAAGCAGGTCTTTGAGGATGGGAACTTCCCTTTCTTTGATGTAAAGTCCATCTCCCGAAACTGAGCTTTGGGAAATATGCTATACGGAGGCAAGATATTTTTCTTCATTCCAAAATTTCCATGCTAACAGCGCTTACGTCACCAAGCAGTATTGGTAGAACAGAAATGAAGAAAAGAAACAGGAAAGAATTGAAACAATGTAGGATTTACTCTAACGCTTTCTGTGTGTTTCAGTCACACAAACAATATCTCAACAGCCACAGTCAGATCGTTACATGTGACTAAAAGCAATTTTATAAACAAACCAAAACCTCTGTTTAACATTTCTGTAAAGTTGACGACACTGAACTCTCATCCGTCTCTCTCCAGAAGGTTGTCCCTGTTTCAGTCCATGTCAAAGGACACCCAGCTCACTTAAAATGGCCCTGCTTCCTGGATCACTGAAGAGTGCTTTAGTTTGATTGCCATGTGGTTACAGGATGACGTGATAAAGATGACATTCCCAGAACTTTCCATGTCATATTCTTACAAACAAGTTCTGGTAGTGTCACGGAAGAATTTTCCAGACATGCTGCACGTATGCCAACTTCCTGCCAAAGTCCCCCTGGTGGATGAAACATTTCAGATCCTGTCTAAGAATATTCTGAGTTCAATGATTATTAAAATGGGGAGTAAGTCTGTTTTTGATACCCAGGACACTGGACACTTAGAGAATGCTCATTCAGGGAACACTAATAGGTGGGTATACTGTAACTCCAAAGTTCATATGTATTAATGGTAATAAGGCTAATAGGTGAGTATACTGTCTGAGGAGGTGGGCATACTGTAACTCCAAAGCCCATATGTATTAATGGTAATAAGGCTAATAGGTGGGTATACTGTCTGAGGAGGTCGGCATACTGTAACTCCAAAGGCCATATGTATTAATGATAATAAGGCTCACAGGTGGGTATACTGTAACTCCAAAGCCCATATGTATTACTGGTAATAAGGCTAACAGGTGGGCATACTGTAACTCCAAAGTCCATATGTATTAATGGTAATAAGGCTAATAGGTGAGTATACTGTCTGAGGAGGTGGGCATACTGTAACTCCAAAGGCCATATGTATTAATGATAATAAGGCTCACAGGTGGGTATACTGTAACTCCAAAGCCCATATGTATTAATGGTAATAAGGCTAACAGGTGGGCATACTGTAACTCCAAAGCCCATATGTATTAATGGTAATAAGGCTAACAGGTGGGCATACTGTAACTCCAAAGCCCATATGTATTAATGGTAATAAGGCTAACAGGTGGGCATACTGTAACTCCAAAGCCCATATGTATTAATGGTAATAAGGCTAACAGGTGGGTATACTGTCTGAGGAGGTGGGCATACTGTAACTCCAAAGCCCATATGTATTAATGGTAATAAGGCTAACAGGTGGGTACACTGTCTGAGGAGGTGGGCATACTGTAACTCCAAAGCCCATATGTATTAATGGTAATAAGGCTAATAGGTGGGTATACTGTCTGAGGAGGTGGGCATACTGTAACTCCAAAGCCCATATGTATTAATGGTAATAAGGCTAATAGGTGGGTATACTGTCTGAGGAGGTGGGCATACTGTAACTCCAAAGCCCATATGTATTAATGGTAATAAGGCTAATAGGTGAGTATACTGTCTGAGGAGGTGGGCATACTGTAACTCCAAAGGCCATATGTATTAATGGTTATAAGGCTAATAGGTGAGTATACTGTCTGAGGAGGTAGGAATACTGTAACTCAGTAGCCAACATGTATTAACGGTCCTAAGCCTAATACATGGGTATACTCTGCACCCCCAGAGTTTTAGGTGGGAAGGTTCTGTATATATACATATAACCTTGATTACACCACCGCCTGGGCCCACCTCCAGCTTTTGACACTGCTGATCATAAAAATATCGCTGAGCCAGCTACCCCCGTGCTTGGAAATAACAGGAAATGCCTAGCTCCCTCTCTAATTGAGCTAGCAGATTAGCCGTTAGCCCCCCCATCCCCCTCCCCTGCTCCTCTATGGGAATCTGCTCTTATTTTTGGAAATCTCCGGGTGACCCTCAGTACGGTATTTTTTAAATGACAGATATGCACGCAAGTATTATACGCATCTTACCAGCTGTTCTAATCATGTATGAGAACATCTCCTTGAGAGGTTATTATACAAATATTGCAGCAAAACTAAATTTCTATTGGAATCCCACAGAAATCCTACAGCACTACAGTAAATTTATAAATACTGTAGGAATTCTACAGGTAAATGTAGACATACTGCGGGAGTTCTACAGGTAAATGTAAACATACTGCAGGAGTTCTACAGGTAAATGTAGATATACTGTGGGAGTTCTACAGGTAAATGTAGACATACTGTGGGAGTTCTACAGGTAAATGTAGACATACTGTAGGAATTCTACAGGTAAATGTAGACATACTGTTGGAGTTCAACAGGTAAATGTAAACATACTGTAGGAGTTCTACAGGTAAATGTAGACATACTGTCGGAGTTCTACAGGTAAATGTAGACATACTGTAGGAGTTGTACAGGTAAATGTAGACATACTGTCGGAGTTCTACAGGTAAATGTAGACATACTCTAGGAGTTGTACAGGTAAATGTAGACATACTGTAGGAGTTGTACAGGTAAATGTAGACATACTGTAGGAGTTCTACAGGTAAATGTAGACATACTGTAGGAGTTCTATAGGTTCTGTAGGTTGTACACGTTAACTGTAAGAGCTCCACATAGATTTGATGGTTTCCTGTAGGAATGTTACTGTTCTTTTTCATATGGTAATGGGATTTAAAAATGTTGGCTTCATTCATAAATTGCATGTAATCTCTTAATTATTTAAAATATTATCCCACATATAAGTCATGTCATGAGCTCATCAAGCGAACCGCTCCAAAACCTGGCATCTTCAGCACAAGACAACATTGTCACTACTCGCCTCACAAATTCCTTTGCATCACCTCAAGCCAATCTAACACATGGCTACAATCATGGCTAAAATATGGCTAAAACAATGACATGGCTACAATCAATATCCCAGAGGTATTGAATAGCTCCCATATCACATGTTTCCTGAGAGAGGTATCCTGGCTACCTATCAGTAATTATTGGGATGACATGTATACCATCTGGTCCCATGGTTGTGTACAGCAACCGGAGTTTGGCACATTTTATGGGTTTTCAAAAGAAATAACCATGACAACCACCAACTCACAGACCTTGCATAAATGAGTAACTACGAAGTACTGTGACCCGTTGCTTCAGATTCCTCATACATGCAGGGAGAAATGTATGCGTGTCCCATGTTATGTAAATATTATCTGCTGCTCCACTTAAATTTACCTGAGGGGTGCTCAAGAAAAGAGCCTATATAAAAAGGTGAATATTGTGTATGTTAATGTATTGATTGTGCCAGGTGTGTGGAACAAAAATGTATGGCCCTGTACAGAATAGCTAATACCTGAAATCAAAAAGCATAGCTATATATGTCAATGGTGTGTACATGAGAGGGTGTGGTTTAAAGTTGTCGTCTTAAAAGTAAAGTTTGCCAAGGCTGGGCAGATCCGGATATGTTTGCAGACAAGTATATTGAATCAGATATAGTGTCATTTCTGACTGAATTGTTGGGGTGGAGGAAAAACTATACAAAAATATAGCTTACTGATGCCAACTCCCGTATTTAAACAACGGCAGGGATTCCAACAAAACAGCCGGTGATTGTTGTGATAAAAGAGTGACCCGCAGGGCTGGACGATGCCGCCCTCCACTCTCTGTGCGCTACCTCGCGACCCTTGGCACGGCCCGAGCAAACATTGTCTGCACGCAACGCTGGGGCTGGGGCGCAAATCATTAACCCGCGCAAGCGCCCTCTGTCCGCGGCGCGCGCGCGCGCTGTTTTCCGTAGCTGTGTCGGAGGAAAAAAAGTGCGACAGGGTGAATGGGGTTAATTTGTTTTATTGTTGTTTTTTTCCGTACATTTTTTTTTTGCGTGTCAAGGATACCCACGCCTTTTACAGCACGCGCTTTTTTCTTCTATGAATTCGGTTTTGTTCTCACACAGTCTGAGTCAGCGAAAAGAAAGCCGTTTGGCACCTTCGTGTCCGAAAAAAGCGAGAGGTGACATAGAGATGGATGACCGAGATAGAAGTGTCCGCACGCAACCATTGTTTACACGGAAAGCGGAATAAAATTGTCTCGCAGAGGGGGAGCCAGAGGTTGAGCGCTGAAATCCCGTTGTAGAACACACACTCATATATCAGCGAAGGGAAAGAGGATATAATAGTTCCTAGTCGCCCAAAAGCTCGTTGTGAAACACTATGCTTGTTTTTGCGTGTTTGAGGACACTGTAAATCCCTGTGAGAGCCACTGACCCAGTGTTCACGCACGCTGTCATTCTCACGAAACAATTTACCCTGCCTTTCAGTTATCTAGACGATTTTATCTCTGCTTTAACCAGACACAGTAATTAACACCCGCTTCTCTCATCTTGCCATGTCCCAACGTCTGTGGCGAAATTAAATATTAACAGAGTGGCCCAGTTGCTTTTTAACACAGAATGAAAAGCTGAATAAAAAAAAAACACGATTGTACTCCATGATTTTGGATCTAATTTCGTTCATATCTGTCTGAATTTGAAAGCAAGGGGAAAGTGGTCTGCGTTTGTTCTGTATGTATATAAAAGGATAAACATTTAAAAATGTTCTCTATTGCTCTCAGATGTGTTTTTCTGAATACATTCATTTTGCTCTCATCTTTAAATACTCCTGAATGTTATCTGCCAGGTTTCCACACACTTTTGGATTCATTTGAATGCCAGTGTGTCCAACATGGAGAATGACTGCTGGATCCTCGCCTATTCTGAATGAGGTGCTTGTCAGGCAGCTCAACATGTTAAACTTCTTATCATGCAAACATGCTATCTAGCAGTGTCTATGGATTTAAATTCATAAATTCACAAAGCTGGAGTACTGATCTCAGGTCAGTTTTGCCTCTTAATTCAACATGAGTAAGATTAGGATATAGACATATAAAGCTGATCCTAATTCAGCATTTTTACTCTGAGATGCTTTATTAAGACAGACGCTGTTATCAAGGCACTGTCCTTCACACATAAAGACTATGAGACAGCTTATAATTCCACATCATTCCTTTCAGATCCACTGCTTTTTTGTCCAGGCTACCAATTATCACAATCGCAATCTCAACAAATTGAACTCTACCTGGAAAGAAATAGATGTGAAAGTTTTTGAAAAAAAAAGAGTAAATTGTCAAGATCATAACACTATTGCTCTACTTCACAATTTATGGGTGGATATAGGAATTGTATTGATCTCATATAGATCACAATTAAAGAGCTGTATTCTCCCAAATGTCCATATATTTACATATATATTGCAGCATTTTCCATTTGCTTTATGTTACGGTTAGCAGGCCGTGACTGTGGCCCCTGTGCGTGAGGCATCCCTGATTCATATTCCTTGGGGGGTGGGAGGGGGTTGTTGGTGGGGGTGGTCAGTGGCCAGGCAGATGTAGGTAGGGAATGGTAGTGTGTGTGTGTGTGTGGGGGGGCGGGGAGGGGGGTCATGACCCATTGCCCTGTGTAATCCTATTAAGCCTGGCCCAAGCGGAGCACACGCAAGGGCACAGGAATGCAGACGGCAGCCCGGAACGCTGATCTCTGAGCGAACCGGTGGGCCTGCTCCTCTCTCCCCCTCATCTATCGCTCCCGGAGCTGCAGCTCTGCTCCTGGACCCCCACGTGCCGCAGGGTTCTAACTCAAACTCCTGGGGCGCATCACAAAATCAAAAAAAAAAAATAAAAGAACATCCTTTCTTTCCTCCTCAACCACCACCGTGTCTCACAATGTTCTAGTGATCCCCTGGTGGGCCTGCAGTGCTTGCAGGATTTCTGGGCTTTCCTTTCAATCAGAAGTCAATTTAGGCCTGGGAAGCAGGGCGAGTGGCCCCTCGTTAGCTAATCAGTGACTTAATTTCTTGAATGCTGGACAGCACATAAAACAGTATGGGCACTTTACGGCCCTCCATGACTGGATTCCAACACCCCCCCCCACCACCACCACCCGCCAAGCAGATGCCTCTATGTCAGCTTTCAACTGGTTAATTAAACAGTGGAGTTTCACTAGTGCATTATGCCATAATACATGGGGATACAGTACAGATACTTTCGTCATGGTCCTTCCTGACCTTAACAAGAAGCATGATTAAAATGGCCTCATAACTGATCTAACAGCCTGGGCTGGTTAAGTAATTAAGATCAAGCTGTGAAATCCAGAAAAAGACACAGCCTCTCCATGTCCACCCTTGGGTTTATCAAGCTATGCCTTCTAAGGACGATGTTTGTGTTCTTCATCTCCTTGACAATATTGCCAATCTTGCAGGAAAATTGCTTACAATCTGAATTATAAGCAATCTCTCAGATAAAATAATCTACGTAGCAAATTAAGTATGCCAGTTAATGCCAGATTCAATTTTCCATATCTTTATTGCATCTTGTATAAAATTCAGCCGTGCACAAATATATAGCATTTTATATAGTCTGGTGACCTAGGTGATGCAGTCAGTCCCCTTGCAGTTTTACAAAATGGTCCGAGCCTCCAAATGTTGCCAATGCTAAAAATTAGCTAGCTGCTGCTGCCTCTCACACAATTGCTTCTGTAAGGTAGTGCCAAATGTGAGGATAGCGTGACGACTCTCCACACTCATTTCACCTACATCCATTTATCTTGCATGCACCAACAGCAGAGATTCCATCGGAGATCAGTGCAAAGTGCAAAGTGATTTTTTTTTTTTTAAAGTAGCTTCTGTTTGCTTACAGTATGTATGCGCGCTTGGATGTGTGTCCTATTTGCAGTCTAATCTTTCAGCTTATCCTGATCTTAAAACACATTTTTCCTTTCTGTTGGAATGTGCAGGGCATTACTCTAACATGTTATAGTTTCCTATTAGCCTGCCTGACCAGAGAGCATAATATCTGACCATTCCAATACCAGAACAGACCCAATGCTGCAATGCAATGCTTTGTGGATTTAGCATTGAATAAATTAGAGTGTGTTTGATCTATTCCACACAACTTGTGAAATTAAATGATTTGGAGAGAATTGAATTTTTCTTTCAAAAATTGTGCAAGAAAATATATGTAAAATGTTTTGTTTCATTCTCCACAATCGGGACAAAGTGGTGTAGAGGGGCATTTCTGCTTATGTGTGCTAGAATCTAATTCCTTGTAAGTTGTGGATTGACTTTTGGGATAAAGTCAAAGAAGCATGGGGTGCTTCTTTGACTTTTTTGAATTTCACAATGAAATAATTGATAAGAAGCACTGTTTGAAAGAAGCACTGTTTCAGTTCAGAGCAAGGCCATCATACTCTAGGATTGCTGGGATACAGCTTATGGTCAAGTGCTTCTCTAACTTTGTAACTCAGAATGACTTAATAGTTAATAGAAGTGACCATTTTGAAAATCCAAACATTTTTGAAGGAGGTTGAAGGAGGTGACCCAACTCCCACCAGCACTCCCCCCCCCCCCACACACACACACACACACACACACCCCATCCAATCTGCCCCCTTAAACTAAAGGAGCGACAGTGCAGGATGAGCATATCTGAAGAGTTGTGTCACGTCACAACAGGGTTAACTCTGTTTCTATCGCGAGCAGGTGATATACAAGCTGACAGCTGATTCCGTATGGAAGTTCCCACCCAGTGTCTCTCACGCTATAGTTTGCTTTCACGACTGTGATTGTGCCACATTCATGCAATGCGCATCTGTCTTACAGTCAAGATGACCTGTTTTAGTCATCTAAATTTTCAGTGTTGTATTAACAAGCGGCTGAAGGCGCACGTAACTTTGGCTACTTCCTCAGAACAGTTTCATTAATCAGAGATCAAATACGAGACACTTCTTCTTTCATGTCGTAAGAGATTAAAAGAAAATCATCAAAATGGCTTGAAGGAAATGTAAAAGTACTTTTATTAGTCAGTATTTTTAGATTTCTAATTTACAAGGCAAGGTAGTTTCATGGCACCGTGTTTCGAATGAGCTCGAGAGTTGCCGTGCTGTCTGCTGTAGCAGTTGACTTCAGCCCGTATTGCACGCAGCTTGCTTGTCTGTGAGTGAAGCCTGAATGACAGATCGCCTGACTCCAAAGCCCAAGATCCTTCGCATTTAAAGTAGCAGCAGCGCTCAAATATGTGCACCTCCAAGCCCAGTGAAAAAAAGTTTCATGTCCGACGCTCTTTGTTCGGCGAGCTTAAGACCCTTGTGTCTTTCCAGGGACCGCTGCCGCCTTCGCGTGACTGACCAAGCAGATTTAGGATTGTCCCGAAGAACGAGCCCACCCCCGCTGGGCAGCGGGAGCTCCGCGTTCTCACGCAAACACCAGAACCAGAGACACGCACCACGAAGGGGGCACGGCACTGCGGGCGGGCGGGTGACAGAGCGAGAGCCAAAACATTCCTCAAACCACTTAGCAACGCATATTCAGAACGGTGTTCGATGTGGCATAATCCGATTTTGAGCTCGCGAGGGATAAAAACTCGGCGCAGTTGGCGTGTCTATGCTTATAAAATGCAGGGTGCTTAGTCCATTCGAGTGTTCCACCGCCGCTGTGAGCCTGCGTACCATACGCACGCGCTCAAAAGTAACCGGTTTCATCCTTCAGAACATACATACCCCAAATCAAATAAACAGACAATTTCAACGACAAAAAATAAAATACTAGATTCAGAAATTCAGGGAACTTTTGTCATGCAGCTGAAAAGAAGCATATATGTGCCCTCTTGTCTCTTCACATCATATTAAATGTTATCCGGCATGTTTCATAATCTGTTTCATGAACTCTAATGACTTTATTGAGGTTTGTTGCCATTTATGATTTTCAGGGCTAATAACATTGTTATTAGTGAAGAGGCTTACATATAAGGTAACCGACATGACTGGTACCCTGCTGCTCCAGTAGCAATACATAGACATTTAGGTCAAATTTTTCACCCAGCTTCATAAATGCTATATTCCACTGTAATTAAAATGTCAAAATGTACTCAAAATGCATAAAATTACATTCAATGCGTAAATGTGTAGTGCCATATATACGTATCTGTTTTTGAAGACTAGATTCATTTGTTCAAGTGCTAAAGTGTAAGTTGCACTTTTTCACCGGTGTTTGCAAACTATACCAACCATCCTTACAACTACATTCCACTGTGAATACTGTATGAAACATCTTTCCCTCAGTTTCTTTTCACATTGATTAGTTTGGTTTTCCCTAGTGGAATTAAAACAAAAAGGTCCTGCTTAAATGGCAAAATACAGTAATGACTGAATCCCTTTTATATTAGTGGCTCGCCAATAAGATGATACACTAATTGGTGTTGGAAGTATCTGGATTTGTATGACGTGGCCAATTAGTTAATGATATCCCAGCGTGGCTGTATGTTTAATTACTCAGATATAATTTTAATTATATAAAGCATGCTAAAACAGGCTACAACCTGTTTCATCACCACAAGTCACTCACAATATGATACGTTTTTCATAATGCTGTAAACATCATCTCACTCTCAGTGTATGTGGTTTAGATTTCACTCTCCCAACCGAAATAAGCATTATTGTTGAAACCCACAGCTCATCCAGTGCACACTATCCGAGGTCAGCGAGGAGGAGTCCAGAAGTGCACCAAGAACAATATTTCGCCCAGCTCCTTTTTAAAGTCTAACGGATGTAAAATAACGTTAGGCATATCCAAATGTTTCCTCTACGACTTTTCTCCTGTGTCTCTTCATTCGGCTTCGCGAGCTTTTTTTGTAACGCTGAACTCATTTACCCTTTTACCCATTCAGTGCTGACAGAATCATTTCGCCCAGCATCCTTTACCAGGGGCTGGGGGAAGGGGAGGCACGGCCTGAGCGAGGCTCTCACGCAACTTCGCCAATCTTTAACAGAGAGCGCCAACAGGTGCGTGCACGCGAAGCCCCAGTGCGCAGACATGTGATTGTGGTCTGTTGCAGGCTTTTGCTATTAGATTTAATTGTATGTTTCACCGACCGAGCCAAGTCAGTATTGGTGTTCTGCTGTGTTTTCTCGATTTGGAAGTATTTCCTTTTGAAGTTTTGCATCGAAATTGTGAATGTGTGGTCTCTTTTTTCAAATCCAAACCCAATACTATTCTCACGTATTTATTATAGTCAATAAATCGCCCCAGTTCTTGCAAGTTGCTTAAAGTCGTGTAAAACATTACCTATTTGTATTTTGATCGGGAAACGCGCTCATTTTTAAAAATCCCTAAACAAACAACAAAGTCCTGTTGCTGAAAAATTAAATAACGGTAAACGATTTGGTTGTTTCAATGATAAATTAATCATTTACGTGATGAATTTCTATGCATTGGTCCCATCGTGATTTTGAATATTTCGGCAAAAATTAAAAAAATATTGATCTTTGGTCATTGATCCGCTTCTACACGAATCAGTTCTTATGATACTGCATTACACATATAACATATTGAATTCCTATTATGGAAAATAAAGATTATATATCTAGTTGATAGATTAACTATCTGTCCGTAAGATTTTACCCATTGGAAATGTGGTGTACTTAACATGCGATAATGAGGACAGAAGATATACGGAAACATTAGGAGAAGTCAGGAACATTTCCATGTCGTGTCGGTGTATGGTGTTGATGCAAGAGAATCTGAATAAAATACAAAACTTAATCATTTAGACATTTCCTTAGTAGGCTATTATGACTCATCAGCCAAGAGTCATGTATTTGCCGGAAAATATGATGAGATGCTCCCATTGGTATTGGTAACAGCAGCCTTTAATTTATCAGCGCTCAGCAGCATTAATTACTTTTGCACACTGAAGAATTTGCATTATTTAAAATTGCCTTATAAAGAGCTACTTTCTGAATTTAAAATATTAGATAAAATATGTAAGCAAAGAAGAAATACAAAACAACGATATAATGTTCAATTAATCATAACGATAGCAACAATAATAATAAAAACTTTTATTATTATTATGGAATAGTCTACTTAGCCAGAATAAAAACATTGAAAATTTATGCTGTGGAGTAGGGTATTTTTCTCATAACGATATCACAATTTTCATCCTAATAAACATCAGTCTAAACTTTTTTTGATCAGTCAAACGTTCCGTTTGCATGGTTCTGTCTAGTTGTCGAATATGTTTTCCTGAATCAACCCTCCCGTGAACGGTGCACAAATGTGCACAGTTTTAAAGGAGAAATTAATAATTAAACATGCCTGTGTGTTTATTGAGGCAAATTGAACGATAAAGATCCAGGCTGTTTTGCCGCCTAATTTTATTGCTTTCATCATGTAAACAACAAAGGGAACATGCTAGTGTATGTAAGCTTTAGCTGCTGTAAGAACCCCAACAGCTATTTTGCTGTGATTATTTGTCCTGATGTGCAACCCAAATATCACTTTCGTGATCTCTACCTAAGTTCTTTGATTCGCTGTAATTACCCTTCTTTCTTAAACGTTCTCCCCACGCGCCGCGGGGCGTCCAAATTCTGAGAAAGAACTCGTTACGTCAGTCAGACAGCAGGCCAATAGAACCGAGAAGCGCTCTATAAAAGAAACGTCCATCCCCGGCTAATTCACTCCGCAAGGAGAAAATAGTGAAACGTAGGGCTCACCTTGTCTTTCTCCAACACACTTCCATCGGTGGATACACAGTTTTTGGATCTCCCGAGGGCTTGATCTGGTGATATTACAGCTGTTTTGTCAAAGGTAATCGGAGGTCTAAATTCAGTTTGTTATAATTAACAACAGTTTCTTGGTGCATTTGCTTGTTGAAGTATATGTTTATGTACCTGGTTATCTACGCCGGGTAGATGTTCGGTTTTTGATGAAGCTACACACATATGAATAATACTATCCCGAAATAATTATTGTTATGCGACACAATTTCACTGCTTTTAATCACAAATCAAACAATATTTTCACTACATTTTTTAGGGGTTGTTTCCTCAAGTGGGAACTCCAATGGGATGCCAAGAAATGAAAATATTACAGAGTAAAGCTATTGAATATGATGAGTAGCATTTTATGTATGCATAAATGAAGTAATTCTCTAAGTAGACGCGCCTCTGCAAAATCACTTACGGGGAGGCAGGTGGAACGAGGCTTGTAAAAACAAAAATTATCGAGCTCAAATGAATGCCAACTCGAGTCGTAAACATGGGGGGTTCTTGCACCTCTTAAATGAGTTGTTATGTAGCCTGGCGCAGACGGAGTCGTGTTCGCGCTGGTATCTTGCATCTTGCAGGGAGCGTTACTTGTACAGTGCACAACGCTTGTAAATCTTGCAACAAGTGCTGGAAGATACAGGCAGGAACTGTAGCCGGTAGAGGAGGCAATGTTTAAAGCAGATCTGAGATCACTTATGCCTCAGGCATTCAGGCGAAAACGTTCGGCAACGATGAACTCATCTCTTGAGCCTATTTTGGCTATATTTTTTAAACGTGTTTTGTATTTGTTTTTTTTTTTTTTTGTTTTCATTAATCAGAGTGGCACTTGAAAGTGAATAAGATACTCGAGGGTTGTACCTCCCACACTAATGTAATCAATTCCATTCAAGCTGAAACAAGATTTTGGCAGAGTATGTCACACAGGAGCAAAGTTACTTCATGCTGTTTGAAAATCCTTGCTGATTTGATTTTTTCATTCAGCCATGCTGCTTTTAGATTTCATTAGAGTTTTTTTTTCTTTTCTACCTGAACAGGTGTTCCAACCAACAGTTCCTTCTCTTGTCTACTGAAAAAAAAACTCCACAGTCCTAGAAATGGCCCTGATGATTCTGCCCGTGGTGGGGTCGTTGTCGGTGTCAGAAAGCTTGGTGGCCATGGTGACGATTTGTGTGGTGTACCTCCTGCTTCGGCTCTTCCGCTCAGATATCCCTGAGGGGTTGCAGCGGCTTCCAGGCCCCAAGCCTCTCCCCATAATCGGAAACGTGCTGGAGGTGGGGGCCAACCCCCACCTTAGCCTGACCGCCATGAGCGAGCAGTACGGCCACGTCTACCAGATCCAGATTGGCACACGACCCGTGGTCGTCCTCAGTGGGACCGAGACGGTGCGGCAGGCGCTCATCAAACAGGGCGAGGAATTCGCCTCCCGGCCTGACCTGTACTCCTTCCAGTTCATCAACGACGGCAAGAGCCTGGCCTTCAGCAGCGACCAGGCCGGCGTGTGGCGAGCCCGCCGAAAGCTAGCCATGAACGCCCTGCGATCCTTCTCCACCCTAGAGGGAAACGATGCCGGGTACTCCTGCATCCTGGAGGAGCACGTCAGCAAGGAGGGCGTCTGCCTGGTGGAGCGGCTGGGAGCCGTCATGGAGGCCAGCGGCAGCTTCGACCCCTTCCGCCACATAGTGGTGTCCGTCGCCAACGTCATCTGCGGCATGTGCTTCGGCAAACGCTACAGCCACGACGACCAGGAGCTGGTGAACCTGGTGAACATGAGTGACGAATTTGGGCAGGTGACGGGCAGCGGGAACCCTGCCGACTTCATCCCCTTTCTCCGTTTCCTCCCGAGCCGGACCATGAAGGCCTTCATGGACATCAACGCCCGCTTCAATGCCTTCGTGCAGAAGATCGTGAGAGAGCACTACAGCTCTTATGACAAGGTCAGTGTTGATGTCCTTGGAAGTCGGTGTGTTGTAGTGATGGCAGAATGAGGTTTCATGAACCCTACGAGGGTGAAGCTACACTCATCTGTCAATCATTGACTTCTCTTCACAGTCAGACATGATCATTGGTCCAAATCAGGGAGTTAGTGACACTCTATGGTCGCTCCCATTTTATGGTTAAATTAAACTTCACCCCTCCATCGCCAGTGTCCAGTCTTTTCTGGGAAGGGTGAGAGTGGGTGTATGTTTTTGTTATAGCCCAGCACTGCAGCACCTGATCTGACTGCTTGATCAGTTTGATTAAATTTTTCAATCAACACCTGTAATCAGAAGCTGGGCTAGAACAAAGGTCTGCTCCCGCATGAGGTCTCCGTGGATAAAACTCGACACCCCTGCTTTGTATACACACTTTACATAAACTTATATATTTCATGTTCAGTAAAAGTCATGGTAGCCATGGAATTCATTCCCACTCTGTGTTTGGTCCCTTTAAGAACAACATCCGTGACATCACAGACTCCCTCATCGACCACTGTGAGGACAGAAAGCTGGATGAGAACTCCAACGTCCAGATCTCAGACGACAAGATCGTTGGCATCGTCAATGACCTCTTTGGCGCTGGTAGGCAGGAATGATGAAAGCATAAATGCAAGAGATGTATTGATAATGGCGTAGTATGTTGAACCATTCGTTTTTTTTATTGTTATATTAAATGGCTCAGACTGTCTGATGATTTGTAGTTAAGCATCGCCTGAGGCTTTCGCAGTGTTTCAGCAACAAACTCATCAGTTTCCTCCATGTTCTTCCTCAGGATTTGACACCATCAGCACAGGTTTATCATGGGCTGTTGTGTATTTGGTTGCATACCCAGAAATCCAGGAGAAACTCCACCAAGAAATGAGTGAGTCAATATCATTCTCATTCACATACATAATTTAATACTACTTCTACTACTAATTTTCATTATCATAACAGTATTGTGTAATATTTTTATACAGATACAGTGAGGCTGTTGCATGCTCACGTGTTTTCCTCTGCCCTGTAGAGAACGTTGTAGGAATGGAGAGAACTCCACGTCTATCTGACAAGCCCGACCTGCCATACCTGGAGGCTTTCATTCTGGAGATTTTCCGGCACTCTTCCTTCGTGCCCTTCACTATCCCACACTGGTAAGTTACATTAAGCATCTCTCACTTCCGCAATGAAAGTCTTGCACACCTGAATGGGTATGGTCAGTGTCATACAGGAGCCTTAGACTGTAGTCCTAGAGGGCTGCAGTGCTTGTTGGTGTTCAAGACATCTCAACAACGTTGTTGAAAGAGTTCCCATAGCTTACTTCCAAGGCCTAAACTGTCTGCTGTAAACCATAAAGACATGCATGTACTGCAGGCCTCCAGGACATGAGTTTGACACCCTTGGTATAATGGATTGCGTTTATTCATCGTCTTTCATCTTAGCATCTCAAAGCGCTGACATATGACAAAAATGACCCATGTGTCACTTCATATTTTAAAGCTGCAAGACAAGCTCTGTCAAAATATATGGAAATGTCATGGAAGAACATGATATTAATCCCTCTCTCAAGCACAGCTATGTGACATTCTAGGAATAAACTGCAGATACATTGTAACTCCCGCCTTTTTTTCCCCCTCTTTCTGCAGTACCACTAAAGACACAGCACTCAATGGGTTTTTCATCCCCAAGAACACCTGTGTCTTCATTAACCAATGGCAGGTCAACCATGACAGGTATGTTCAGTTGTGCATGACACCACAATATTATTCAGGCCCAGCTACAGTGCAAACAACCCCCCACATCAGTCAGATGGGGGCTCAAAAAAAATTTGTCCACCCTGCCATAAGAATTTCCTGAACATTTCCTGGGGACAGCCTAATGCTGCTTTCAAAAGCCTTTGATCATAACTTCAGTTGCTGGAGGGTAAAGCTCAACATTACTGACGACTTCCCCTCCTCCCTGTCTCCACAGTGCAACATGGAAGAACCCCTCTTCGTTCAGCCCTGAGCGGTTTCTGAACGCCGATGGCACGTCCATCAACAAGACCGACGCGGAGAAGGTGATGCTCTTCGGGATGGGAAAGAGGCGCTGCATTGGAGAGGCCATCGGCCGCACCGAGTTCTTCCTCTTCATGGCCATCCTGGTGCAGAGGCTGCGCTTCCACGAGCTCCCAGGGCAACCGCTGGACATGACCCCGGAGTACGGCCTCACCATGAAGCACAAGCGCTGCCAGCTGGGTGCCACCCTTTGGGCACAGGAGGAAGCCTGAGAGACCCACCCCCACCCCCCCCCCCCATCTCCTGATGCAGCTCTTCCAGCACAGCCACTCAAAGTTACACCGCTGGGCCTGAAGTATTTCTCTGTGGATACGAAATCCAGACCTGTGCAGGTTAAAGAAGTAGAAAAAGTGTAACAGGGTAGTCCTTGTATCTCTTTGTGTGGGAGTACAGCGCCAAGTCTCACTGCTTCCTTCATATCTGTTATAGATGTGATATTCTTCCTGTTCTGTCTGTTTTATGAGAGGTGAAAAGGGTTAGATTTAATCCAACTTTGAACAATAAGATATGAGTGAATTTACATATGGCGACCTAGAAAAGTGTGCAAGGCAATTAGAAATAATGTCAGGTGCCCTAGAAAGGAAATGGCATGTGACTTTTTAAACCCATTCCACCAAGGTTCCTCTGGTCACAGTTGTCATATCATATGCTTTGAATGTTTATCAAGTTCTTATTGTCAGACGACTGGCATTTAAGAAGAAGAAATGTTGCCATATACAATTAGAAAGTGCCTTTTCTCATCTGCTATCGTACAGCAAATTAAACTGCAGAATCGTCTGTCATCTTCTGTAAAAGACTTTTCACAGTAAAAGTCATTTCACTGGGTGAATCTGTCAAATATGGATTCAAGACATTGAAGCTATTTTGCCATTATTTGGCTTTTATCCCTAAATGTGATTTATAGTGCATACGTATGTATTTCTGGTGACATACACTGAGCTATTTTTGCTTTTTCTGCAGCCTGTAGTGAAATTATTTTAGCAGAAAGTATTTTACAATGACTTTGTCTAATTGACCAGATCACTGTATTATTTACAATGTTAGCACTGGTTATTATTCTCTGTAATAAGTTTGTCCCATAGCCAATATTTTGATAGTGTATAGATAGATGTGTATGTCATTTTGGCATAGCAAAGATGAAGGGCTTTTTACATTTTAAGTTGAACTTTGAAGAACAAAAAGAACTTGTATTAAATATCTAATTGTGTAGGCAAGCTCTTACTACATGTTGGTGTATTTATGTATACTGTTTAGTTAAATGACTGGTATTATTTTTTGGTTTTTAATAAATAAATATATATCTCTGTGAGATGCTAAAAGCACATGGCAGAAGTCCATTTTTTTACATCCCAGTTTTGATGAAGCATTAACTCCCACCATGATAATTATGAAAAATAAAATGTAAAACAAAATAAAAACAACAATTAGTAGGTGCTCAAACTTGTAGTCATTAAGGATGCAATCACAGTCACAATCATTCACAACCATCATATGGATTAATAGAGTGAGCCATTTTCCTGTTTCTTTTCGTGATAAATCTAAACTGTAATATTTACTTCATTGTTTACTTGCCGCTTGTCACCAATAATGACAAGAGCTGCCCAATTTAACTTCTCAAGTAGGCTACAGGGTACACCTACACAATTTTTCATGTAGAATTGTCACTACACTGTATCCACAATGTGTTATAGTGAATTTGAGCAAATAGCTAGATATTTTAGTAGCAACACGTCAAGTAAATGTAATATGAAAAATTCAGTAACAAACCTAGCAGGTGCTTTTCCAACATGCACCAGTGATCCGTTTCGGAGTCACAGGAAGTGAGGTATTGAGCCGAGCAAGGACGGAGATTGGCCTTCAGGAAGTGGAACACCGGATTCCGCGATTCGAAAATCTGTCATCTCCGAAATGTGAAATACTGTCCGTGCTGAAAATAGTTTGTTTGGTGAATTGGTCATTCTTCCTAAATTTATACCCTGATTTTTGATTGAACTGAAGGTATGTAGCGTTAGCTAAGTTATTCTTGGGAACTGAAATGCATTAGTTTGCTAGCTAGCATCAGATACGAAGCTTTAATCATTAGCGAAGCAAGTAATGTAGCTAGCCGTATCTTTTTGCTTAGCTAATGTAAACAACAGTTATCAGGCAGCAAGCGAGTTAAATAACGATGGGAAGATAGCTACATTGTAAGTGCTTCCCTGCCGAAGTCTTGTGGAATTGTAAAGTTAAGCAGACAATGCTGATATTTCGCAAAATAAAAAGAAAACTGGCTATCTAGCTAGCTAGGATAACGTTATCAGGATTGCATGAATCAAATATTAGCAAAGTTAGCCAGTAATACTAGCAGTAAGGTATCATCAGCACTGATTATGTATCGCTAATGTTATAGTGTGTATATCGTTTTCAGCACAGTGCACCTTGCTGAAGGTTTGAAGATTACAAACATGTCGAACGCTGCTTATTGTTAATGTTATCATTAATGAGTTTGCTAACTAGCTTCTTACTAGGATAGATAGTTGTAGCTGGTAACGTTATTGTTTATTGATGTAGGCACTTTGCGTGAAGAGGGAAAGTACCAGAGTCTTGAGTTACTTGCTGGAAAACATGTTTGCTATCAATCTGAATAACTCTTCACGCACACATTAAATGTTGCATTTTGCTTTAACGTTAGGAAGACTGTAGGCTTGATATCTTTTTGGGGAGCTAACGTTAATAACCCTCAAAATGCTATCACTACTGAATGGTGTTTGTTTATCGCTGGGTAGCTACATCAGGTAATGTTTACATTTGTCAATTTTCGTGATTCTTGATCTCGCCAAACTGATGAAAACGAACACTTACTGGTAAACCCAAGTTAACGACAAATGTGTATTGAATCCCAGCCTGTATCTTTAAAGTGAGAGATGACTGATGTTAACCTCCGACACCAGTCACCTCGACGACATTTAACATTCGGTAGGGCTGTAAATTACCCATTCAGACTTTAGCTTCAAGGCTACACTTAAAAAAAAAAAAAAAAAAACATTTATGTAGAATGCCCTTGGAAGGTGAAGAGTTTGATTCACCCGTTTAGCATCAAGTGTATTCTACCCTTTATTCTGAATGAGAAGTAATTCATGTTAACCGTTGCTGATACAGGTGGACGCAGTATGTCTGCCGACTGGCTGGGGAGTCTGGTGTCCATCAACTGCGGGGCGACACTGGGAGTGTTTCAGGGAGAGGTGTCCGCCGTGGACCAGGCCAGCCAGACTATATCCCTCAGGCAGCCTTTTCACAATGGCGTCAAGTGCCCTGTCCCAGAGGTCACATTCAGGTGGGGCACTTCAATATTGCAGCGCTGGACGTTTTTAATTCTTCCCCCCCTCAAGGTGATATAACCAATAGGCGATTTAAGGGGCCATCCCACTTGTTAGCAAATTGACCAAAATGCATCCCCCTTGTTAACCTGCCATCCCCATTTTACACATGTGTGTTTAGTGTGTTTTTGCATATGTTTGTGTGTATCTGGGGGCATGTGTGCGTGGGAGGGTGGTGTGTTCGATGAGCAACATGTTGGTCAGTCAAGTTTCACATCCTCATTTGCATAACTCCTCCTCCGCAGTGCAATGGACATCAAGGAGCTGAAGATCCTGGATATTCCGAATGGTGTGAGCAAGACCAGCAGCAGCCAGGGCGGTGCCCTGGATCCAGGCCCCGCCCCCTCTGGGTACAGTGGGCGGAGCTCCGGAGGGGCTGGCAGCGGAGGCCAAGGCAGTAGCAGTGCCACAATGGCGGTGCCTCGGAAAGGTGAGAGCAGAGTACCAGTCCCGCCCCGATTCCTCCCCTACACAAGCAGTGTTAGTCCCCACCCTGAGGGCCGGCAGTGTTTGGGCTGTGGTGTGTTGAACCAAAAGACGTAGCACAATCAGTAGGACCATCAACTTTAAAAAAAAAAAAAATAAAAAAAAACATTCAGCTGTGGGTGTTCAAATCCTGGCACAGGTCCCACCTCTTGGTTGTCTTGTGTTTCAGTTGTAAGTCGCTGTGGATAAGAGTGTCTGCGAAATACCAGTAATGTAATGTGTTGCCGTGTTTAAGTCTGCGGTCCACCTTTCCAGCCCTTGAGGGACATGGCGTATGCTTGTTCTTGTTTTCACCTGAAGTTCCACAACCAGTTTAGACTGGAGAAGGCAGGTGCAGTAAGTTAACTGTGTAGTCATCTGTGAAAACTGGTAGTAGTATAGCTTTGGAATAAGAGACATGAACTTTAATGATTAATTTGAGTCATTCATTGGCTAAATAGTACAGGCACCTTGCTCCCAGGGCCCAAAAAGGCACAATATTCACTCACAACACTGCCACACTAGGTTTTGTCCCAAATCTAAGCGACCAGATGGCAGCCAGGGCTTAGATTTTGGCTATGCCCTTGGGAACCCTTAATGGTATCCTATGAATCCTTTCTTTGTGTAGAGCCTGCGAATTGGCTACATACACAGAAGAATATCCTTGCCATGGTAACTGTGGCCATGTGGAAATGCATGCTCAGACGTAGCAGCAAAGGAATACTGTGATAATAATGTATAACTTCATAATATGTGTGTGTGTGTGTCCATATACACACATAGATTTTTATCCTTTAGAATTCTTTACTTTCTGTCTGCAATACATCTCAGTTCAGAAATAGTTTTTGGGTCAGTTTGTTTAGCTGTTTCTGCATGCTCTAAAGTGCACTCAGGAAAAGCTTGTTCGTGTAGCACTGTTTGTTGTGAATATCATAGTTTGCATGTAATCAATTAGCACAGAAGTACTGTATTGCTGTAAGCCCGATGATGTAATCCGTATGAACTGCTTTTCTACGCATCTCCAGGTGACCGTGGTACCTCAGTTACCACGTGTTTACACATCCAAGCACGCTTAGACACTTGTGTGTTGCCATCTGAAACCAGAAATAGAGCATGCAGTGTTTATCTTTTGTTTGCTTAATGACCTGAGGAAATGTGAAACCACATGTATCTCTTTCAGATGCAGGTTCTCTCTTTAAGCCCTGTCTGCAGTGGATTCACCAACAGCGGTTGAGGTCGAGCCAGGACTGTTTGTGTCCCACATCCCGGCTCTGTTTTATCATAGCACAGAATTCTCTGAGTACTCTGACATTATGACACTGTGAGGTGAATCAGGGCCACTGCAGAATTATTTGAGTACTCTGACATCATCATACTCGGAAGTAAACCATTGTGCAGTTAATTGAATACTCTGTCATCAGTGCACTGCGATGTGAAACATTGCCCTTTTTGAAATTATTTTTGTTCTCTGACCTCAGCAGACTATGTGAATGACATAAGGCCATTGTGGAATAATTGGAGCACTCTGAGCTCAACATTCTATGAGGAGAAACAGAGGTTTTGAGCTTTCATCTTGTTATTTTCACTCTTTTGTAAATGCAAAACTGAAAAACATACTGCTGCAGAATAATGAGAAAATCACTGACTTGTTACATCATAGTGTTTTTATGCAGGGTTATTGAGTTGCCTGAGTTAGCTATAAAACATATAACTGACCAACTAAATTTGTCACAGTAGCACTAATTTTCATAACACTGCAAAGTTCAATATTAACCACGGCCATGTTTTTCTCTTCCTGGAGTCACCTCCAAATCTTGACTACCGAGAGTTTTCACATAACCTTGTAACATTTTTTTTTTTGATTACATATTACAGCAAAACCTTTGGCTGTTCTCATAGTCTCTTGTAAATCATTAATTCCATGTATCTGATGGTAACTTTTGTACTCCTCTCTGCTCAGTTGTGAGCAGCTGGGGGGTGAACGCACAGCTGTGCTACCTGTGTTTCAGTCCCAGCAGCAGCTCTGTGATTGGTGCAGACATCTTCAAACTGAAATCAGGCACAAATACAGCTGCGGTTGGGCTGGGCAATATAAAGACATCAGTATGATGTGGCAGCGCACCTTCAAGCTTAAGAAGCCCTGTGAAATGCTTCCACAGAAAAAAAAAAATATATATCACTTGTATCTATAGGATTCACAAAATTCATCACACATTTTTGCTCTTAATTCTGGTGATGTCTTTGTGTCTATCACATGGCTGCATGATGCTTTTGCTTGGAATGGAGGCAGATAGCCTTCCCTTCAATGGGGGGTTGGGAGTTTCTTACTCTGTAGCTGTGACTTGGTGGATTCCCATAGCGTGCTAAAGGCCTATACCAAAGTTCCTCTTTGGAGTTACATGTGTGACTAAAATCAATAAACATTCCACTTCCCCCCACCCACCAAGCTCCCTCTCTCTCTCTCCTGCTTGCTCCAAAAGCTAAAGTGAAAGTTACGCAAGGGCCTAACTTATGGGCCCCTGTGCCCCTTCTCCGCTTGCCCTCTCTCTCTCTCTCTCTCTCTCTCTCTCTCTCTCTCTCTCTCTGTCTCTCTTGCTCTCTCTCGTTCTCTCTGACACAACACCATCGCCTCAGCTCACAGGAAGCTGTCTCCTCCCCCTCTCCCTCCGGACAGGAAGTCATGTTGTCCCATAGGTCTTGTAAGAGCAGGGTCTATCAATTGTGTTTACCTTTCTGACTTTTCTATTTTAAAAGCCTCTCCTTCTGGAGGCCACAGGCATAGCTGACTGACGGAGAAAGTGTTGCATAAACTGTATGGGGGCCGAAGTGTTCTTTGGCAGGGGTTATGCTGACCCTTTCACACGCAACGCAACAGTCTGACCCAGCAGCCTTGCCAAGGGGGAACCGGGAAGGTGACTCAAGTTATGCAAGATCATGGTCTGGATATTTGAGTGTGTGAGTGAGTGAGTGTGTGTGTGTGTGTGTGTGTGTGTGTGTGTGAGTGTGTGTGTGTGTGTGTGTGTGTGTGTGTGTGTCCGTGTGTGTGTGAGAGTGAGAGAGAGTATGTGTAAGTGTGCGCGTGAGAGAATGTGTGTTTGTGAGAGAGAGTGTGCTTGTGTGTGTGAGAGAGAGAGAGAGAGAGAGAAAGTGTAAATGTGCTTGTGTATGTGTTGTGTGTGTGTATGTGTGTGTGTGCGTGAGAGAGAGAGAATGTGTAAGTGTGCTTGTGTGTGTGCTTGTGTGTGTGTGTGTGTGTGTGAGAGAGAGAATGTGTGTGTGTGCTTGTGTGTGTGTGTGTGTGTGAGAGAGAATGTGTAAGTGTGCTTGTGTGTGTGTGTGTGTGTGTGTGTGTATGTGTGAGTGTGTGTGAGAGAGAGAATGTGTAAGTGTGCTTGTGTGTGCGCGCGTGTAAGTGTGTGTGTATGCATATGTTTGTGCATGCAGGGTTGTGCTTGTCTGGTGAGCATGTGAGGGGTTTTTTTTTTCTTTAAATGAAGCAATTATCTCATTTTTAGGAGTAGAATGGGAGCAGCAGCAAGAGCGGAGTGGAATTTAAAATGATGTAGGGGATGCAGCTTTCAGGAATTCATTTGTTTTTTTTCCCCTCCTCTGACCTGGGAAAAAAGTTATTCCTAAATTTTCCCTGTTTCAGCTAGCCAGCCTGTTTTGGTTTGCATGGCGTGGCGATATTTTCTGCTTGTTTTCTCTCTGTCGCATTAATCACTGTCCCCTCGGTTCGTCCTGGTTGCGATTGCATCTTGTCACAGTTTTGCGGCTGACTGACATTGTTTTCCTTCTCTCCGGCTCACCTTGCATGTGAACAGATTTCCGCCCAAAGCCTGGCCGCTGACAAGCCCTCGCCGCGCTGTCACAACACGCTGTCAATCTCAGCCTGCTCCTGTTTACTTAACTGTAGCAATAACGATCTCACAAATTAAGGCTGATGCTAACTCTTTCTTTTTTGTTAATTATGGAATACACTGTTTTTATTTTCACATGCAAACCTGCATTCCCGACACATTTCTAATCTGCAATTCTGAAATCACTCAGTTTCGTTCTCCAGGACTGATTCCCTCTGTTTGTGGCAATTAAACCGCTGCTGGTTGGCTCACGTATAAGAGCAGTGTGCTCGGAATGAATTAAGAATCTAGGCACTGTCAATCACCCGTAGTGGTAAAAACCCGGGAAACAAATTTGCCTTTTTCCTCTCCATGATAGGGGCCCATGTTTATAAAGGGCTTAAAAATAAATGCACTGCTGTAGCATCAGTTTTGCCTTTCAGATGGTAATTGATAAAGTTAGTAAGAGAAACCTGTTGGTAGATCAGAAATCTGACTCTCTGAAGATTGATGGGTATCAGCCCTGAACGATGGTAATTTCCGCTTATTAGCTGTTAATGGATAAGGTTTGGATATGGACAGGGGAAGCCTGACCCCTATATAAGGGAGCATCTCATTGGTCAGTTATGAATATTCACACTCTGACCCACTCTGGACAGAATGGCTTGAATCAGGACAGACTGTGACCCAGCTCAGTGCATCCTGTATTCAGCGGTCCTACTGTGGATGGGAAAATCAGTGGGTCAGCGAGGTTTCACGAGCATCTGGTCAGAATGAGTATTCAGGTCTGCTCTGGACAGAGGAGGATTTGAGCCAAAGATGCTTCCATACTTGTGCTTGCTGCATGCAGTGACACTGTTGTACTGGGCTGCATTAAGCATCAATGCTTAAAGGAATATTAGGTATTAATATGGAAATAAGCTCTACGTGACTGTATTTGTTAGTTTTTAAATAGTTGAATGTTGCTATTATCAGCATACCTTCTTATATTTTCTATTGTCCTTGGTGGTGTACTTGACAAGTTTTGCTGTATTTGTCTATATTGATCTGAATTTCTGAATAAATAATGTCTGTGCAACTATAAAACCAGAGAAGCACTATTTGTGTGGTGGATTTTTGACAGAGTGCACAAAGAAAAACGTGTTCATCAGGCCATAAGCAGTACAGCGAGAAAATTATTATATTTTTAAATTAGACTTATGAACGTATAGTACAGAATGGAACTGAAGTTGCACAAGCCTCTATCTACTCTAATCACAGGTAGTTATCTTTTGTCAAAGACATTTTGCTTTTAGATTGAGCCTGCAAATGGATCTACGATTGGTTTGATGTGTTTTCTGTTTGAAAGTGATAATAGCTCTTAAGACCAGATTAATCAACAGCTGATGGCACAGCCAGCATCGCACAGTATGTTTTGAAGAGGGTAAAATCCTTTAGGCCAACCTTAATATATCCAATCAGTGGAATGTTTTTGCCATGAATTTAATGATTCTGTTGCATAATTTTGCATGATGTGGATTGAGAGTGAAAAAATGCTATGTTTTCAATGCCACTTTGTCTTCAGTTTTGTTCTGTGCTGTTTTTTTCTATGATGTTCTGTTATCATTTGAGCTGCAGTTGGATACTGTATCCTATCTGTGATCAGCTAGCAGTGATGCACACATTTGAGCCAATTATGTAATTTCCCTGTGGGAGGCCACTTTCTTTTGATTGGTTAAAGGCAGTGATTGACAGCTAATATTGGCTCCACCAATGATCCACAGGTTAATGCAGTGGTGTTAAACTCAAGTCCTGGAGGGCTGCCAGGGTTTTTGTGTGTTCTGAGTACTTATTTGATTAATGTAAACCATTGATTGGCTGAGTCCTAGATTCCAAGACCAAAAATGGCTGCTGATTTAAAGGAAATGACAAGAAACGGCGGACACTGCGACCCTCCAGGGTTAATGGAACAAGCGTCCAGTGATGGGTCAGAGGTTTGGGGTGGGGGGGGCGTACATTTTGAGCTGCGTGAGACTAGGGCAATGAGCTGCCTCTGCCCCCAGTGAGTTCGCGTGTGACTCCGTCACACTCTCCCAGCTAGCGTGAGAGTGAGCTTCTCGTGCCGAGGGTTGAACGCCAGGTTTTTCCAGTTTTTTTTTTTTTTTTTTTTGATGTTCTCATCTAAAGCCTTTTTTTTTTGTTTCGTTTTTGTTTTTTTGTATATGTACGTGTAAGTGAAAGAATCAAGCCGTTGCAGAACTGTGCCACTTCACTCGAATTCCTATCTCGAGCACCCCTGAAAGCGGCGAAAGTTAGCTCTCGTTTCCTGGCATTGTAGTATCAGGGTTAGGGAAGGGCCAAATCCGTTTTCATGCTCATCGATATTCTGAAAACCGCTTATATTTAGCAGAACATGGACAATACAGAGACCGCATACAGGCTATAGACAATACACGGGCCTTTCAAACATAGTTACAGCATTCAACGATGAGGTCCATGATCGGCATGAATGAGGACAGTGGGTGGTGGAGTTCAAAGGGGATTCGCTAGGCCACATTTCAATGAGTACATCTAAGGTTTTTTTTTTCAAGTTGTTTGATAGTGTCTTCTCACACACGCAATCTGAGAGTCTGTCTGCTCTCCAGTGTGAATCCCTTGCACGGCAAAACAGGTGCTGTGTTGGCTGTAACCCATGGACATACATACCCATGTGGTGCACCGTAGATCCGGAATAACTTAAGAACTTAAAAACGCAGGGCGAGAATCAATTTGCGTGCTGAGAAGAAATCCGGAGTCCAGACAGCACTTTGGCAGAGGGGAAGATTTATGGGATGTTAGCGTGTATTTCGGAGGACGTGGTGTTTGCCTGAGGAAAGATGACCATTTCATGCTTTAGTGCAACTTGTGTGGGGAGGGGAAAAAAAAACCACACACATTTCTTCACCTGGTCTGACCTGTTTCCCTTTGGGGCTTGTTAGTTTGGTCAAACTGATTTCACCCTTCAGATCAGAACTATAAATTGCTGGAAGATGGTTAGGTCATGTTTCCGTTTGCTGGTGTTAAGAGCTTTTATTGCAGACCCTTCAGCTGCTGATGACGTAGCCTAATGAGTGTCTTGAAGAGCGGTTTGATATCATCTGTCAGTGTTAAACCTAGACATTTATTTTTTTATTTTTTTTTTTTTTATTTATTTTTTTTTTAAAGAATGTTGTTAGCTGTTCTGCTACCTCTTGCTAGGTCTTGGGAACTGCAAGCTCTGGTCAGTTTGGAACTGCCTTAGTGTGAAGGCACTGTTTTGGCATATATTCAGGAGGAATTTGCTTTTGCATGGGGTGGCACAATTTATTGCTTCCCCTGATACAAACAATCCGGTTTATGAGCATCTGAGTTTTATGAGTATTTCTTTGAGTAACGTCAGGAAACAAGTATTTAGGAGTGGGCCCATAGAGGATGTGATTTTGACCTCTGTCTCTTAGTTTCCTGTTCTCTTTTCACCTCAGCATCAGCCAACAATCGAGGCCTCAACCAAGCCACGCCCAAAAAAAACGGGGTCAAGAATGGAGGAGGCGGAGGAGGTGGAGGGGGCCAGATGAAGGTGAAAGACGACGAATGTTTTGGGGATGGTGTGGACGAGGGCCTGGACACGGACTTCGACTTTGAGGGGAACCTGGCGCTCTTCGACAAGGCGGCGGTGTTCTCGCAGATCGACACGTCCGAGCGTCGGGGCAATGGGGCGCGGTCCCGCGGGACCCAGCGGCGACCGCACCCCCTCCCGCTATCGCCATGACGAAAACATCCTGGAGGCTAAGCCCATCGTGTACCGCCAAATTACTGTACCCCAGCAGGGCGGGAAGGAATACTGCACAGGTGAGACAGCTCAGCCACCACAGTCTCTGTGTGTTATGAGGTCATTATGGCCCAAACACATGCTCATTAGTAACCTCAGTACCTGCTATCAGGTCATTACTGGTCATTTGTGACCCCAGTCATTATGAATCATTCGTCATCCCGATACATTGTATCAAGTCATTACTGCCCTTATACGCATTATTTTATTAAATTATGGTTTCCTATCGAGAGTGCTACAGTGCGTATTGATTTTTATTTTGTCATTTAATTATTTAATTTATATGACTGGTTAATCAGCATGGTCTGATGTTTTTCATACTTTCTGGTCTGTGGGACTGTGGGCAGTTCTTCTCCGAGGAGCTTTCACACTTCAGCCCTGACCTATGCACTTGCCTCTACTTTGCCCCTGTGAAAAAGAGCATCTACTCGAATGCCTGTAGTGTACTCTAATACAATGTAATCAGGTCATTTACACCCTCAACGCATGTTATCAGGTCTTTAAGTGTAGTATTTACAGTCTATGTTCAATGGAAAATTGTAATTAATTATGGTTTAATGCTAGCCATATTGCAACAGACCTTTTTATTTAATAGGGCATGATTTCATGATGCGTGGTTTCTTAACACGTAACTCAGGTGATTGGTCAGGTTAGTTACTCTCAATTTCTGCATATTTGTAACTTCACACTTCAGGCTTTTGACTGTGAGGTGGGAGTGAGTGGGTGTGTTTGTTTGTGAGTGTAAGTGTGTGTTTGTGATTACTTGATTTGAATTTTTTGGCTAAATGGCAAAACATTCAGTGGTGGTTCTTGCGTAGTAAATGTAGACATGACCGAAAATTTTTCCCCGTTCAGAAACCACTGGAGCACATAAATAGAGCAACAGAACACAAGTAATTATGCCGTCCCACATGCAGAGACACCATCAAACACTAAAATAAAATAGCTCACCCGAAATTTAAATACTAACGTGTAGTGTTGTAAATTCCTCTGGAGGATTTCTCTTTGCAGTTTATGTAAACTCAGTAAACCAGACACGTCAAACTCATGCAGATTTTGAAGATCACCTGCCAACTTGCACCCAGTTTAAGCCTTTGCAACAAGGTGTGTGGACGACGTTTAGCTAATCAGTGACTTAACTCAATCACTTAATCGCCAAATCACACCAATTAACGGCTAATTCCTCAGCCCTCCAGATCTTACCTACTGTAAACTGCTGAAGGCCCACTTGACATATTTCAGCAAATGTGTCACATCCTGTAAGCTTGACAATAGTGTTACATAATCTCTCCAGTCCAAACACTGGCAGTTTAGTCATGATACGAGTATTTTGGCTGGCAAATTCAGTTTGCTTATTTCCTCTTTATCATCACTCCTATTTTTAGAAGTAGGCCTTCGTTGCACTCTCTGACAGAAAATTTAAAAAGTCGAACTCTCCGGCCGCAGATTTTTTTCCCCTGCTCCAGTGGGCCGTATCGGTCCAGGTTGAGTAAATTACTGTGGCCATTTTGTCATGCGACTGTCTGTGACTGTAGGAACCCACATGCTCTTTTGACCTGGGGGGGGAGGCAAGGGGGACAATTAGCCTGAGGAACTCTCCACCCCACAGCACACTCCAAGCCTAAACAAACCCACCCCTCCCTCTCTCTTTCTCCCTCTCCCTCTCTCTGTCACTCCCCTCACACACACAGCACCAAGCATCAAGGAGAGTGTTTATTTTTTGTCTCTATTTTAAGACCCTCTTTTTTTTTTTTTTTTAGTTTAGAAGTAATTTTAGTGGGTCAGCTCATCCGTGGGCCTCCCATTACAGCAAGAGGTGGAGTGTCTCATCGCTTCGCCACACTTGTTAAGTAAATGTTTGGCTGTCTGGGGAATGGGGGTTGCGATTGTATTGGAGAGGAGATGTTTTGTACACACACGCACGCCACACACACACAAACGTGCACGTAGGCATACGCGTAGGCATTCACATATGCACATTTGCACGTACATGCGTGCACATGCATACACAGGGTTCACCAGAGCATGAACTAAGATACTATTTATATCGTTGTTTATAGTTTCCAGAAATGGCTTTTTGGAGATTCATGTTTTTTTTGTTTTTTTTCCCCCCCGATAGTGGCGATATGATTGTTTGGCAGGGTCGGCCATTCAGCCCTATTTAGATTCGTCTGTTAACCCTCTATCTGACTCTGTTACATCACACCACCTCACATTCCTGCTCCGCACACGCCAAACACCCTGTATGGGAAGCTCTTGGACAGACAAACCGACAGTCCTCTCTGCCTTGTCAAACACGCAGAGGTTACATAAAGAGCCTTTTGTAGGGGAAAAAAAAAAACATTTAGAGATAAAATCGACAAAGCGTTCGGCTCCAGAGTCCAAGGTGTAAAGGCAGATTAGCTCGTTTCTTAACCCCCCCCGATAAGATGTCCTAGCAGGGGTGGGAGGGTGACAGAGGAGGTGCCTCCCCACCCCCCCAATCGCTCAGCTGATGCGGGGGGGGTAAATCACTCTGGGGGCGGGACGGAGGCAGGGAGGGGTTTTTTGTTGTGGTTGGGGTGGGGGTGGGGGGCGAGGGGGGGTCGTGGCTGAGGAACAAGGTAAACGAGGGTGGGGCATGACTTTGAGCCTACTGAGGTAAGCACTCAATCCAGAGACGGTGAGCCTGCACCCCTGAACACAACAGTGTTAATCTATCCCTCCCCTCCGCCCCGCCCCCCTTCAGAGAACAGCGGAAACCGTCTCAGCTCTGTAATTATAAAGCCGCCTCAGAGTTCTCCTTTACATAAACAGTTTCTCTCAGTAAAAAAAAAACTGGAAGAACCGGAGGTTGGTGGCTGGCAGTCTCGAATGTTGTGAACAGACGATGCAGCCCGTCGGTCAGTCGTTCAATCAATCGATTTGTGCGGAGAGACCAAAGATGCCGTTTCACCATAGTGTGTAGATTTTACACTGTGTGCACAAAAGAACATTCATGTTGCAAGCTGCATTTTGGGAAAAATTCCCCCCCCCCACCCCCTAATTGGTGCACTTGTTCCAGCGTGTACCAGCATGAGATGATGTCATACCTTTGCTTCAGGCCAGCTGAACTACATGCTTGTGCTACCTCGTCATTGTCCCACACAGCATTAAAGTAGATCAGTCAGTCAGTCAGATTGATAATGCTTGTAGTTCAATTCTGTAGCTATTTATGCTGTTACAGGAATATTGTTGCAAAGCAGCTTTAAATAACCCCGAGCTAGGGTTGGGGGAAAGGAAGGAAAGTGGCCGGGAAAAGCTCCCTGGATAAAAGCAAGAGACCTTGAGCAGAGTCCAGGTTAGGAGAGGAGCCCATCTCCTCCTGGCGGGTTTTAATGAGCCTTAACAGGGTGGTGCATTAGTGCTGGGTGTCTGGTCAGTTCAGGCCGGAAGCTGGAAGGAAAGGTCCAGCTCCTGGCATGGACAGACAGGAGAGATGGAGCTGATTCGGATGCTTTGATCAGAGTCCGTTTTCAGTGGCGGTCCAGTAAGACGAGTCCTTCTGAAAGTATGTGCATTGCTGTTGTGGACCCTCTCGACTCGTCCCAGCGCTTCTGCGGCATGAAAACCACGTTTGTAATTGTGCTCGTATCGTTTTGTTGTTCCGTGTGAGCCGGCGCTACTGTGCTCAGTTCCCTCTATGGCTACGGCTTCATAGTACATTAAGAGTGCGTGTTTTATCTCCTGGATCAAAACTCCCTCAAACCAAAATGGCAGAGATCCCACTGCTAATTCTACTGCCATTATTATGGCAGGCAGACGGCCTGATAACACCAATCTGTCATTGGTTTTTTACCTCAATCAATCAATCTGTGACTCTATGCTGCGTTGTGAAACGGCACACTTATCTAGAAGATCTGTCACAGACGACCTCACAGATTGAATTCATATTAAAAATTAATGAGGTGTCAAATGTCTTTGATTTTTGTCATGAAATACCATTCTCATCCTTTTCGCTTCATGCACCAGGGGAAATATTGCATCATCTGTCAGTGCCTCCTAGCTCCTTGACTGAAAAAAAATGCGTTTAGGAGACAATGTTTATTTTTTCATATTTAACTTTTACTTGTATAAATTCCATTGATAGAGATCTATTTTTTCAAGGAGACCTGACTTTCATAAAATGAAATAACATCATACATTCATCAATCAAAAAAATGTAAATACAATTTAAATGACAATAAATGGATAAATATGTACTCAAGCATAATATGATAAAATAAGAAAATCTGACTAAAACATTTAATAATGAGAATTTAATGCCGTGTTGCAGTAAAATTGTTTTTCTCTCATCCTGACTGTTAAATATTTTTTTAAACAATGTTTTTGTCCTGCACACACACACACATACATATACCTATATATTTTTATGCATGTGTACATGCTTATTTGAGTATGTGTATGATGTGTATGTATATGTTTACATGTGGGTATATGTGTGGTTATGTGTGTATATGGGGGCTATAGATACTGTCATTTTCGGGACAGTGAAGTCTCCCGAGTGCTCATGTTTATATTTTTTGCTTAGAGATTATTTTTTGTTCTACACACACACATACACACATACATGTGCATTTATGCTTGAACGAGAGCATTGTCACGCGTATGTGTATGAGTTTATATATACGTGTGGGTACATGTGTGGTATATGTTTGTATATGTAGGCTGTAAATGCTGTCATTTTCCTGCTGATTGCTGGTTGTAGCCCAGGTTTGAGCGGGACCTTCCACAAAGGCTTGTGAAATCTCGGTCTCGCACTCTGTGTGCCAGGCATAATTAGAGATGGCTGGTGTCCAACCCACCCACCCCCCTTGCTATGTATTGGTTTCAGCTCTGCTTTCTTGTTGTCATGCTTGAAGGATCACTTCCAGCTCAGTTTATTTTACCGTTTCTGCGTGTGCTCCCTGGAAACCCAGTCGAGCCGGTCCAACCTTGCGTGTGTGTGTATGTGTATGTGTGTGTGTCTGTGTGTGTGTCTGTGTGTCTGTGTGCGTGTGTCTCTGTATTCACACCGCTTTGTAGAGTGGGTGTGTGTGTGTGTGTGTGTGTGTGTTTTCACACCGCTTTGTAGAGTGGGCGTGTGCCCTGAGTGTGTGTGTGTGTGTGCGTGTTCACACTGCTTTGTAGATTGGCTGTGAGCTCTGCGTGTGTGTGTGTAACAAATTACACATGAAAGGGGGTGGGGGTTTGCAGCTCAGCATTTCTTTACAAACGCACCCGGAAGGATGATCAGAAAAAAAGCAATTAGTTCAAAGTACAGAAAAGGCCCCCGTTCTTTTTCCCTTTTATCAGTGGAAAGGCTTGCATGACAGGCAGCAGTTGGCCCCTCTGCTTATCAGTTGCGTGTGTGCGTGTGTTTGGACTGGGATCAGTGGGGCAGTCTCGCACATTCTTACTTTACCTGCCATTGTTGAAGAATGGTGGAAAGAACTGGGTGGAGGAAGTAGATGTGCCGTGAGGGGCGGTGGGGGTTTGGAGTTGGGCCTCTTATCAACCAGGCGTGAACCCCCCCCAACCCACCCAAACTACCCCGTGTGTGTGTGTGCGTGCGTGCATACATGTGTGTGAGTGTGTGTGCGTGCGAGTGTGTGTGCGCGTGTGTGTGTGTGCGTGCAAGTGTGTGCGTGTGTGTGTGTGCGTGCGTGCGTGCGTGCGAGTGTGTGTGTGTGTGTGTGTGAGTGTGTGCGTGCGTGCGAGTGTGTGTGTAAGTTTGAGTGTGTGTGTGCGTGAGTTTGAGTGTGTGTGTGCGTGTGTGTGCATGCGTGCGTGAGTTTGAGTGTGTGTGTGTGTGAGAGTGTGTGTGTGTGTGTGTGTGTGTGTGTTTGTTTGTGTGTGTGTGAGTTTGAGTGTGTGTGTCTGTGTGTGTGTGTGTGTGTGTGTGTGTGTGTGTGTGTGTGTGTGTGTGTGTGTGTGTGTGTGTGTGTGTGTAGCAAGCAGGGCGCTACATGAAAGAAGGCCATTTCAGTTTGAGCTGCCTCCCTCAGTAGCGTCTTTACTCTGTACCTGCAGATTAGCGTGCTGCGGCGCGCACAACGCTCCGCTTTGATCACTCGCTCTGAGCTGCCGTGTGCTGCCAGGGAAGGTCAGCACAAGGCCTGAAATGAGTCAGACGGTGTGGGCCCGTTTTTCAGGGGTTGGGTGGTTGGTGGGGGGATGGGGCGATAGTTACCAGTGGGTCATTACAGTGTCACAGCATTCACCCCCCTGTGACTCCCAGCACTGCTAGGGGTACATTTGACCCCTATGTCAGACCTCTCAAACCCACCGACCCCCCCCCTCCGTGCTGGACGGACCGTTAATCTCTGGCCGAAGCCAAATGGGCTCGTGCTCTGCCTTTGAAGTCACTCTGCAGAGAAATAAACATGGCTCCCCCCCCTGGCCTTCTGTGAAGTGCACCGTACAGCGCGGACGTGTTTGAGTAAGTTAGTCTCTCCCTGGAGCACTTTTTCAGTAGGTTGATCTGGCCAACTGGTCACCCCATTTATGTGTAAGCCCACAGAGTATCTGCAGTACTGCATAAAGCCTGGACCAGCCCAAAGGTTCCTGCTTCTGTCTCTTGACCTGACACCCTTTTACAAGCAATAGTACCTCCCAGAAGGGCAGTCTTTCTTGGCAGGGTGGTCTTTCCAAGGAGAGTAGTGTTTAAGTATGTAAAAATATGGTCGTCTTTCCATGTGGTCTTCTAACATGGAGCTCTTTAGGTGAGGCAGTCCTCTCCCAGAAGGGTAGTCTGTTATTGCAACAGTTTTTCTTATAGGATTGTCTTTCACCACGGCAGTCTTTCAGTGGGGCAGTCTTCAGGCCAGGCAGTATGTTAGAGGGACAGTCTTGCACTGGGAAATCTTTCAGTAATAAGTTTTTGAGTGAGTTGGTCTTCTCTATGTGGGGCAGTGTTTCAGTGGGTCAGTCTTTCTAAGCAGGGTAGGGTTTCCCAGTGGAAAAGTCTTCACCACAGAGAGAGAGAGTGACACATTTTGCCTTTGGGGCGCTGTCTGAACGCAGTCCTCCTGCACGCTCAGCTGGGGGTGCAGCAAACCACCTCCGCCTCAGCTATGCAGGGGCAGCTAAACCACTGGCCAAAAACCAAGCCCAAAAAATAACAAACTTCCCCCCCCAGTCCCCATCGGTAAGGGGTGCGTTTGCATGAGCTGGGCCCACGGCTACTCATTTAGCCTCCGGCATCAAGGTGGTTTAGGGGATACAGTGGCAACTTGGGGGTGTGGGGTGTGGGGTGTGGGGTGTGGGGGGTGGTATATTAGCGTGACTGTGAGCCAGTTCCATGGCGTCAGCCTCCTTCCCCCTCCCAAAAAAAACTTTATCATACTCCCAGATGCTGGCTGCACATCCGCTGCCATGGCAACAGATGACACAGACAGATGAGAAGAGGAGCAGTGGAAAAGCAGGGAGATAGAGATAGCGCAGCAGGGGAAGGCACTGTGCGGGCGACAGAGTTCAGGCCGGGGGAAAGAGAGAGAGAGAGGGAGGGAGGGAGAAGGGAGAGAGAGAGCGCGTTTCCCAAGGGAACAGGCTCATTGCGTGAGGAGCTTGAGTCGAGCCGGGGCTTATGCACACACACACAGGACAGCTGGGAAATCCCTCTGTTCCCAGAACAGAGCGGAGAGGCCTGGGTGTCTGAGGGCCGTGTGGATGTGCGGGGAGCCTCCTCCTACTACTCAACCCCCCTTAATTAACCCACCTGAGTGTGTGTGTGTGCATGTACGTGTAATGTTAAATCACTTTCATTAACGCATATATTTCATAGTTACAGAAGACCTCCATTCCCAGTGTTCTACTTTGGCAACTATACGCTTGTGCTGTGTATAGCTGCCATATAATTATATCGATGAGTTACCGCTGGGTTGTTATGAAACTTGTCGTCTCTCATGTCTGCCCGTCTGAGTCCCTGGGGTTACACGCATTTAAATGACTAAAGAACCACAGATCCACCTGTACAGTCCTCCAACCTGTAGTTGACACAAATAACATGTGGTCCATAAAAATTATACCATGTGAACTGCTTGTTTCACCTTGCTCCCCTTCATTTTAAATTGAATGTCATGTTGATTCTGACCAGCTTGTGCTCTGTGTCTTCGGTAGCGGTTTGTAATTAAATTCTGTATCTGCATCATACATGCTTAGTTATGAATTATGAATTTCTGACTTCAAACACACTCTTAAGTTGATGTGGATTGGGGCAGGGGGCTGTCTGCCTAATAAGTAATACATTTGAAGTCTGAGCCTGACCACCTGCCACGCTTTTTGCTTATTTTAATTTCCGGAGCCCCCCTCCGTATTTTCAGAAGTTAATATTTGTGAAGTTCTACAAGGCATTTGGGAGGCTTATCTTCAGCTTATCAGAACACTTAAAATATTGCAAACACGAACATTCAATAATGCTTAGCAGTTAGTTCATCATGTATACATAACATACTCGTATGCGCTGGGGGTGAGTGACCTCACAGCCGCTCGCTGTGTTGTAATGTGTTTTGTAAGGCGCTTCCCTGGGCAGGTGGTAGTTGATGACTGGAGAACGTTCGGTAACAGCACACAGCACCGCTGAAAGTCAAAAATTACTTCAGGGCTAGTTTTTACCCGCCATAGCCTGGTCCTCTATGTGTATGTTATATATGGATTATTAAGATACAGTTTGTAAAAATCATTGCCATTTTTTTTTGTTATTGTAGAACAAACTCCCTCATCTCAAAAACTAACCTTTCTCCCCCCCTCCTCCCATCCCCTGCTCTCACGCTCCCTCTCTCTTTACCTCTCAACCCTCCCCTCTCTCTCTTCTCCCTTTTTTCCTCTCTCTCATCCCTCTCTCTCTGCCACCTCCTTTCCTTCCTCTATCAATCTACCTCTCCTCCCCTCCCCTCCCCTCCCCCTTTCTTGCTGTCCTCCTCTGTCTACCTTTCAACCTCTCCTTTCTTTCCCTCTGTCTCTCTCACCCCTATCTCTCTCCCCCCTTTCCCCTCCTCTCTCTCTTCCATCTCTCCCCTCTCCCCCTCTCTCAGACTCCGGGCTGGTGGTGCCGAGCGTGACCTTTGACCTGCACAAGCGGCTCCTGTCGGCGGCAGAGCGGCATGGCCTCACCCTGGAGCGCCGGCTGGAGATGACGGGCGTGTGCGCCAGCCAGATGGCGCTGACACTCCTCGGCGGGCCCAACAGGTGAGAGTGCGCACCTGTGCATAGGTGTGTAGATTTCATGGAATTTGCCTTGCATTCTGCAGAAGGCTCTTGTTTACAGAAAGCGGGGGCAGCACTCACAGGCAACACAGAAACCCCTGACAAATCAAAACTTGATTTAATCTAGAGGAACAACCGTTAGCCGGGCTAGTGTAAAGTACTCAAATTGACATGCCGTCAGGTCCAAAATTATTTGGACCGTGATACAATTGACTTCACTTCGCTCTGTATGCAACCACAATGGATTTGAAATGAAACAATCAAGTATTGAATATTACTTTTGAGACCTTAAATAAAATATGTTTGGAAATGGTTGTAATTCCTACACAGTTCATACTATAATTTTGACAAAACCCTTAAATTAAAGCTGACAGTCTACACTTTAAGCACATCTTCATTGTTTCACTTCAAATCCATTGTGGTGGCGTTCAGAGCCAAAATGCTGAAAACTGTATGACTGTCCAAATACTTGTGTACCTGACTGTGAACACACAGCAAATATACAATATTTAACAATCTTAAAACTGCAAACGTAAGAGACAGCATGAAGTGAAAAGGACGGTCCATTAAAATAATGCCTTGCACATCTTTTCTCACACGTTCCTCACAGGGCTTGTGAGGTGCGTTGCTATGGTCACGGAGCAGCGCTGTAAATTAGAGGTTGCGGGTTTGATTCCCATGTAGGGCAATGCCGTTGAATCCTTGAGCATAGCACTTCACCTGAACCGCTGCAGTAAATATCCAGCTGCATAAACGGGAGGTGTATGAAAATAAAAGTGAGCTGTTTTAAGTCGCCCTGGATAAGAGCATCAAATAAATGCCTCGCCGTAATTGCAGTGTTAAATGTAGGCTAGCTGTCTGAAAGCCGGGGTCGCTCTGCAGGAGCTGCTGTTTACACAGGCAGTGTTTATACAGATGCCTGGCTGTGTCCCTGCCTGCTCTTCTTCTGTTTATCTTCTCGGCGTACAGACTCAGAAATGACTGTTTTTCTGGCGCGCGTTTCCGAGAACACGTCTGCAGACACACGCAATGTCCCATATAGGACTCTTTCCCCCCCGAAGATTACTGACACAGAGGGCCACGTTTACGGTTTATGCAAGGCTTCACGGCAAGCTGGGGGGTTTAACAGTTACCCTGCGAGAACCAGGTCAGGCTCCATGGAGCAGAAACCGAGCCTGGGGAGCGGGAAACACAAACCATGAACCAGAACCTGGGAGTGGCAGTGGTCCAGTTAATTTTTTCCATTACGTTTACCTCTCAAGAAGCTGGCCACACCTACTACCAGGGCTAAGCCAATCAGGTGAGATCTAAGGTGTCCAATTTTATTTTTGTGAGATGGGCTGACAGTCTGCCAGTACAGACAGCAGAAAAGTGAGGAGTCACTCTGGATAAGGCTAATTCTGCTGTCGTGGACACCTGGTCATACCTGTAGTCAGCATGTGGATTTATTTCAATCCAAGTCTGCCCTACAGAGATGCTGTTTTGCACTGCCTTTGTACTCTGAGCCTGTTTTGTTTCTCTTGCTCTCTCGCTCTCTCGCTTTCTCTCTCTCAGTATATTTCTTTATCACTGTCATCCTCTTTCTTTCTCCCATCCTGTTTCCTCTCTGTCTCTATCTGTCTTTCTCTCCCACCTATGGTGTAGTCACACCTCAGCTTTATCAGTGCTATCCAGAATTCTGACTCAGAGGTTGCAGGTTCAATTCCCAGGCGGGAAGTACTTCACCTGAATTTCTTCGGTAAAAATCCAGCTGCGTAAAAGGATAAAGTTTCAAGCTGCGTAAGTTACTCTGCATACGGGCATCTGCGGCCTTCCAGGAACTGAGCTTGACTTCCCAGTGTTGCATCATTGGGGCAGATGACTCAGTGTCAGTCTGGTGAACGGGGGCTCTCGACACATAGCGAAGCACAGCCTTAACGAGCTCAACCGCAAATTCTCTGTGGTCACTCGGTGGGTGTGAGGAGCTGCAGTGGGGTGGAATAGCACATTGACATAAAAACACGCCCCTCCCGAAAAAGCAGAACCTCACATTCTGATCAATCCGGACTGACCATAGACAGGAAGTCCCCCCTGCCACGGCTCTTCAGACTTGTTTTGTGAGACACGGGTGGGCTAAAGGGTGCCGTATCTGTTTCCGCATTTCAGGCCGACATCTGGTCCTAATTACTTCACTACTTTAGTCTTTCATTTGATCTGACAGTTCAGTTGAATTTTTTTTAAAGAAATTTTTTTTTATAAGCGTGTGAATGACAGCCGAAAAGTCTGGTCTTGTGACCAGGCGTGGCACTTTCCCGGGGTCTGAACTGCGAGTGAACCGGTGTGGATGCACGCAGTTAATTAGCTAATTGACCCAGGGTAATCAGTGGAAACAAAAACCTGTTCTCACAGCTGGCCCTTCCGGAGTGAGTATACTCACCCCTGTCCCATCGTACACAGAGACGGATGACTGAGACTGTTAGACTGTGATTAGGAGCCCTCATGAAAGGTTATAGCCAAAACACATTAGCTTTTCAAAGCTAACCTGTGAAGACATTGGTGTACTACTGTGTGTTAAAACTCCTCTGGCCATCCGTGCCTTTTATGACACCTTTTAAGATGGACATCTTGGGACATAATACGCTTGGGCATGTTATGGCCATTGTTTAGTTGTTAGCCATAGAGAAATTACGTTTTGAAAAAGCACAGCCGAGTAAAACACTTTGTCATGGACTGTGTTTCTGTACAGTAACACAGCAGCCTGTGTCTGGTATTGTGTAAAATAAGGGCGCTTTAAATTCAAATATTCCTCTCACCCCCATCCTTCCTCCATCCTTCCCTCTACCCCCTTCCCCCCCAACTCCCTCTCTCTCTCCCCTCCCTCTCTCCCAATCCCTCCCTCTCCCCATTCCCCCTCCCTCCCTCCCTCTCTCTCCCTCTCCCCCATTCCCCCTCCCTCCCTCCCTCTCTCTCCCTCTCCCCCTCCCTCCCTCCCTCTCTCTCTCTCCCTCTCCCCCATTCCCCCTCCCTCCCTCCCTCCCTCTCTCTCTCTCCCTCCCTCTCCCCCATTCCCCCTCCCTCAGACTCACCCCTAAGAACGTGCACCAGAGGCCGGCGGTGGCTCTGTTATGCGGCCCACACGTGCAGGGGGCCCAGGGCATCAGCTGTGGACGCCACCTGGCCAACCACGAGGTGGAGGTCATCCTCTTCCTGCCCAACTTCGTCAAGATGCTGGAGTCCCTCACCAACGAGCTCTCGCTCTTCAGCAAGACCAGCGGCAAGCAGGTCTCCAGCGTCAAAGGTACCTGCAGTCTCTCTGCGCTCACCTGTCTCTCAGGAGCACACCTGTCTCTCAGGCGCTCACCTGTCTCTCAGGAGCACACCTGTCTCTCAGGAGCACACCTGTCTCTCAGGCGGTCACCTGTCTCTCAGGAGCACACCTGTCTCTCAGGCGCTCACCTGTCTCTCAGGCGCTCACCTGTCTCTCAGGAGCACACCTGTCTCTCAGGAGCACACCTGTCACTCAGGAGCACACCTTCCAAAGGCCCGCTCCAGTGAAACTTTCCTACTGATTTGATCCAATAGCCATAATGAAGAAGCAGAGTGTTATGATGCAGGAGTTCAAAGAGCTCATTGCAAAAGTCTGTAATATACATGATATAATTAATATGTATGAGGTCAAGTATGAACATCATATGGGACTCAGAAAATATGACTTTTATGGCCGAAATACTTCTGCTTTCATAAACATGTCAATTTTATGAGATGGGTCATTGTGCAAAACTATTTCCAAGGGACAGGATGTGATGTATAATTGAAAAAATGTCAGGATAAATTAAGTGGGACTCAAGGGGGTACTTTTCCCTGTAATGGCTCTGTCGGAAAATGTCCATTGTGAAGCATTGTGGGACAACCTGTTTTTATGTAGCACAATACAGAAGTAAGGTTGATGAATGGTGTACATTCGTATGTGGGGGGGCGGCAGGGCAGTAGGAAAGTGAGGGAACTGGGTTTGAAACTCTGAGGGGCTGCAGGTTTGATTCCGAAGACGGGGCATAGCCATTGGACCACTGAATGAAGAGCTCCAGAATTCTGAGAGAACTGCTTCACAAAAAAATTATTCTGTATCAATGGACAGTAGAACCTACTGAGACCAGTAGTGATATCACAGCTGTGATCCTGAGTTGGATTTAGAAGTAAAGAATCTGCTCTGCAGTAGGTTTTTTTTTTTTTTTTTTTTTACTTAGCTGCTGTTTAGCCTGCATGTTTTTCCCTTCCTCAGTTCGTGGTGGTGACAGTGTCAGCAATTACATCTCAGGAGTTCTTCTTATACAATGTTGCCCTCTGTTGGTGCTGGTTCAAGTCAAGTTGTATTCTCTGGTCTGCATACTGTACAGAGCAGGAAAACTGAAAACAAACAAGAAGCAGCAAGAAGTGACCAATGAGCTCATGGGACTTCTTGAAAAAGTAACACCCCCTCCTCAGCTCAGAGGCCATGTCTCATCTGTAAAATGCGCAGGAACATATGTCATGGCATAACTGAAATGGTTTTATCAGGGATGCTTTGAAAATGCACTTCTATGGAAAAAATACTCATACTTTCACAATGTCAATTGAGTCAGTTTTTGGACTTTCTGGATGATTTTGCAGCTCCAATGTCATGCTTCAGGATGCAGTTAAGCTGAAAAACACCAGGTTGAGTGAAATGGGCTTTGTGTGTGTTATTTAGCTGTGTGGTCCTCATTCCTAGTCCTGGATGGTAGTGTGTGAAACCCCACAACCAGTTCAGACCCAACAAACCAGGTGAGATGCATTAACCTTGAGAACAGCTGTTTTACTTGGTCATTAACTGCCAAGTAATAACAGAACTGGGCGTGAGGACCACCAGTCTTTTTAGAAATATGACCTCTGTGCGTGTCTGTCCTCTCCTCGCTGTCTCTCACAGACCTGCCCGACAGCCCGGTGGACCTGGTGATCAACTGCCTGGACTGCCATGAGAACGCCTTCCTGCGTGACCAGCCCTGGTACCGGGCAGCGGCTGACTGGGCCAACCAGAACCGGGCCCCGGTGCTGAGCATCGACCCGCCGGTGAGCGGCCAGGAGCAGGCGGTGGAGGCCAAGTGGTCCCTGTGCCTGGGCCTGCCCCTCCCATTGGCCGAGAGCGCCGGGCGGGTCTACCTGTGCGACATCGGCATCCCTCGCCACGTCTTCCAGGAAGTGGGCGTCAACTACCGCTCCCCCTTCGGCTGCAAGTTCGTCATCCCCCTGCACCCAGCGTAGCCTAAAGGTCAAAGGTCAAACCCATTTTCCTCTCCTCTGGGAGACATGAGCGTTGGAAAGACAGTAGACACTAAAACAGCCTTAAGACCCCTCAGGAGTGTGGAAGTCTGTGTGTCGTCTTTTTCTGTGGGAGGATTGGAAGCTAAGGGGGGGGGATACAGAGGGATTTTTCGGGGGTTTCTCACACCGTTCCTGGAGGGAGGCGCTTCGTCACATTGCAGTCTGGGGAAACGGGAGGGAGATAAAACGGTAATCTCTCCTGATCAGAATGTGCACTCCTTTGTGTTTCTGTTCTCCTGTTATTGTTTTTTTTTTTTGTTCTGTTCTTGTTTTTCTGAGAATGACAGGCCTAACGCAGGCCGATATGCCAGGAGGAAAGGAAGGCACAGCGAAACCAACATCCTGTGTATTTATCTCCATTTACTTAGCGATAAGAGCCACAGAAATATATTCCCCTCTATTTTTGTGCTGGACTGTGTTTACAGAGGTCTCTGGCCGGCTGGGTCTCTCCTTGCTCAGGCCTCTCTCTGCAGCCTTTCTTTTCATCGTCTCGGGATCTGCTGGCGTCTGAGCCATATCTGTTGACCCGGTCGCTCGGTGCGTCCTTTTGACCACATGCAATTGTGTGCAACATTTCATTTATGTGTCTTACAGTCAAAGAGTTGTGAGAAAAAAAGTGGTTAAAAACTAAAATAGTGGCTGCAGACACAAAGGGAATGGTTTCATATTTAGTTTCCTTTAATGATGTGTCTGTAAAATGGATGCCATGCCGATGGCATTGTGGGTAGTCTGTCAGGAGGATTCCTCCATCACAGGTTCAGTTCAACATTCATCTGTTACACACAGTATTTATCGTGGTGTTTTCTTTTTCTGTTCGTTTTTGTTGTCACAAAGTTCAAACTTGAGTCGTTACAGTGCAAAAGCTCATTTCTACGTTTGTCTAAGTCTTGCAGTCATATCTTGTAAAACATCGGTATTAAATATCATCCTGTCTTTGAGAGGAAAAAAAGTCACGTTTATATATCATATGGCATGTAATTCATGAGCAGTGTCTTTTCTCTCTGTGACTGTAAACGGTTTGACCCCTCGCCTGTGTTCGCTGGGAAAAGCAGATGGGAGCTGGAAGCAGTTATAATTACACTCTGAAATAAAAGTCTTTGGCAGCAGGTCACAGTACGGCAAATCATTTTGTTTCAGTGCATTCGGCTTTCCGAAATCATCCTCAGAAGATTGGTTTAGGAAATGATGCAGCCTGTCTTCGGTCAGAGTCACTTACTGGATCGCAGAGTGAGAGAACGCTGAGGTGTAAACGAGAGGCATTTGGCACTCAGGTCTCTGGTGTTCAGAGAGATGGCGCAGTTGTATGATGGCTGCCGTCCCCACCGGCTCTCTGCGGCTCAGTCACTCGTTCTGGCGATAAACCTGTCAGTGACAATGTTCTCCAGGTCAAGAGTGTTTAAGTTCAGTGTTTGATGCTGTTGAGGAAAGGAGTTGGATTTTAATTTTCACTGTTACGGGGGGTTGTGTAAAAACAGAGAAGAAAAAAAAAAGTTTGTTTCACTGCAGAAAAAAAATAATAAATTGTGTGGGTGGTGGTGCCACTCAAGTGTGTTGCTGGACATGTAGCCTTTTTTAATGGATCCGGTTGGTCATTGAGTAGACTGAAATGTTTTTCTGTTTTTGGAATAGATGTTTTCTGTAGTGTAGCTGGAATGAGAGAGTGTGTGTGTGTGTGTGTGTGTGTGTGTGTGTGTGTGTGTGTGTGTGTGTGTGTGTGTGTGTGTGTGTGTGTGTGTGTGTGTGTGTGTGTGTGTGTGTGTGTGTGTGTGTGTGTGTGAGTGAGAGTGTGTGTGTGTGTGTGTGTGAGAGTGTGTGTGTGTGAGTGAGTGTGTGTGTGTGTGTGTGTGTGTGTGTGTGTGTGTGTGTGTGTGTGTGTGAGTGTGTGAGTGAGTGTGTGTGTGTGTGTGTGAGTGTGTGTGTGTGTGTGTGTGTGTGTGTGTGTGAGTGAGAGTGTGTGAGTGTGTGTACACTGTGTCTTCTCAGGGATATCTTCAGTTGCTGGAGCTGCTTGTTATCAGATCCTTTGTTATTGTATTCCCCGTGGTGGATAGTGTGTTTTTGGGTATCTGACTATTCCTTTTGTTTAATTTAATCAATCTTTTATGTGTGTCATGTCCAGTCCTCATCTTCCCACTGTACCCATGAGTGGTTTGTGTCAGAAAATCGATAAGAATCAGCCTTTTGAATATGTGTGTGTGTGTGTGTGTGTGTGTGTGTGTGTGTGTGTGTGTGTGTGTGTGTGTGTGTGTGTGTGTGTGCGTGCGCGCGCGCCTGTGGGTGTGAGTGCACACATGTGTGTGTTTGGCCACATATATCCTTTGTTTGTGCTCGCACACTGATAAACCTCTTGATTTAAGCCCACATTTCTTCAGGTGTGTTTGTTACTGTCTGTTGGGAATGTGAGATGGAATATTGCTCTTTGTTGCATCATCCACAGTGCTGGCTCCTGATTGGATGAATGCCACCAGTAAGAGTGAGCTCGTTAATCGCTGTCCAGGACTTCAGTTAACAGGAGGGAAATGACCTAATCTGGCCCAGAGTCCTTCATTAAGAGCGCTGGAACAGCATCAACAATGTGGGCCCTAATTGTTCGACTTCCTCCGCATGCAAATACGTATATGGAAAAACAACTGGATTTAATTTATATAAATTTATAATCACTTTGTCATGGATTACAGGCAAATTCAAAGGTTTAATTAAGTGTACAGGACGAAAAAGCATTTGATGTTACAATTTTAAAGTGTTTTTGTGCATTTATTTTTTCAAATTGCACTTAGGCTAACTAATAGTGTGGTAACTTTCATTCCCACTCAATTACAACAATAAGGGTCTCTTGGCTGCCTGGTTAAACGGTTATCAGAGCTAAATGGATATCAGAGCAGTATGAACTTCATAGCTGATTTTGCTGAGGATCTGGTTTATGTTTAGAGTAACCCAGCTGCAGATACCTTTTCCGTTGGGGGCGGCTGTTATCCCATGAAGCTGGTGTACAAAATCAGCTGGCTAACTGTTGGTAAACATCCTGAAGTAAAAATATTTATGAATGTTTAAGTGCTCAGACAGACAGACAACAGCTGTTCTTATTGTGTGGTTGGTTTCAGCACATGAAAATGATTTAGAGGGAGTTTTCATCATCAGAAAACCTTAATTTTCTTCATAATATTTATCAAAGTTAGCCGGATAACCTGAGAAAAAAAAACCACTTGATCAAGAGTGGAGGTGAGCCAGTTTGACCTGCAGCGAGAGTTATTTAGCTGTGTGTGTGAGGTCTTCAGTCTGTGTGTGTTTGCATGGTAGAGTGCAAGCGTTGTCTGGTCCAAAGGACACCCCCCCACAATACACACACACACACACACACACACACTCCCAGAGAGCCGCCAGGCGGAGCGGTGACCCTCTGCTCTTTATTACCACCGGATTAGCAGAGCTATGCGCACCCTCACTTGTCCAAACAACGCGGGGAAAGCCGCGGCTTTGCAATGCGCTGGAGTCTGATTCCTGGGCCGCTCATGGAGGTCCTGTCAGTCGTCGTAGTAACGTCAGCCATCGTGCGTGACAGTTCATTTCCAGACCTGAACAGTCGATTTCTGAGCTTCCCTTACGGCTGCAGTTCAGACCAGCCTGCATCACTGTTCGCATATAACTGCAGATTACATATAAAATAGTGTTACTTTTTCTGGTGAAATGCTTGCTTGGATGTGAACCAATCTTAACTTTATTTCAGGGTGTCCTCTACTACAGATTGCATTTAAACATGTTTTCCTTTTTTCTAAAATTGTGATTTAAATCTTTTTTTTTAATGTAATCTGGATTTAACTGCAATGAGGTGTATCTTGAACTACAGGTTTCAAGTTTAGTGATCAACCATTTCCCCCCCCTTGCTTTAACACTCTATTTTTTAGTGTTAATGGCCACATACAACTTGTGCCATTCATGTTAGAGAAAAAAAATGTTCCACTTTCTTGAATTTGTCAGTTAAAGTTATGGGGTTACACTGTATTTCACCCTGTTGTGTTTCAGCATTGTGTTTGTCAGTCATACATAGCAAGGTTTCAAATTTTGTAGAACTAAGCTGTTTTGTGTCTCTGAGTGAGTTTTCAGGTGTAGATATATGCTCTTTTGAGTGTTTGTTTCTTTGGTCTGCATTGACAATCCGGACCCACAGAAGTCATGGGAAATACTCTCATTATACTGCACACTGTTAATGTACAAATGGATGGAAAAGGTGGACATTCTTGGCCCTGTGCGGCTGGCGTGTATTACAGTGATCTCCTGGAACATGTTCTGTGATGTACTGTATTGGTTCACACATAAATGGGTCGAATCATGTCCTGCATGTAGCCATGTATTTCGTTCATTGTTGGAATTTTTTTCACAATTTACATTTATGTGTTTCTGGGTTCCCCTTTATCTTCCCAAGATGGTAGAATTGTTATTTGAGCAAGCTTAATGCTCCAAAATTAGGAAGCACTGAAAAGGGGTAAAAAATGTTGAAGTATTTTTGTAATAAACTTTATTTTCTCATCAATTGTGTGTTTTATTTGGGCGTATGGTTTGCGGGGGATCAGTTACAAGGGTTGTCCACCAGGTGGCACCAAAGTGGTGGGAATGAAACAACTGGCCTGGACCGTTGACACATGGGCATTGTTCAGCCACTGAGGTCATAAAGGGGCAGAGCAGGGACTGGTTTTGGACCACAGCCAAAGGCGTGTTAGTGATGGCGGCAACCTTATGAACTAGTCCTGGAATGTGCTCCTCTACATTTCTCCTTATCCACACTTGTTTGGCTGTTTATGTCAACCTATGTTGACAAGAGGACGTGATTCTACTTGTGAACTAATGAACTGTTATGTCATATTGTTGTGATAAGCCAACATTGACAATTAAACAGGAAATTAAACAAAACACACACAAAATATTTCCTACAGAGGACCTCCCCCACCCCCATGTTCAGGCAAGTTCCACTAACTCAACACACAAGATTGACCTTAGCCTCATGGAGATATGAGCAACCTGGGGGGGTATGTCGGCTACAGTCCCCTTGCTTTGCCATGGCTTCGCTCTGATACACAGCGTCACAAACGGAGCGTCAGCTTATCAGAGAAGCAATCAAACATTTAGTACCTAATGAGGAAATATCAAGTTACTGGAATAAACGCGGCTTGGAAGGAGGCCAGGACAAACAAGGTCAGAAGAAAACATGCACAGCCACGGGGACAGGGACGAAGTATTTGGATTTAAGACATTAATATGGGACTGGGGTGTCAAACTCTACCTCAGGGGGCCGTGTACATGCAGATTTTAATTTCAACTGATAAGTGTTGTCTTGGCTGGCTCAATCACTCATGCAAACCATGTGGGTGTAATCGCATCAAAACACGAAATATAGGGACAGGTTATTTAGATTGACTGTAAATGACATTTTGGTTTATGCACTGTACAGTATGTGCAAAAATGGCTGATTTGGCAAATAAGGGAAGTAACTCATTTAGAACAGAGCCTTGAGTTAAAGCCATCTATGGCATTGAGTCTGAGAGCAATGGTGTAGGTCATGAGATAACTTTACTAAACAGCCAAGATGTCACTGCATTCTGGCATCGCTTTACAATTATGAACACTTACATGTCGCTCTACAACATTCTAGCCCAGTAGTTTGCAAGACTGGGCTGCCCATAAGAACCTGTTTCGTTCCAACCAGCAAATATCCTGGAACTAGATTTTGTCAAGCATCACTCCACCCAAGGGGCCCCAAGAGTTGAACTAATTGGTGAAATCAGGAGGGTATGGCATGTTGCTTGAGTGAATACCTGCAGACTTGGAATTGAAAAGCTCTTATCTATAAAAACGTATTTAGGGAGTAACTGATCAAAAGCAATGTAACGTATTAAGAGTAGGTATTTCCTAAATCTACATTGTATTTGATTTGTATTTTCATTTAATGTAGAAGCGTCTTGAGACGTAGACGTAGGTATGTGGATCTTCCATCCTACAGTAAATTCGTAAGTCTGGTCGAATCTCAACACTTCCATTCAGCTTGCCAGACCCTGCTGCTGTATTTGGAAATACGCTTGAACATAAGTTATCCACAAGAGGGCACCCTGCGTTTACATTTGACTTTTAGCTCTTATTTGGCCCCCCCATCGTGCGCGCCCCCGTTGGAGTGCTGTGGTTCTTGGTTGTGCACATGCGCAATGCAGCTAGCTGAATGAAGGGGACCATTTCCTTTTGCAAGGCCTGTGCGAATTCAGCAGAAGACTGTACGGCCGAACTTTCGTTTGGATTGCTGGGTTTATTTTTACTGTCACTAAACTGGACAGACACTTGAAACGGCGTCATCCGCTGTAAGGGACGCTTGTGAGAGTAAAGGCACACAGAGCTACAGGTTTTGAGAGTTTTTCCGCTCAGCGTCATCTGTAGTGCAGCGCTGTTTTGTTTTCATCCCCGCTGACTGTATCTGCAGCAGCGCAGTGAACCACTTTGGACGCGTTTCACTGAGAAACTGGCAGAACAGAAGACAGGCTGCTCACTAGACGCTTTCTATCTCGCCTCTGCCGCCGTGCTCCCATTGAAGTGGCAGGTAATTTCTCACCATTTTGAGATCATTTACGCGTTGAATTTATTCGGTTCAGTGAAGACTTGTTGTAATCGCTACCGTTAGTACAGTTTGATTGCTCGGCAGCTAGCTAGCGTGTTACGCTGTGCACTGTGTGCTATTGCTAGCTTGCGGTCTACTTAGGATTGAGCGTTTTTTTCGCTTGGTCAAGTCCCATTGATGGAGTAACAACGGTACCTGACTGGAGAGCAGACCCGGGTCATCGTTCAGCCTTCTGTTCATTCTCTCAACCCAGCAGAAAACACCAAGGCTTGGATATAAGGCTGGACGCTCAATTGGAAACTAGGTAAGATTGCTAGCTAGCTAGCTGGCATCATGGTTCAAGTTGTGTTTTTTTTTTTGATGCAACATTGGGTAGTGGAGGGCGGGTGTGGACAAAGTGGTGATATGAAAATTTGCAGAGCCTAGATTTCCTACCTGTATAACGATATCTACATTGCACCATACTATTAAAAACATCGATTTATGCGTTTTACTCATGCATCAAATACCTTCATTAATTGTTAGTAAAATGCGGAATGTCAGTGATCATTTCAGTTGTGCACACTGTCATATGGCTTCAGTGTGCTGCTTGAACTTTCACACGTTTTTACTCTAAGGATATGTTAGTTTTAGCTTCTTGTGTTCGTTTTAATGTTACTATTAATGGCGATGTGATGAATTTTCGTCTATTATTTCATGATGCCACGATAACTGTAGAATACTAGATGCATGTTACAGCGATACAGGTGAGCTTTATTGCTCTGCGTACAGTAGGCGTTAATCCACCCACCTGGCAAACTGATCGAAACATTTTCTCTGGTGGGTGTCTGAAGGATTTGGAAACAAACAGAGCTAAGCTGCTACAAATTGCCCCCTCTTGTTAAAGACAGTGAAGAAAATATGGCCACTTCGTGGACTCTGCCATTTGTCGCTTTCCCCTTTGATCATTTGACAAGAAAATGAATGGTTCTAGCATATCTGAATATTTGGCGTCCCCGACAGATTATTTCAACCAGACTGTGGCCATTTCAGTTTTGTGGTCGGATCTAGCTACAGGTAGTCCCGTGTTGAGCCCCTGGGGCGTTGTGGTCTCTCTTAACATGAGAGAGAATGTTCCAAGTGTTGACTGAAGACGGAAGCGTGTTGACACCTCCAAATTCACCATATAGGGCACATTTTAAATGCATACAGACTTTGTCGCACAGCTGGACTCCTTAACTAGATATAAGATTCCGTTTGCAGGTAAGTTTAGATCTGACATTGGTGCATACGTTTGGTGAATTGCAGTCATGTTTTACTTGGCAGTTTGAGACTGGTCTGGATTTGTCATGACTTGACTGGCTACATTTTTTAACGTTTTTCGGAGCAGTCAGAGTATGTTCAAAATGGCCTACCATCTACAAACTGCACCAGTAGCACCAATTTATTTTAAAACTTGACAGAGCATTACTGCAGAGGTGTGAATATACATCGCCAGTGTTATCGTGTCGTCCCAATTTCTGTGAAACCGTCTTAGTCAAATTTCCCACCAATACTTTTATATCTAAATTCACTTGACGCGTATTGTCATACATGGTGTAGTGGTTGACAGATTTTTTTTTCCTTCTTGGGCGTTTGTTTCCAATAGTTAAATGGAAACAAAACTATTTTTGCACATCATTTTGCAGAAATAACATTACAGTCGAATCGTGATTCTTAAAGAATCGCAATACTGTCGTGTTGTGGCCATTTGTATAGGATATAGTTAGATCCCAGGCTATTCCCACCGCTTGGTTTGTTGTTCACTTAAACGTTTAATAACCAGAACAACTAATTAAACGTCATGTGGCATTGCCTCACCTGTTGACGGTCGTCTAAGAATACACATATTCACAAAATAAACTGCGTCCTTGAGGTATTTCTCTCTGCAAGTTCAAAGCATTTTTTACGTTTAGTTCAGGTTAGACAGACAGACAGACCGATAGATAATGTAAATCTGAGACAGTGGCCGTAAAGCAACGGATCTATCTACCCTAATTAATCAGAAGTTTAAGTCACAGCGTGCGCATTGACAACCCTAGGATCATCGCTGAGAAACGTGCTCCTCTCTGCGGTTGTTTTTTCCACTGTTCCGGGTAAGTAGCATCTTGGAGGCTGACGTCTCTCCTGGACATCTTCTCTCCTCAGCTCCACCGCAGGTGGTTCGCAGCAGGTCGGCCCATTAATGAGGATACCCACAGATGGCCTTCATTACCGTACCCCTTGATCAGTGGAACACAGGCCTGGATTCACTCTGCCGTATCAATTTATAGTAGCAGCCTTATCTGCCTAATAAGTAGGCTCACAACTTAATTATTGTGATAACTAACATGTATAAATGTGATATCTGCAATTCTAAAAATGCACTGTATCTGCTTAATCTTTTTGTTAATGTGTAAGTCGGCCGCGATGGGTCACTTGGTGCCTTGTGTCTGAGTAATCAGTCCCATGAAAACATAAGGAGAGTTGATTTGGTGTGTTGCTCCCCACGCTGGTGTTTGTGACTGCGAGTGACATTCAACAGGACAGTTAAAGGTTTCGACAGGGGCTATTCGCCAATGAGTGACATTTGCAGAATTAAGAAACGTGAGAAAATTCTGTTTCATCATATCAATTCCCCTTTCCCCCATAACATTTGATGTGTCAATTATAATCCAATTCATTGTGATTTTGCTCAAATCGCTCACCAGTTCTGACCTATGGCATGCCCCGCCCACTTTAGCATAGCAGTGTAGCACTTCCTGGTTCTCTCATCTGGACTACCAGCTTACAGTAATAAAGTCATAATTCAAATATCCACACACAAAACAGTTGAACACAGTAGAAAAGTCCATTAATGAGTCGGCTTTGGCCTCAGGTTTCCAGTTGTAGTGACTGCGATGCTGAATGACTTCTCTCACCGATGTTGCGTAAATCCGCTCAACTTCTCAGCATGTGCTTTGCTGATGAATCAATGGTCATGTGCACACTAATAGTCAAATTTCACTATTGAGGTGGTAAACTGCCTAAGATGGCAAGGTCCTGCACCCGAAACATGATTTAGCCATTCATATCACATAATGTCACGTCACCTCACATTACGCGTATTCAGCAGACTAAGTGACTTACATCACACATGTGCGTAGGTCAGAGAAAGTGCCCGAAAGTCCTACAGGGAAGTAACATCCCAAGTGACAGAAGCGAGAACAGAAAATATGACCGGGGACCCTGTAGGATACCCTGCTGTGAAAATAACCCATAAATATACAAACAGATACATGTCCAAACTGGGGAAAAAAAAAAAGTAATCCCATGACAGATTGTGGGAAATACAAAGCTAGAGATTGCTGACAGTTGTGTAGGAGCAGTAACAGAGATCGTGGAGACTTGAGTAGGTGGTACAGATTAGCGTGGGTGTTCGGGAACAATATACGACACAAGCAGCTCCCCCGCTGTTCTGAGTGTCTCAGGGTAGCGCTAAAGGCTGCTAGCTTCCTGCGCTGGAGTCCCAGCTGAGTTGTTAAACCAGCGGAGCTCCAGGGCTTATTGAGTTTAGCCGTGCCTCCTGCTAACAGGCCTCTCATGGTTTAAAGTTATTTAGGGCAGTGCAGTGTAAAGGTTAAGGAAACGGGCCTTACCACTCAGAAGTTGCGGGTTCAAATTCCAGCTGGGGGTACAGCGGTTATAACTTGGGTTTCTGTTTTTCAAACTCTTCCCCCTTGGGGGTCGAAGCTTGAGCAGAGCAGTGGCAGAGCCAGGGGTTTCGGTTTCATGCATACTCAGATCAGGCAAGATGGAAGAGAAAGTAGTTGGTGCTTTATGCGCTCGCCCTGAGCCATTTTAATCAATCTATCCGATGCCATAGACTGCTCACGGCTAGCACCGGCCCAATACATTGTCAGTATACGCACAAACCGATTGGGTCAGCATGAGTAAAATGTATGTTGATTTCCCTCACACACATCTTTTTAGGCTAGCTAGACATATCATAGGATGTGATGCGTTAGTGAAAATGCTGATTAACCTCGCAAAGCCTATGGAGGCTATCTAGACACAGCACCACTGGATAGGACAGGCGGGCAGAAATGGAAAACATTACATGAAATCATGACTCTGTCCATAGCTATGTACCGTCATTTTTTTTTGGGGTTTTGGTGAAATGTGTTTTTCCATATTAAATACATTGCTGGTTTTCCCTCTGGTGAGTAAGCCTATAAAAAACCAACAGTCGCTACTCATGCCTCATTGGATGCATATCCTAATTTAACCATGAACCTCATGCTCACGGCAGATTTCCCTTGGTAGATATGGCTGTGTGGGCGGTTCTACCTTTCACATATCTGCTGTGTGTGGGATTTTATCAGAAATGGCAAGTGACCATTGGTTTATTAGTGAAGTGAAGTGAAGACATTAGTCCGGCTCATAGTTATGATGTCATAATTATGAGCCTGATAATTGGGGATAGCAGGGAGCAGTGTTTCACTCTGACCTGTGGAACAGTGACCTTGAGTCGAGACAGGCTGCTAACAGCTCTCTGCCTGCCCGGGCCTTGACCTCAGTCTGCCACAGTGAGAAAACACAGGAGCAGGTGTTCCCTCAGTCTCCCTCGGCCGACAGAGCCGTCATGGGCATGGCCGGGCAGTCAGTGAGTCACCGGCTGCACGTTTGCGACTGTTACATTGCCACTGAGACGCTCATCTGGGTCGTCGCACAACAGTGGAGGAGCTGTATGCTGTGGGAGAAGCAAACAGACTTGTTCACCAGAGCTGTGGTTTGAGTCACCTTACCGTCGGGGAGAAGCAGTTACTGCAGAAGGGACTGTCACGGTACTGACGTGGCAGCTTAGATGTTGGCGGGATTCTCGCGTGTCGGATTTGTGGAAGCGGGATGTATTTCTCACGTACCTTCCCCCCACGTAGCGTGCATTTTAACCACTGCCCTCTCATTTTTCAATCTTCACCAAGATGATTGGCTAGGGAATATTGGTTGTATTCTATTGGTTGCTCTTGCCAGGGTCATAGGGGTCTGTCGGTGTGGGGTGGGCTGTAAGACCGCCACACTGGTCTGGGGCTCATGGAATACCCCCACACACACACACACACACACACACACACAGTGTCACAGGATAGGCATATTGTGGATGCCTGGACATTGTCTGGGGCTCAAACAGAGTAGCGGAGCTCCATCTTGCCAAACGCTGGTGAGATTGTGGGAGGCTGAAGTGTGTCTTTCAACAACTGCCACCTCTCATGTGGCAATAGCCACTGCGAAACAAACAAGCGCGGTGGCAGAGCGCGGGGGTTGGGGGGGTGCTTTTTATGTCTGCCGTTTACTGCTACATTGGGCAGCCAAGAGAGTGAGTGAGTGAGTGAAACGGAATAAAAGATAGCGGGAGAATGAGAAATGTAACGGAGTGAGTGGGAAAGAAAGAATGTGAATAAGAGGAAGCGCTGAAGAGTGAAATGAAGAGTGAGAGAGTGCTGTGTATGGAATGTGCTTTGCTGTGAAGCTGCGGGCTTTGTGTCTCTCCAGCGTAGGGACCAGAGAGAGACACTCAGGAAGTGATCTGTGGGAGATAAACCGTCCCCTATCATCATCAAACGACAACAACACAAACAGCAAAAAATCTTCTCAAACACCCACGATCCCCCGGGACAGCCACCCCCTCCCCTTCACTGGCTTCCAGGAAGAGTGGGAACCTCACAGCTGTGTGTGTCCCTGACCGTGCAACCCCTAAACCATCCCCCACCCCCACGCAAGGGGGAACCCCAAGGCCCCTTACTCAGAAACGGCCCCCGGAATCAAGGCAGCCTGCAAGAGGCCCCAGGGCAAAGCCAAAGCTTGGGAGCCCATAAACTGAATTCATATAACATCTCGGACTAGTGATCCAGGATCAGGTTTCCCTTGCATTATCCCATAACATTATCCACTATTATTTACAAGACAAAACTGATCCTGGATCAGCTCTCCATATGCTTTTTGGGTAAAGACCCAGAGCAGGGCTGAAGCTTAACAACTAGCAGTATCTGTCTCAGGATTGAGCACCAGCATCTGCTGATAATCTGTAAACTGGGTCATTCATTTATTCAGTCTGACTCTTTCGCTACATTTCCTGATAAGCTCATAAATGAAAAGTGCAGGACTGATCATGTGAAAAATTTACCCAGGTGAACTGCCGTGGCTGTACGCAGGTATTTGAGCTGATGGAAGTTGCGGAAACGGCAACACCCCAAATTCACACCACCCCTCTGGTAACACAGATGCTGCACGCCCTGAGCTAGAGACACCAGAAGAAACGGTGTGGCTGTAGTCGAAACCAGCTCGGCGAAGTGTCAACCCACCCGCCCGCCCCACTTTCCACAGGGGGGTCTGCCCTGCAAAACAGGTGGTGTTTCCTCATCTCTCGGGTCCAGTTTAACCGTCATCTGTTTGATAGTGGAGGGGTATTTCAGTCACGCGTTCGTTTTCTTGCCTCACAGTGCTACGTGCTGCACGGCCCCTCCGTGTGTTTGTCGGGTTCCTCCACTGATTCCTGTATGTGCGTATATACAGCATCCCTCCGTCAGGCACATGAGGAGAAAGTTTGTGTCAACAATTGCGTACTGTTGTTTCACAAAAAAAAAAACTCAATCACAATGTGACATAACTTATCTAATGCTACAGCTCAGAGCTTGTTGTGTGCCAGTGAGGCTAAAAGTGAACAAATAAAAGAGACGGTGCTGAGCTTCCGGGTCCAGTAGAGAAATGGTCTATGGACCAACACAAATGAAGGGAGAGGGAGGTCCCACTACCTACCCCAGGGGGTGAGGCTAGCTAAGGACGAACTGCTAGAGCTTTCAAATTGTGTTTAATAAAAAATTAAACAAATGAAATATTTATGTGCAGTAATGTTTGAGTACTCTAGTTTTTTTTTTTTTTTTTTTTTTTTTTTTTCGGGCGCGTGGTTAAGGAGATGGGCTATTGGTCACTGTCGTGGTCCATGCAGGCCTGTAAAAAGTTATTAATGTTCATTGAATTTCGCTTTGGTGATGTCATCATGATGTTTTCATATTTTAGTGATCGATTTTGCTGCCTGAAGTCTGGTTAGAGAGATGAATGGTTAGAAGTTAAAGAGGAATTTGTGCCACTTTCCACTCAGAATGCATTCAGACCTGTTTCTGATCAGCCCTTCGGTCAGGGAAAACTCATGCAGTGACGGACTTTACACGTAAATTGAATAAGCTGCAGCAAAAACAAGACTATCACTTAGGGCTATTTCCGCCACAGTCCTGAAACTAGTCTAGGGAAATAATTTCACATTTACTCCATACAGTTTTCATTTTCCCAACCCATCAGCCTCAGTGCTGACAGTAGGCTGTGAAAAAGTACTTTTTTTTTTTTCCTTCAAGTTATTGGATTCCAGTCAAATAATACATTCCCTACTCCAGAGCTCACCACAATTCATTCATTCACCCATAATCCCTTTTTTCCCTTTCAGTTATTATTATTTTCATAAAGATGCAGTTGCATAGCAAAGAAAAATAACTGCAGCTATCAGCTGTCACTCTATTTACGTCTTGCCTGTTCCCCCAGAAAGTACCTGCCTGCCTATTCAGGTAAAAAAACTACAGATTTCATTCCAGGTAGTGTAATCAGGCTTGTCACATTCTCTTCTGCAAGTCCTGCCCTGTTTTGTGTTCTTTTCGTCAATTGGAACCCCCTTTCTGCAGCAACCAGTAGTAGATACTCTAATATGCTAGCCTATCCCGGTATGGGGACGTGAAGTTAAACAACAACAGCCATGCATGCAGATTTGCAATGCAATTCCTGCATGGCACACGTAGCACAAAGTAGCGTAGCATGGCGCGCAGTGGAGTTCAAATTGCATTGTCCGCCGGAACGTGGATACGGGATACGCAGTAGGCTAACCGCTGTACATCTGCGCTACAGTGTCAAGTGTCTGTGAAGACTCAGTGAAACGGAGCAGATGTAAATTGGATAATGATTTTAATGGGAGCAGCTGCCAAGGGCCGGAACGTGTCGGGTAATGAGTGATGTCATCTGACAGCAGGGCAGGCAGAATTTGAATGGCGCTGTCACTGATTAGCGAGACTGATGATGGCGATGGTCCGGTGGAAATTATGAGGGCAGCGGCTCCACTAATCATCATAATTACCGTGCTTCTGAGATACAAATGCACGGAGAGTTGAGGTCACTCGGATGCGTGCATAATTTGAGAGTTGCGTCAAAAGGAAACAAGGTGTGTGGCCCCTCTGCCCAAATCGGTTACTCTTAATTAATTGCTGGCTTGAATGCTGGAATGCATGCCAAAAACCAGGGGATGGTGTGTAGCCCTCCGGGACTGTTTCACAGTGAGACGATATTTTGGTTACATTTTGTGTGTTTGTCTTGCCTAGACTTGGCCCCAGGTCAGAATCAGACTCTTTGCTTATCTCCCTCATCTACTGAAGCATCTTCGTTCCTTGGTTATCACCTCTCTGTCCAGATAGTTCAAAGACCTTTTGGTGCAGGTTTTTTTTTTTTTTTTTTGAGGGGTTTTTTTTTTTGTTAATTCTGTTTACTCCTTATTCATTCGGGAGCCTTCATTTCCATAGCGTGACATTAAAATCAACACAAACTTGTTTGTTTTCCACACGGGGCACATTGTCTGCCGGGGGGAAGGTTCTGGTAGCGTGACTACTGCTTTGCAAACCACTGGGGAGGGGGATAATGAACCCTGCTGTGTGAGACTTCAGGTGCAGCGTAAAGAACACGCTCCTCTAGTGCGATTATTCAAATGTGGAGCCTCGTGCATTGCCAGGTGGATTTTCGATGGGGGCGGGGTGGGGGGCTGATTTGAATTAATAAGCAGGTGATACATTGGACGTTGGAAACATAAGGTCACTTCCTCTTGTGCTTGTGTTCAGGCCTCATTATCTGGTCTGGGCCCATATTCATAAGGAATCTGGACGGCTAGGAGTGCTGGTCTGGGGTCAGTTTTGCTGTTCAGCTCATGAGTTATAAGGGTAGGGTATGGAGCAGGAGAACCTGGTTCTAGAGCAGCCCCCTTTGCTCTGAGACGCTTGCCGAATACAGGCTCAGCATTGCCTATAGACCCATTTCACTGAAGTCATGTTCTGGTCTTTATAGCATTCTGGGGAAAAGAGTGAGTGAATGTGTCTCGTGGCTTCTTTTTTGAGGTTACCATTATGACATCATAAACGTCAATTATGACATCATAACTGTGCACCTGACATAGTTCTAACTCCAATTTGGTATAACTCTGCCCAGCTGTCAGGGATGTGCTGTGATTGTAGGCCGGTGGTTAGTTAGTACCTCTGATAATCCTTCAACAGAGTGGGTGCAGTAAGAGTGAAACTGGTGATAATGTAATGTAGGACTGCAGAAAGCTGAGGCAGGAAAAGTTACATTTACCGCGGCATTGTGTCAGTGATTGAGCGCATTTTGAGGAGGCTACAGTTGAGGTCCCTGCCGTGCCGGTGTGTGAAAATCCCGTGCGGTGTTTTTTATACCACAGGTGCTCCATTACCTGCGCCAGAATGACACCGTCACACGGGCTCCCATGATTCCGTCAGACAGGCCCGATAACGTGCCGGCATCATTAAGCCCTGAACCGAAGGCGCGGATCATTCCCTCCCTCGCGGCTCGGGGAGGAAGTGTCCGTGATTGACGCCTCATTAGATTGAGCGCCCTGTTCTGTTCCCTCAGTGTGAAATGCAGATGCGTTTGAACCGGCTTATTGAGCTCTCCCACCGCTGCATCCTTCTCTTCCTTTGTGATGCGATTAGTCTGTCCTCTCTGTCTCAGAGATATTTCTCACTCATTTCTTTGTCCTGCTCTCTCCCTTTCTCTTGCCGTCTCTCTCCCTTTCTCTCTGTATTGCTCCCTCCTTTCTTTTGCAGATATTTTTACCCCATCTCTCTCTCTCTCTCTCTCTCTCCCTCCCCCCTCCCTGGCTAATTTCTTTTTCTCTTGCAGATATTTCTTACCCAGCTCTTCCTCCCCCCTCTCTCTCTCACACCCGCTCCTGTAGCTCTTAATGGCTTGTCAGTTTGGTGTCTCAGCCGTGTGGAGAAACCCTCACAAGTGAGCCCTAAGGCTCAGCCATGTACGTTTCCACCATCAACTCCCAGTTTAACTAAAAAATCTCCACTCCACTCTGCGAGAGGCGGAAAGGAGGCCATTCATTTTGCATGACTCCGGCCTACTTGCTTCATTCGCAAAACACGTCTTAATTCAGCAGTGAAAAGCTAAGCGTTTAAACTAAACTTGTAGCTTATTTTTAAAGACAGTTTAAGTCTCCTTCCTCCAGCCTCCATCTAACACATTCCCAGGGAGCCACTCCTTGCTGGAAGCCAATCTAGACATTCCTCTCCCTGGGCAGCCCTGATTGGCTCACAGCGTGTCCAAGGGGCGTGTCCCACAGGCTGTGTCGGGCCCTCGGCATATCATCCATCTGGACCTTGCCCTGTGGCCTCTCCAGTCTGCGGTGTAGGATTTTGGTCTGACCGGTTCTGAGGTGTCATTACGACCCGGAGCTGGAACGCTTGAGGTCTCATTGCTGCCTTTCTCTCACGCTACACTCTGACGCTTTGGGTCTCCCGAGGTCATCCACTGCTGTCTTCAAGAGGGCTGTGGCCAGCCGTGATGGCTGCTCCTGTTCGGTTTGTTTAGAGGCTAAACATGAGAAGCCTATAGATCTGTGTTGGTTGGGTTTACTCTGTCTGTGTTCTCAACTCTGTGGGGATCTGTTCTGTTCTTGTCTTGCCTGTACAGATTTAATTTGTCAGACGGTTTTACGTTACAGACACCCTTATCCAGAGCACTTTTATCCAGAGTGATTACATATCAGCCCCCATGAAAAAGGTAGAACAACAGAAATCTCACATCACAAAGCCAGAAAAACTATCAAGATTGTCAGCGGTATGATAAGCACATAGGCAAGTGGCAAGGACCACAGAGAAGAGACAGATCTGACAAGCTCAGTTTCTGATTGTTCTGGCCTATGTGTCTTTAAATCTAATTGGTGCCAGCAAATTTCTGATGGTAGATGTGGTCAACTTGATATTGTTGATCATTTCAATTGAAGCACATTCTGGGTAAGCTGGCCAGAGAAATATCAGTTACACTCACAGTTATGATGTCATAGTCAAAAGTGATGACATAATGGTTGCCTCAACAGCCGCTGTATAATGTCGATTATAATACCCCTGCCATAGGAACTGTTACCGTGGCACTGGTTCTTTCCAGACAATGAGATCAGGGAACTATAGTGGCAGTTTTGGTCTGAGCACATATATATTCACCGTCACTGGGCCTGACTAGCAAGGCAAAGTCCTGTGGTGGCCCTGTGAGATGGGACTCTGTAGCAGGAAAGGGCTGGTGAATTACACCCGCCCGCGCCCGCATACCCGTACACAAACATTTATAATTTACACCGGGACTTCCCCTCTGCTCCCAACTCGCTGTTGATTTCTCCATTTCCCTTCCTGTTCCTCTCAAAGGAACGTTGTGGTGGCTGGCCAAGTATAGATTTTTATGAGCTTGCCTTAAAAAAAAAAAAAGATAAAAAAATGGACCCTGGTTAGCGGTTTACCGCGCAGACCAGAGTACGTGCAGCTTGTTGTTGTTGTTCTTGCTCCTTCCGTTCAGATCGTTGAAGGGGCTGCTGCAGGCGTATACAACCCTACTCCCAGAGGGCCCCACATTTCCGGGGCCATGTTCTTGAATCCCCTCTGTGCTGGAGGCCTGATTGAGGATCAGGGCCTTCTGGCGCAGATCTTGGCCGCATCCTCCATGAACACTAAACTGAACTAAACATGACCTGTTTTAAATCATGTGTGTGACAGCACCTGTCACTTTCCCACCGCTCTCCAGCAGGTTCTTCTGCAGAAAAACAAACACAGACTGCCCTAAAACGCGACCTGAAAAAGGTGACTCTTTCACACACACCAGGAGGGCGTGTGGGTTCTTTCCACCCAGATCTGATTTGAATTTAACAGCGTTGTCAACTCTGCTGCTGTCAGTTAAGAAAGGAGATGAACTTCAAGTGAAGCTCTCTCAGTGTTGATAATAGCAATAGTCATTTGCAATTATGAATTATTTCGCATATGTCCAACAGTGCTGTACAGTATAAAAAGTTAGCACAGTGTATTAACGTAGTCCTAAACGCCATACGGCCACCATGAATTCTTGAAAGGAAGCATGAAAAGCAGTCATTCTCATGATAAGGCTTGAGGCTTATCATTTGTCAGTGACCATAGGTTAAAGTGAAATAAAACCATTTAAAACAAAGACTTGGGGGTGGGGGGGTGCTTGGGTCCTAGCTGTAGTGTTGCTGGGTTGTGAAGGTCCCTCTGTCCCCTCCCCCCTTCCCCCCCAAATCAGGAGTGGAGGAACAAGGTTGACCCTGTGAGCTGCTCCATCAATTATGTGCGTGTCACCTGGGAGCTTGGCTCCTGCTGGGGTCAAAGGTCAAATGACTGCCCTGCACTGCGATTTGCTGGAGCTTGCCAAAGTATGAGAGCCACCATTTTAGCAGCATAATGTATGGATTGTTTAATCTTAACACATTGGATATGTGGACATTGACTCAGACTGGCTGTGTGTGGGCTGTCCCACCCCATACTCCTGACCCTCACACAGGGGGCTGTAGGGTCCCCACACACCCCTTAACTTCTGCACCCTTAAAAATGAGTTTCTTCCCCCTCTCCTCTATTGTTGTAATCCAAAATGAAGGCACGTCCCACCCCCAGTTCTGTAATTTTGCTTTATAAGGAGCACATGTTGGTGCCGCTTTGTGAGTTTGGATAGATGAGTCGTGAGAAACACGACCGTTATTGGCATGTTTTGTCCCTGGTTTGTAAACGGAGGTTGCTTATTTGCCTTGTGTGAATTGGCAGTGCCGACGCCAGAGGAACTCACTCTCTCCTCAGGGGCGGTGTAAGGGGGGGCTGTGAAGGCCTCGGTGGTAAATCACCAGGCCGCTGGTTCCTGGGGGGGGGGGAGCAGTGTCCAGGTGAGGGGGTCCCCAGCACAGCTGTAGGAGAAAGAGTCCCCCTGCGGGGTTATGTAGTCGAAGCACACACAGTCCTCCATTTTAAGCACCTCGTTAACTTTACCCCCAGCGCAACCCCCCAGTTTCGCCACAGGCTGTAAACAGGGAATTTTTTACAAAGGGATCTATTCTACTCCCTGAGCTATCCAGCATGTTGAAGCTGTTAAGTATTGGTGATGGGTGGTATTTCAGAAGGCCATTTTTGTATTGCCGGTCCTGGTTTTATAGGCTTGAGTCACACATGTTACACGTATGACTATGGGGAAAGTTTATCAGTCACCAATTTAGGAAGGTGCAGTCTTACTGTGACTATTTTTTGCGTACAGTCATCAAACGGCATTTCCTCCAGGCCTGCAAATAGGTTAGTGCAGGAAGTGGGTTCTTGAGATCACAACCACCGGCGAGTATTTTTAATCCGTTTTGGTCCCGTTTCAGCCTAGCGCAACAGCAGAACGGCTACCAAGCTCCACAGAGACCGAGCCCCCAGCTGAAGCTTTGGGCTGCTGCCCTAATCGCAGCAAGAGCCGTCCTCTCACGTGTTTGCTGTTTGCAAGGGAAATCTGTCGAGTGGGGGGCGGGGGGTTTGGGGGGTTTCAGGGCATGGGATAGGACCCCCCCTCTCCAACTCGACATCCTAAAATCCCAACACGGAGGTCCATAAATTCAGCAGCCCTCATAGGAACGTTCTCTCTTGCACAGCCTGGCGGGAACATCTGGAACCTTCCGTGCTCAGCAGGATGTGACGTTCACACATACCTCGCTGTCGGAGCTGTACTGTAGTCACTGACGGGCTGGCGGCGTTAAGAGGAGGTTTAAACACCCCCCACGGTTGGGCTACAGTGACTCACGGATAATCATACCTCCACCTATTATGCAGTCAGGCTGCTATGTGTGTGTGTGTGTGTGTGTGTGTGAGCGTGCATTAGTGTGTTTACTAGAAACACTTTACTCCGCCCCCCAACAGTTAAGTGCATTGTCTGCTGGCCCCTGCAGACGTAGGTCAGCGTAGCTGCAGCAGTGCGTTGTTGTCCCTCGGCATAACTGACTGAGGCGTCTTTAAATGCCGCAGATGCAGCTGTCTGCCTGCCTGCCTGCCTGCCTGCCTGCCTGCCTGCCTGCGCTGGTGAGCTGGGGGTCATCCGCAGGGCAGCTCGTATTAAATTAACAGCGTGCCCGATCTCGAGCCCCTCCTTCGCTCTCCGCGGCCTCAAATACGCGCCCTGCCCCTCTGCAAATCATCCTGTCACCGCCCTCCCCCCACACCCCTTTAATTTTGGGGGCTCCAGTGTAATTTTGGATATTTGACAGCGGCAAGTTGGAGACAGTTGCTGCCGTGGACCGCAGATCTTTATAGGCCGTGCTATTTGCGGTAGACCCTTGTTGTTCCACGGTTTTCTCCGCCGATAGTCCAGTCCTGCGTCGTCCTAAACAGATTAAGGCCCGTCTCTGTGGAGAGCTTCTCGAGTCTCTTCTCCGACCGAAATTTAATTACCTCTACAGACCACGAAGTGCACATCTATCGCACGACCAAGCAGCTCACAGTCGCCTCATGCACTAATCTGCCTTAGAACACGGCTGAGCAGCTGTAGTCCTGCTGGGGGTGGGTACATACTGGCTTTTGGTGAGTTTCAGCATCGATGGGTTGAAAAGTTCTCACACCCTGGTTCCAAGGGCTAAACTGGCCGCTGACTGAAAGGGAATCCCAGACCTGCAGACGCCGAGGCCTTCTGGGACCGGAGCTGTGCCACAAGCTTCAGAATTTCACTCAAAGCCTCGCTCTTATTGGCTGAGAGCAGCTTTCGCCCTCACAGTGAGCCCCAAGGGACTGCTGGGTACATTTTCCTGTCAGCCTCTTTGCAGCGTTTCCTTAATTGCTTTTCTTTCACAGTGCCTGACAGCAATGAGCCGCTTGAGTTTTCCGGTGAAGGGGCGCGCACAAGTATGTGGCTTCCTGTCTGGACTCATCGCAGCGCGTCGTTGACCAGCCCAGGAACAGCGAACATCCGTGTTTGCAGTAAATCGACGCTGTGCCTCTTACCTCTCACACTGTCTCAAGCGTCCGTCTACTCAGCAATAGCTTCCAATTATTACATTTAGACAGTTGGCATGTTTGCCTTGGCAGTGTGCTCATCTGTGGTTGTTTTGCCGGTAAAGCTAATGTGAATGCAAAGTTTATGGACACACAGTGCCATAAATAAAGTAGTAGATTGCTAGTAAGTTGTTGACTGGTGTTAAGTTTTTTTTTTTTTTTTTTTTAAGCCAGGAAGTCCAGTGAGGTAGAAATTTCAAGAGAGACTGTGGCTACATGATAGCAGCCACAAACTGCAGTACAGAAAAGGTTTATGATTGAAAAGCAGACAACCACAAGACTCTAACGCGCAATGTAAAGCTATGATGTAAAACAGCATTGCATTCTTGTTGAACTCTTTTTTTTTTGCCTAGGGATATTAACCTGGTCAGTGATACTTGTGCTTCAAGCCTTGTGGCTTTGCAGGTTAATACGTTCACATAGTGTGCATGAACAGGGAAAATTCCAAGTTTAAAAGAACTGTAGCTGTGCTCATTGAGTGTGAAACAGCAAGAACTTAGTGCAAGTGGGTGATGCAGAGGAATCGAGCTGGAGAGGAAAAATGTATGTCCACAGGTTACTGTGTGTGTGAGTAACTAATTAATTAATTGGATCGCAAACACATGGGATTCTTAGGTCATGTGAGTGATCGAGGGGTAGGGCTTGTGAGCATGAGCAGTGGTTTTGGACTCTGGGTAGACTGGATCCGTGATGGCTGGGTGTCTCTAGCTCTCTCTCTCTCTCTCTGTCTGCCTCTCTCTGCCTCTCTCTGCTTACGGTACCGGTAGCTAGCACAGGCTTGGCGCTAATGGAAGAGTCTGGTTGTGAGATTAATTATTCACAGAGTTGCAGCTCCAGCGCTGTGGCCCCAGGGAGCCTGTATTATTCATGGCCACTGTCGAAACAAAAACGCAACACGCGCTGCCGTCACGCTGGGCAGCGGCGCGCGGCGGACCCTGGCAACCTCCCATCCTCACCCAACCTGTGCCTCACTGTCTCTGTGCTCCTCCCCCTCTTTCATCTTCCCATCCTCTTTCTCTCTTACTTTTTCTCCTCCAGCTCCCCGGTTTTGTAAATCCGTCTGTTCCTCGGCCGCCGCTGTGCGGTGAACTAGTCGCCGTCGCTATGGGAGACTCACAAATGCGGAATAGCTGCTTCTCAGAGCATTGAAAGTGCTTTGCGCTGTAACCCCCCATCTGCTCGTCCCCGCAGGCGGATTCTGTGGCATCGTGGCCCAAACACAGATCCGCTGCGGTCTGGTCCCCTCGCTCACAGGACTGAGCAGGCGCACTCAGACACATTTCCGCAAAGGAGTGTGCGCTCAGTGTTAATTAAACAGTGTACATGATCAGTGATAAACCATATGAACTCAGTGGAAATGTAGCTGGGTGGAGTGGAAAATGGTCTGTGTGAATACAGAAGTGTGTAAGGTCAGTTAGTGTGAGCTCAGCGACGAAGACTGCAAAGCGTCGGTGTAAATCCCGCAGTGCAGAGTGAATTGTGTTCAGTGTAAATCCAGCGGTCTCGAATGAATTGTGGTTGGTTTAAATCCAGCAGTGTCGAGTGAATTGTGCTCGGTGTAAATCCAGCAGAGTTAGAGTGGAATGCGCCATGTGAAATTTCAGTATTTATCCTCATCTCATCTCTGTTTTTGACTGTGATACACCAATAGAGAGCTCTCATCGTTAGTGGGGTACTGTCAGCGTTTCACGCTCTGGAAGTCATTTTAAAATTAAAGCACTACATGAATGACTTACTGCAGTAATAAAGCAGTTCCTCCTCGCTTTCTGAAAAGTTTTGTTTTTTTTTTTTTTTTTAAATGCAGATATCGGGTTTCACAGCCCTGGTGATATACGACCCCGTGTCCCTTTGCCTGATTTGTTGAGGGGTTTTCTGGAAGTGTGCAGGGGCAAGTTTTCTCTCAGTCTGCAAATCCCTGGGCTTTGTCAGCCCTTTGTATTGAAAAAGAAAAACCTGTCGGCCGATTTGATGCGTTGACAACATATCAAAAAACAAAACAAAAAAAAGCTTTTTTTCCCAGGGGATGGAGCCCAAGGTCTGTTTCTGCATTAATATGGCCGACTCATCCTCCATGACTGCCGCTGCATTGTGATGAGGGGAGTGCAGGGGCGTGGTGATGGGATCGCCTGGGCGGGGGTGTAGGGGCAGGAGTGTGGGTGCGAGAGTGTGGGGGAGTGTAGGGGCAGGGGCGGGAGCATGGCGGCCAGAGTGTAGGAGCGGTAGTGTGGGTGCAGGAGGGTAGGGCCGGGAGTGGGAGCATAGGGGCAGGAGTGTGGGGGCAGGGGCAGGAGCGTTGGTGCAGGAGCATGGGGGCAGGAGTGAGGGGGCTGGGGCAGGAGCGTGGGGGCAGGAGTGTGGGGGCTGGGGCAGGAGCGTTGGGGCAGGAGCGTGGGGGCAGGAGCGTGGGGGCAGGAGTGTGGGGGCCGGCGCGGGAGCATTGGGGCAGGGGCTCAATGACTGTGGGACTCTCTGAGTGAGAGAGAAAGCTGAGGTCTCTGTCGTAGAGGCTGTTTGAGCTCCACTGCTGCACGACCCAAACCTGAACCACTGCGCTCTGCAGACTCCACTTCCTCTCACACCATTATTGCGCTGTGACCTTAACATCGGACACAAACGTCCTCCCTCCCATACACATACACTCATACACTCTCATCAGCACAAACTCTCATGTACACGTGCACACACACTAAAATCCACTCTTTACAAAACAAAACCATACATTCATAACAGGAATACTCTCTTACACACGTTTGAAATCTTTATAGTCATATTTAATGAACACATTGTAGGTCTAAATACAGCAGTGTTCAGTGGAATGTTCTCAGTGTAATTTAAGCAGTGTAGAGTTAAATCCAGAGTATAAATACAGCAGGATGAAGTCAGCAATGGTTGAGTGGAATTAAGCAAAATAAGCAGAGTAGAGTGGAATTTACTCAGTGTAAATTAAGCAGAGTTAGTGAGGCAGAGTAGAGTGGAATTTACTCAGTGTAAATTAAGCAGAGTTAGTGAGGCAGAGTAGAGTGGAATTTACTCAGTGTAAATTAAGCAGAGTTAGTGAGGCAGAGTAGAGTGGAATTTACTCAGTGTAAATTAAGCAGAGTTAGTGAAGCAGAGTAGAGTGGAATTTACTCAATGTAAATTAAGCAGAGTTAGTGAGGCAGAGTAGAGTGGAATTCTCTCAGTGTAAATTGAGCAGCGTTGGGGAGGAATTCGCTTAGTGTAAATTAAGCAGAGTAGAGTGTAATTCTCTCAGTGTAAATTGAGCAGCGTTGGGTAGGAATTCGCTTAGTGTAAATGAAGCAGAGTAGAGTGTAATTCTCTCAGGGTAAATTGAGCAGTGTTGGGGAGGAATGTGCTCAGTGTAAATGAAGCAGAGTAGAGTGGAATTCTCTCAGTGTAAATTGAGCAGCGTTGGGGAGGAATGTGCTCAGTGTAAATGAAGCAGAGTAGAGTGGAATTCTCTCGGTGTAAATTGAGCAGCGTTGGGGAGGAATGTGCTCAGTGTTTTGGTTCTGAGGGAGTGGCGACGCAGCCAGGGGAACTGCCCCAGAAGGGAATTCTAAGCCTGTCTCATCTTGCTTAGGAGACCAGATGACAGCAGCAGGGAGGGAGTGCTGTCTCTCCGTCCAACTGCTGCTGCTGCCACACACACACACACACCACACACACCATATACAAACAGATGCACACACACACACACTCGCTCTCACACAGGACAAAGACACACGTGCCATCGTACAGATCCACACAAGACTCACAAAACGGAAACGCATGCACTGTAGCACACAAAAACATGCATACTCTCTCCCTCACAAACACACATACACTCAAACACTTTCAGTTGCACATGCTCACACACATACACAGGCATTATGAAGCATGCAGAGAAATGTGAACGTACCTGTTTGCTCTCCACCACCCGGGCTCATTCCCAGACATTTGATTGGATAAGGTCGAGTGTAGGTGTGGCATGGCCTGGGCGTGTGATTAACGTACTTTTCAACATTTGGAGTAAGGTCAAGAGCTTGGTTTCACAACACACCTGAAATATCATGTGTTTTATTTTTTTTAAGAGTCATAGGTTTCACTTGGTATTTATAGGGTTGAAAGAGGAAACGATACTGAATAGAGAAATGGAAACGGAGGTTGAGTGTACGGTATAGTGTGTGACAGCTGAGCTCACAACTCCCCCGGTGGCTGTTTGAGGAATTGACTTCTGTCATGGGCATCCAGCCAAGCCAACCCGCTACTCAAGTGCATGGGTTACAGAAGCTGTTCTCAGCTGGTACGTGTGTGTGTGTGTGTGTGTGTGTGTGTGTGTGTGTGTGTGTGTGTGTGTGTGTGTGTGTGTGAGAGAGAGAGTGAGTGAGAGTTTGTGTGCTGTCATTAAACAGTACAAATGGCACTCATTTCTTAAATGTATATTTACAGGTCTTAATTTCTTTAAGAAACGTATGTCCTTGTGTGCTGCTTCATAAACAAGGTCATAAAGAATGTGAAGAAGTGCAGGAGACAAAGACCTGGAGAAAGTGAGGCTGAGGTACAGCGAGGGACAGAGTGAGATCAGGAGGGAGAGAACGAGTGCGTGCGTGCGTGTGTGAGAGAGAGAGAGGGGTAGATATTTCAGAAATAATACTGGAGCAGGCAGCAGCAGTAATAGTAGTGATGTTCTACTGTTCTGACAGGTTCACCCAACTAAAGAGGAAGCTTGTTACCAAATCACAGGCCAGTTTCAATTATGCTTTCTCTCTTTAATTCCCTTCATCTCCGTGCTCTGGGTGGATCCTTGCTGGAGCGCTGCTCCCTGTGGAGGAGAGGGGGGCGTTTGGTCGTTAGATATTTGATCTGTGACGAAGCAGGAGAGTAATTACAACTCAGCTGCTCCTCTGAGAGACGGAGTGGCTCTCCAAACTGTGTGTCCATCCGGCAGAGCTCAGCACATGAGGGTGATGGCTTGTTTTGTGGCTGATTATTATTATTTTTTTTATAGTGGAAGGGCCTCTGTCACCGTTGTCATTTGGTTTTTGAGTCGAGCGATTTGCTTGATGTGATAAAATCATTGATGGTCTTAATTCCAGACATTCAGTCACCTATACAGTTATCATCCTGTGGCTCAGGCTTTGTGAAATCTGATTGGTGCCAGTAGATTTGTCACAGTGAATTTGGTTGGCTTGAACCGTTCATCGCTTCATGCACGGCGATTTACTGTTTGTGATGGAGCTTCTGATGCCCTATGACGATGGCCTCCGTTCCAAACGCTCGATCACCTGTGGCAGTGTCACCTTTTTTGGCACTAGCTTTGTGCAATCTGATTTGCTGGCGGCTTGAACAGTTAATTGATTCACACACACACATGCGTGGAATTGTGGGATTCACTTGTGAGGGCTCTTTGATGTTGACCTTTCAAAGCTGAGCTGACCTGTTTGACATAAAGCCCCCCCCACAACACCAATGACCTTTGAACTCTGCCTCTCTGTTCCAGACTAGAGACTGAGGACGCCGCCTGAGAGGAGAAGCGAAGGGACCAGGCCAGAAGCCTGCTGGAGTGGCTCCAGTTCACACAGGTCAGAGCTGCCACAGGCTGCATGTATGAATGCACAGTCTCAGTCTGAACACGTTTGCTGTAACGTCCCAAGTATTTGCTCTGAATATTATTGTGAACCCATGGAAGTCTTGCTGACTGCTATTGCATTCGCTAACGGGGATCCCCCAATTAAGTCATGTTTGATTCATCATGTGGTTTTTAAGCTGACACGGCCCACGCCATGTCGTTTGAACGCAGTGTTGGGCAGTGGTCCAAGTCTGAAAGTTGACGTACTTTTGACTATTGAGTATTTTGGCCGTAAACGTCTATTTTCTGACTTGCTCTTGAAACCGCCCCTACGGTTTGTGATGAAGTTCACAAAACTTACTGAGAAAATGAGGGTGCCTTTCTTTTTCCAGATACTTCCATGAACCCGTATGTCGCCACTATGGTTCCGTTTCATGAGTAGCAAGATCAGCGTTTGGGGTTTGCTCGAGTGGCCCCTTAATGCAGCTTATATCCACATATTGTTTATACCCACATTACTGCGCAATGCGTTCACACCAGTTGATACAGCGTGTGTGCGTGTATCTGGATCGAGATCAGTTAGCACCTTCCCTTGCAGCGCGCTGATGACCTTTCAAACGCGTCACTGCATTGTCTGCACGTAGTTTGCATGCACCGTTCTGTCAGTTGTGGGAGAAAGGTTCTTCTGCTCGCTCATGCTGTGAGTGGGTTGTGAAGGCTGGGGCGTTGGCTCTCGTTTGCAAGGCGTCCCCAGCACTCTCCAGTCTACCTGTCCATGCCACCACCACTAGTATTGTATAGTTACATATATATTTATATTGTGAAGTATTCTGGTCTGAGCTTGTATCAGTATGTTAGATATGTTTGGGAAGTATGTGTGTGTGTGTGTGTGTGTGTGTGTGTGTGTGTGTGTGTGTGTGTGTGTGTGTACAGAGAGAGAAGGTGATAGGTGTGTCTGATCTGTGATTTCCGTTGTGGGATGCTGCACTTTTGCAGACTGAGTGTTCCCCTCTTGCAGCGATCTGTGCAGATCTTTGCTCGGGTTTTTTTGTGATTTCTCCCCTGGTTTCCTGTGAGAGCGCAGCCCTGTGTCTGCGTCTGCTGCAGCTGCAGAGCATGTGCGGTTCGGGGCAGGTGGCCGACAGCGGCAGCTCTGCATCCCCGGGGGTGGGGTGGGGGTGGGGGTCAGGTCAGGGAGCGACAAGCGACGGTAACTGTACCACCTTAGCGATAGTCCCGTCGCTGTCCCTGTAAGTGCTTTTCTCTACGCTCTGCTGCTCGGCCTTTCACTTTATTCAATGCACTGAGGTTGGGAAGAGTTTTATATTGAAAATTATGGTCGACTTTTCTTGATCAACAGGTCGCTTTCATGCAGTGTCGATAGCAGGTCTTCACACTGCAGCTTTGTGTGCATTTGCTCATGTTAAAGCAGAACTTCCGCCCAGAGACTAATAACCAATCGTGTTGGTTTTCTGTGTGATGCTTTGACAGTTTGTCCTGTCTTTGACTCAATCGGTGCCAACGCTTATGAGGGTTAGGTCAGGGCTGGACGGAGAGGAAAGCATGGTTGGTTGGGTTGATTTGTGAAACTTTCCTCTCCTGTGTCCATTATGTGCAGGGGAAATGGAGGCAGTACTGGGGCTGTTTTAAATTGAGGTGTGGGGAAGCAGCAGATGGGTGCGAGTGTTTCTGTGGGACTGTGTCGGGCAGAACAGGCCCGGTGAGAGGAGGCCAGGCCATGGTGAGGGAGGGATGGACAGAAGAGCTCAGCAGATGGTGGACGGGGCTCTAGTGTTTAATGAGCTGGAGGAGAGGAGCTGTAGGCCTGAGTCTGTCCCCATCACCATCCCTGGACCCTGCACGCACACACAGACACACACACATACACAGGCACACAGTGTGTCACAGATCCATCTCCTGACTTACACACAGCCCAGAGACACAAACACACCCAAGCGTAGACGCACGACAGCGTTCACACATACACACCCAAGCTCAGAGGTCTGTCAGCTGATCTGAGATCAGCCTCATCTCTCTCCCTCTGCTCCCCCATGTGGGCCACTGTCCGCACCACAGCCAGCAGCAGCGGCTGCGTCCCGTCTCAGCAATGGTCCCCCCTGCTTTCCCCTATCAGGCACTGAGGTAATGGTGTGTGTCTGGGAGAACAAATTAGGTCTCTGTTTAACAAAAGTGAAGGATTCAAATACATATGTTATCAGAAATAACAATCAAAAAAGGTCACATGGATTCTCTTGTTGCTGATTCTGCCAAGAGAGGTTACAGCCCACTCATGTCATGTGACATGACGGGGAAAATGGCTGCACTCTAGGACTAACTTATAAAACAATACTATCAATTATCGAATTTTGTTTTGATCATAACATTGATGGTATTTTCATATTGCATCTGTTTTTCTGCCTAAGGAAAGGTTATCAAACAAAATGTGCCATTTCAACCTCATTGGTTGAAAATTGAAAGTTGCTCTGTATTGACAACTGAAAGGTCGGGTTTTTCCATTGTGTGCTTTCAAAACTATGAACTCCAGTTGAAACACGATAAGAAGTACGTGTCACATAATTCATCTTTTTTTTCGATTTTTTTTTTTTTTTGAATTTTTTGGATTTTCGTTTGAAATCTTTGCAGAGTTTTGCTTTCTGATAGAATATTCCTTATTAAGAACCACTTCCTTTTCGAGCCTCGTTTGTCCTTTCGTTGTCAGGGAGCACATGTTGTTTTCTGTAGTTCCTCTTTAGTGGTGGCAGATCAGATCAGGAGGAGGTAAGAGGCACGAGGCCTCTGTAAGTGTGAGAGCTGGGCTATTTTAAGGCACTGTTTCCTGCAGTCTACTGCTTTGAATTACATGAAGTTTAGCACTTCAATCAGTAAAAATATTTGCTCTGTATATACATGTGTGTATATTTTTTCCACATACCCAAAATATTCTATCAGCCCCACTTTAAACCATCTCAGTGGACAATAAAGAAAGTAATAGGATGCAACTTTTCTATGATTCAAGTGGTGACAAGCCATTGCTAGCTTCTGCACTGCAGATGCTTCGCCAATCACATACTGCCTATGCCTTTGCAAGGAAACCAGTCAACATGTCATCAGCGCGCCAAGTTGCAGGTAGTTCGCAGGTAGTCCACACCTAGGTGCCTTATCGCCAACGGAAAAGGGTAAGGGCCCTTGAAGGGAGCCGAGAGGCACTCCCAACTCTGCAGAAGATGAATGCGGTGGAACCGGCTGATCGGAAAGGGGCGATCTTGCCGAGGCTTGCCCTCAAGAATTCGGAGACAGCAGTTATTTTGGGAGGGGGTGGGGAGGGGGGACATAGAGTACCGCTTCCCATGGTCTTAGTTGTTGTCAGATACAGGTAGCCTTTGTGGAGTGGAACAAATTGAGAAGACTTGGCATGAGATGTAAGAGAGTAGTTTGTTGCCGGTATGATGGGTCCTCATTCAGGTGAGATGAGATGAATATCTCCTCTTTTCATCTCTCCACTGTTGGATAATTTTTACACATCAAAAACAATGTAAAACAACATATTTAGTAGTGTTGGGGAAAGCAAGGTTTTGTGACAACCCAGATGGGGTATGTATGCTACCAGTACCTGACAGAGCTGAACCAGACATTGTGCTTCATTGCGATGAGCAAAACCTTTGGATTGGTTCAAAGCGGTCAGTGACTAACAGGTCATTGGAGCCGATGCATCCATGTTGTAGTTTTTTCTGGGGCCGACATCCTTAAGGCCTCCTACTCTTGAGAGTAGGAGCACTGATCTGGAATCAGTCTTGCTTTTAACTTACAATGGGTAAGGTTAGGACATGGGCAGAAGGGTAGCTGTTCCTAGATCCGCACTTCTGTTGAGATAGTGTATTTATTGGCCCGGGTATATGGAGCGGTACATGTGAGACTTGTGGCAGACGGACCGGCTGTTCTTTTGTCTGAAAGGAGACAGGGCCCAGAGCAGGAACGATAGCGAGAGATTCAGAAGACGTGTCCTCCCCTCAACCCCCATGGCCTTCTTGGCCCTCAGCTTAGCATACCCTGCGGTTTATTTTTTGTTTTTTTTTTTTTTAAGGGGGATTGTAGGATTTTTTCTTCGCTCTCCTTGTCCAGTCCTCTTTTTTTTTTTTTTTTTTTTTTTCATCAAATCCCCAGCCCTCCCGGTCCGGCCTCTCCTTTGTGAGGAAATCCCTTTATACCTTTGTCAGTAGAGCCCCCCAACGTGGTGCCGTGGGCTGAGAGCGCCACGGCTGGCCATAGAGGCGGGGCCCAACCCCTATAGAGACATACCAAATGCAGCCGAGCTGGAACCACCTGTCCCAACATCTGCCAACGACCACTGCATGGTTCGGGCTCAGAAAAGGCCAGTTTACTCATGCGTGCATCCATCTTGGGAGTGTGAGTGTGTGTGTTGCATCTATATATTTACATGCATCTGCCTGCGTAGCACTGAGAATCCAAAGCAACCCATACAGTGCAATTTTGGGTTAATGTGGACGCTGGGACGGGGATCTTCACAGAAACCTACAAGGATCCTTGTAGGTATCGTCATCCTTTCACCCCCCCCCCCCTCCCGCCCCTGACCTGGGGGGGAAACATTTTTGTGGAGAGGCTGAAAGATGATGAGTTATTTTCCCAGCAAGCAAAGTGAGCGCGTCATCCGCTGTCTGCCATGATTGACCTTTTTAAATACGAGTCTTTCTTCCTCGTGGCGACTCGCTGATGCCCCGGGAACCCTCCATAAAGCCCGAGAGCTCAGTGCACATCCGTGCCTGTTAATCAGCAGCTGCTCTTTTTTTGGGGGGGTATAAATCAGGCTTAAGGCCCCCTCTGCCAGACACAGGATGCACCCAAGCCTGAGCGCGCTCAGTTCGGTCCGCAGTGGGGTCACGGACGGGGTCAGCGCCGATCGGGCCGGGGTACACAAAGGACGTCTGTTATCCGGAGCTTTAAAAGAGGGGGGACCCGCTGTTCTGTGCGTGCGAGCCTGCCTGATGTGTCCGAATCTCCCCCCACCCCTCCCCCAATGCTGTGATCTATTGTGGAAGCCCAGGGCCGCGGAGAATGGGGCACCATTCACACACAAGCTGGCGCGCTGGCGCGCTGTGGAGTGTAAACCGCTGGAGAGGCACGGAGCTGACAGGCGCGGATAAAGAGGTCCGTTGTGCGGCGTGGAGGCGGCCGTGGACGCCTTCCATGAAGCTGCCGTGATGTCACCGTTTCACGGCGAGTTTGAACGTGCACGCCTCACTTTCAGGCCAGCAAAACTAAATCCAGATCATCTCAATTCCATATCATTTTTCTTTTTTTTTTTTGAAAGGTAAGGGTTTATTTACCTGCCTAAACATAGAATAAACATTACTTGTTTTGTAATTTGTTGACTAGCCCGTTAGCATAGTTTTGTAGATCTCTACAATGTTGTGGATATGAAAGAACTGAAAGTGGGGTAGAAGAGCGCGTGCACGTTCGTTCATGCATATGTGTGTGTGTGTGTACGCGTGCACTCGTGCGTGCGTGTATGTGTTTGTGTGTGTACGCGTGCATTCTCGCATGCTTTTGTGTGTTTAAGTTTGTATGTGTGAGCATGTGTGCACCTGTGGAGATGTAGATTAATGTTTGTGTGTGTGTGTGCGCGCGTGTGTGTGTGTGTGTGTGAGAGAGAGAGAAAGTGTGTTTGTGTATGTGAAAGTGTGTGTGTGTGATGTTGGTATTTGCATAGCAGGTGGGTGATTTTCATATTTCTCCTCTGTGTTCTGACCTGTGTCCTTACAATAGCAGCTTTGTGTGTGGACCCCAGGCCAAGCACCTTTCCCTGCCTCACCTACACCTGTGCTACAGGTGAGTGTGAGCTCTGGTACTGACCCTACACAACACACTCATACTATTCATATATAACACACTGACCTTACACAACACACTCATACTATTCATATATAACACACTGCCCCTACACAACACACTCATAATATTCATATATAACACACTGACCCTACACAACACACTGATACGATACATATGTCATGCAGTTCGCCCCTGTAAAGTTTCTGTTTATATCTTTACTTTCTCTGTGTATTCCAACACTCACGGAGGCAAAAGTTTTGGCTCAGAAATAGGTCAAAGCCCAAACACCAGGCTCTGAAAAGCGCTGAACCTGTCACGCGGAGGTACACACCTGGCACACGGGGCTGAACTGGGGCTATTCAGCTCCCTGCCCTGAGGCCCACGGTGTCTGCAGGTGATTGCTCTAAACCACCTGATTTCTTGAATAAGCTCATCTTCTGGACCAAGGCAGTAAATTAGCTGCTTAAATTGGGTGTTGTAGTGTGTAGCTGGAGCACACACACCTGCAGGGCCTTCTGCCCTCAGGCCCCTGAGTTAAATAGCTTTGGGCAACAGTGGACTCTGAGGCTAGTATGACCAGTTACCCTGAAGTCACAGCGGTGTGAAAATTGTCATTCCTGAAGCCTTTAAGGATATTAGTGCTGATCCAGGGTCAGTGTTGGTTTTAGGCTCATAATGGATAAGGTTACGATACAGACAGGGCAAACCTGATCCTACGTCAGTAGCTGAGGCTGCTACTGCCTGGCACATTGAGTAGCTCATTATTATGGGATGTAAAGGTGTTGTGTTTGGGGGGAGGTAAGGGACAGCATCGTGATTTCGGCATGTTGCATCAGCCCTTAGTATGCGTGTGTGTGTGTGTGTGTGTGTGTGTGTGTCTGTGTGTGAGCCCTGCTCTCTCTCCGGCAGCTGTGTGTTGCCGTGTGTCTATCTGCCTGTGTGTCTGTGTGTGTTTGTGCTCCCCCTCTCTCTGAGATGGCCGTGTGCGTGCGCATGTGTGCGTGCGTGTGTGTGTGTGTGTGTGTGTCTGTGTATGGGTGTGTATGTGTGTGTATCTGTGTCTGTCTGTCTGTCTGTGTGTGTGTGTGTGTGTGTGTGTGTGTGTGTGTGTGTGTGGAGTGTGGGAGGGATTAATTTGTATCGTGCGCTGTGTAGAGCATTGTCTGACAGGAACGCCCTGGGTGGGGGGGAACAGTTGCTTTGTCTCGCCATCTTGGGCACAGGCACCAGACGCCATGTGTTACAGCCTGCCGGGGGCCAGTGCACGCACACGCACTCACACTCACACACACACAAACGTGCACGTGCACACGCTTACACTCACATGTGTAGATCCACACGTACACTCACACAGAAACATGTGCACATGCAGACCCAAATGCACACATACATGCGCGCGCACACACACACGCTGTCCAGGCTCATATCACACCCCCCCACCAGCGGTTTGTTTCTGGACTGAAGTGCTGCTCGTCTTTGCCCTGCGCATAAGCTGCTTTGTGACCCTTAAAGCTTCTCCTACACGTTATTTTATTTTTAACCAGTACATCTTTCTGTTAGTGGTTGCACACCCACTGTGTAATTCCTTTACACTTAGACACGCATTGAGGTGTGGCTGAGGGACAGTATGCTTCTTTTAGCAATAACGTGCTTATGGCAAATCGATTCTTCACGCAAACTTGTTTCTGAGGCCCAAACTGGCTGCCAGTTAATAGGTTGGCACTGAAAACCGCTGGCGCTATGACCCTCTCAGACTGGAGAATGACCCACCTGCTGTGGGATAGCGTGGTAACCAGCTCTTGTCACGTCGCTGTGGTAACCAGCTACTGTCACAGTCGGTGTACACTCCTTTCGTGCCACTGGCCTGAGCAGGAGTGACCGCTACAGAGCGATGAGACCAACAAACCTAACCAGCTTAATGACCGCTGTCGTTCCCTGGTGAGGCTCCCAAACTCAGGCCTCCGGCCATAGGCGGTGATAAGGCACCTGGGATTCGAACCCTCAGTCACAGGGCTCCAAGGTGAACGCCTCATTCTGTGAGCCACCTGGAGGCCGCGTTATTTTTACGGTATTCCGTTTTTTTTTTTACCCAGAGGTGATACTGCTGACAGAGGTGATGTCCGCTGCTGAGCGCTTACCGCCAGGACACTGTGACCGACACAAAGAGGGTCAGAGCAGGCGTGTATGACGCAGTTTTTGTCCGTTATTGTTGGTTGTATGTAATAACAAGCATATGCTTATACAGGCAGTTTTGGTCTGCAAGACCTCAATATCAAACTGTGGTGACAGTGGACAGCATGAGCAGTTTAAACAAATAAAAATGTAAAGTTAGCCTTAAAATGTAAACTTGATGAAATAGCTGTGTGCCATCAGAGTGTTATTAATAGTTTATCTGCTGCTCCATGCTGCGTTGATAACCACTGTGTCTGCATGCTGGGACTTTTGTAGCTCCGCTGAGTGGATAGCAGTCGCCTCAGAAGCACCAATTCACAGCAACTGCCTTCAAATACGTCTTCCCAGATGGGGCACTTGCTGTGGGCAATTTGTTCCAATTTAGACAGCTGAAAACTCAGAGAAATTTAATGGGTTTACTCGTCTTGTCTTTTTTTTTTTTTTGATTACTGTTTCTGTGGGGTTTTTCAGGGAGCAGTCTGGCTTTGATTTTTTTTTTTTTTTTTGCTTTTTCAAACCCCTTTTCAAATGGAAACAGTAAAGGAGTTTTAACCGTTGAATGTCTCAGTGCGCACTAGAGCAGGCCAGGCGAGATGCCCGGTTTAATCTGAGCTCTGGCCAAGACTGGCCCGCAGTGGAGCGTTCTCACACAGGCACTTCCTGTTTGTGATCCTACAGCTTTCCTCAGGAGGAGGGGAGGTGAGCATGGGCGCGTAGGTGTGTGTGTGTGCGCGCACGTGTGCCAACATGGAGGGTGACACGGGCAGGGACGTGCAAAGCTTCATGCTATTGTTGCCTGGGCAATGGCCCATTTGCCCCCGGTTGATAGCTGGGATTACCTTAAAAAAAAAGCATTAAATCGCCCCTTTGGTAGAGCCACTTCCCCTCTGAACGTCTATGCATGTCACTGGACAAGGGAGATAAGGAAAGTGTGTGTGTGTGCGCGCGTGTGTGCATGTGTGTGTGCGCGCGTGCGTGCATGTGTGTGTGTCGGTCCCTGAGATAGGAGACGGAGGAGTTAAGCGCACACGTTTGTGCGCGCGTGTTTATGTTTGTCACATGGTTGAGGCACAGAGATGTTAAGCATTTGCATATGTGCAGTTGTGCTGTGTATGTTGGCATGTAGGTCAGTCAGGGAGGGGACAGTGATCATAGAGATGCTCATGGGAGCACGTTATGGAACCATCAGGGTTGCCATGGCGAAGGCATCAGAGGGCCTTTAAGACTTATGATTTTGGGGTGGAGGGAGAGAAAGGGAAAGGTAGTGAGGGAGAGAGAAAACAAAAAAAGAGGACAGCAAAAGATCAGTGCCATTGTAGAGAGCTGCACCACAAAACCTGCAAAACAAAGAAACAGAGTGAAAGCCGCCGCAGAGATCTGGTCAGCGGTCCGCCGTCTTTGGCGGCCATGTCTGAAATTCCCCTCAGACGTGAGGCCTCCCCTGTGTGACTCTTCTCAGTGCTTTTGGCAGGCAGGCTTTTTTTAATCAATGTGTTTTTCCTCAGTTCCGTGTGACAAACCCAGCAATATCTGTTTCCTTTGATTCGCCCATTGCTGCTACATTGCCTTCTGGCTGATCTCACCGTGTATAATTAGATACTGGAGTTTGTCTGCTTTCTGCCTGCTGTGGGTTGTGGGTACTGGTAGGGTGTACTTCCACTTCGGCGATCATTCACTGCAAAAATTAAAATCCCTGCTGTTTGTTTTACTTCTGTTTATATGTCTTATCTGTTGTATCTTTAGTTGAATATTAAGATCACTCTTGAGAACGCTGTTCTTTTACATTTGCTAACACAATTAAAATCTTTCCGCGTAGCTGTGTGTTTACCGTTAGCCTTCGGGATTCTAAGCTAACAGCTTGATGATGTAGTTTGCAGTGAGTAGAAATGGTTTCACAGTGTGAAAATCATTGTATAAGCCGGGCAAACCCAAATTACATCATTAAAAATTACAGCTGTTCAAATTACGGCTCCATTATGTTACTTTGTGCTTACTCTTTCTTTAATTTTGTTTTAATGTCTGTTTAATGTCTGCTGTAAGGACATGGTGAAAATTTATAACAATATTTTTTTGGTAGTAGTCCCAAGCTGTGTGTTCATCATTTGTAGTATGGTACTCTTTACTTAAAACATTGTGTGTGTGTGTGTGTGTGTGTGTGTGTGTGTGTGTGTGTGTGTGTGTGTGTGTGTGTGTGTGCGTGTGTGTGTGTGTGCGTGCGTGTGTCCACTCTTGAAGTAGCTTGCTCAGAACATCTTTTCAGTGTAACAGGAATCAGTTAAATTTCATGGCAGATTTTTTTGTGGTCTGAAGAGCAGCACCTTTGAATGTTGAATGTGCCTTTGGCTTCAGATTTCAGTGGCACACTCAGAGATATTGTAGGAACGATCTGGGCGGGTGGTCTCATCCTCCAGTAACAGCGTAAGGTGGATCCCTCTGAAATACGAGTCACTCAATAAATAATTAGTTCAGAGCTCATCGGATCGGCCATTTTGGGTTCCTTTATGTGCCAGTGGTTACATCTCCAATTGTAGTTTATCAGTGATTTTTTTTTTTGTGATGGCATTTTCTTTGCATCATATAATTGTCAGGCATGTGGTTGCCTCCGCAGGTTTATTTGTGGCTGTGGATTAAAGTAGGCCGTGCTTTGTTTCCCCTGCTCTAGTTCAGTGTAATGCGTGGGAGTCCACTTGGAGGCGACTGATGATGGCTGCTTGCTGCCCCCCCCCCCACCCCCCCTGCACATTTGCTGCAACAAACCACACACACATCCACCCACCCACCCGATGTTTGTTGTCTTTGCTTTAAACTTTATGGGGTGTTGACTTAACTCGTTAATCTGCCACTGTTTGAAGGTAATGGTTTTCACCACAGATGCGTGTGTGTGTGTGTGCGTGCGTGTGTGTGTGCGTGCGTGTGTGTGTGTGTGTGTGTGTGTGTGTGTGTGTGTGTGTGTGTATGCGTGTGTATATGTGTGTGTGTGTGTGTGTGTGCACATGCACAGTTGAAAGCAGCCCAGTTCTCTAAATAGAGAATTAAAAATTGCTTCCACCCACCCAAAACGATGGGTCTGGTTACTACTGTGTTTGACCATAACTGAGTCAATAGAAAATTCATGAAAAGGGTGTGCTGGTTCTCCTTTTACAGACCCCGGCGCATACAGACGCAGAGATTCCAGCGAAGGAGTCTAGGCTAGGCTAGGCTAGGCGACCTCTGGGTGTACTCGCGCGCGAGGCTAAATTTGGCTCTGGCAGTTTGCATATGAGATCTGCAGCAGTCTGCAATTAAGCAGCTTCCTGTTTCGACACAGGAAGCGGCTCTGCTCATAACAAGGCTCTCATGCCCCTGCGCGCTCTGCAGGTCAGGCGGAGGGAAGACGTGACGCAGCCCGGTCTGGAACACCTTGCGGCTTGCTCTCTCTCCTATCAGGCCGGAGAGGAGGCCCCATGCTGGGCCCATGTGTGAACACGGGGAGGGTGATCTCTTCAGTCTGGTAGTGGATTTCTTTTCATTGCTCATATGTGCTTCAGAGTGATTTTGTAACCACATTAAACCGAATCCCAGAAAGAAATCATTTTGATTAACAGGCGATCGATAGAATAAGTATTTAATAAGTAACTACATATCACAAAGGAACTTTTTTCAGCCTGAAGTCTTGGGTATTTGCTTCACGGTTGAAGCAGATGAAATGCACAGGGACTATAATAGGGGTCCTGGTAGCTGATAGATGCCTCTAGAAGAATATGAAATGGTGGTTCAATTAAGGTGCTTATTAGAGTATGTTGATGATAATTATGATGATCGGGACAGGATGTGGATTAAAAAATACATGCAGTATGTCCACAGCTAGCTCTGCATTTTGCTATGAGAATATGCATCTCAACAGTGTAGCTTTTAGGAAGCAGAAGAGGCTACTCCTTTTTCAAATGTGCGATGAAACTGAAAGAGCTCAACACATACTTAACACCACCCACTGTTTAACTCATCGGAAAATCTATATGAACCACTTCCTCTGTTTTTTTCACTCTCTCTCTACACTCTGTGTTAGTTGTGAAGTGGTGTAACTGAGGTTCTTTGTGATGCTTCTCTGTGATTGGCCCATGGTTTCCCCAGAGTGTTTTTGCAGGACATGCCATTGTGACATGCAGCCAAAGCCATTATGACATCACAGCCGGCAGGTGGCAGAAGCACTGATACTTTAGAGACACCAGATGGCCAGCTCCTACCTTCCTGTTCTATATTTGAGTTTGTTAGCATTCATAACAAGTGTTGGCCAAGGACAGAACATTTATACCGTCTTTGGTTGTTCGAGCATGTGTCCAACTGAAATGTTTCAGCCTTGACAGTTAAAAGACCAAGCTATCGCTAATGACTCTGAAGTTGAGTATCTGAAGGTTTTTCCTGAAGAATCATGCGTGCCCTCAGATCTCATTCTGAAGTGTGTGGACCTCCTTTTGGTGTTTTTGTGTGCTTATTGGATGCTATCTTACTCATGGCATCTCAGAGCCCAGTCGTGTGTCTTTGCGGCTCTTAGTGGTGGCCATGTCTAAGCCACTGCCTGAAATGGAAAAATTCTCAAGCATAAATAAGCCCTGTTTGACCTCTTCAAAAGTCAGCTATAAACTGGACCGTAATTACAGTGCACCGTGTCTATGGACCGTGGCAGGAAAGGGTCAACTTTCAGAGCATTGGCGGTGTTCAAGAAAACACAATGGCGAAAGTTTAAGCTCAGCCTAGTAGAAGCCGGATGCAGAGTTCTCAGTGTGTGAAGCAGCTTGCCAGGTCATGCAGCAGAGGCAGAGACTCTCAAGCTGTTAAAGTCCATCCCTGACAGTGCTGGATGCACCGTGCAGCAGGGTTGTCAGGCTCCGGTAATGGACGGCTATGGTATCTGCTGAGATTCAGTGTGTTTCAGCGCTTGAGTTATTCATTTAAATCCACACACTTTCAAAGATACTGTAGTTCTCCAGGACCTGTATGGAAAAAAAAAGCTTTAAAAAAACAACTGAAGACTATTCTAAAAACACACAAGCTACAAGTTTGTTTTAATGGCCCGCATTCCCTTCGGACTTGCTGTTCACCTACCCATGGATTCTTTAGAATGAGGCCATGTGCTAATTAACTGCACCTGTTATTTAATTAGCCAATCACAACAGCTGGTGCATGAGGCCATAACATTATGATTACAGTTAATGTCAGCACTTGACTGGATTAACATGAGACCACGTTCTTTTGAATTAATTAACTGAACTCTCTTCTAGCTTCTGTGAGCAAAGTTGTGAATTTGACAGTCCTGTCCTAGACCGACGGTAAATGATTATCCTGTAAGAGCCAAAGGGCCTGATCTCTTCAGATATACTCATGTTCCTATCTGCTGTGGTGAAAAGGGCCCAGGTTAGGTAGCTTGGAGAGCTGAACCCTGATTGGCTGAGTTGCTCGAGTGTGACCGAAGGGCTGAGACAGGTGGTGAGCTACCTGTTTACCTGCTACTGTCCAGAGGTGAGTGCAGAGGACCTTAGGAGTTGCTGCTCGAGTCTGGTGTGTTGAAATAGCAATAAGAACTCCATGGCATTGTGTGTAGAAAACAGAGGAGCTACGCCTATCAAAAAGGAAGTTGGTAACCAATATAATAAAACCAGTGTGGATATTTTTGGGTAGTCTCCCAGAATCCCCCTTGGTATCCAGAATATTATATCAAACAGTCACAGCACATTTAAATATAGAAAAATATTCTGAAACTTGAAGGGATTTTTAATTTCTCATTTGGGATTTAATAAAAAATGTATTACGTTGGAAGGACCCCTTTCCCAGCTCCGGGGCAGAAAGGCAGCCGTCTCTTCGGGGATTCACAGCAAATCGCTACAGACGAGCCTTCGGGAGAAGCTAAGAGCGCACTAATGCGGCGACTGTCACAGGAGAGAAACCTGAGCTGCTTCATGCCATCAAATCACAAAAGACAACAGGATCCCTCCTAATGAGAGAGGAGACCCACAATGCTCATTGATAAACAACACACCTACTCCTGGCCCGTCCCCGAGAGAAAACAGGTGTAGGGTAGCTCACGAGTGCAATACACTTTGTGCGGACATGCACACACACACACACACACACACACACACACACATACTGTTCATTTACATTTCACCACATGAATATATTTTTGCAAGAGCAAGCATAATAGTGATGGCATGTAAAACTATAATGCAAACCTGGAGCACCACAAGGCCAGCAGTTTAAGGTTTGTGACACTGGGCTACAATTGAATAATAATCATGTGTCACAGAGTATTTAACATGAATTTAATGAACTTCCAAGTAGCATTATAGCATTGTACAGCCTATCAGTTAGTGGATTGTTAAAAAACAAGCGCGAATTTGCAATAGCTACGACCAGGCCACACCCACTGCCATGCCCCCTTTTAGCCAATTGGCATGAACAGAAACACACACCTACACACACACACACACACTTGACCTCCATCCCAAATTTCAGCCTCCTTGGGTGAAAACCGTGGCTGCCAAAGGGTGGGGAAATTTTTGTGGATCAACCGACCAACCAACCAACTGATAGAGCAACCTATAGAGTTGTTGGTCGCAGCTAATAATACTATTGTCATGGACACTATTAATATTCTTTGTGAGATGCTCTTGCGTAGAGACGGAAGTGTGTTTATAGGTAATTCCCCCGCTTCTTAAAAATAGAGTTGATCAAGAACTATTTTGTGCATTTGAGCTTTACCAATGTGTAAAATGATCCTCTGTGGAGCATGTCTTTTTTTTCTCACGGTAATGTAAATTTTCAGTCTGGTTTTTCTGCATTAAGATCTCAGCAAGGAAAGGGCATGCCCTGAGGTTGCTGCATTTTAGCAGATATGCAGGGGTTTCATCTTTAACCGCCGTGTCGGTCTCATTATTGTGCATGTAAGCACTACTGGGCTGGGATCCATATGAGCTATTCACTCATAATCACTCTCATAATAACTATAATAACTATGTCATGAAATCATTAAAATAGACCTGCATTCTCTTTATGCATAACCCGAGTAGTACATTATGCAATGAGGAGGAGAAAAGCAGAACAGTCACTGGTAGTTTAAACTGTGTTTTCAGTACTTCTGTGACATCCAAAAAGCTGTGTGTACATGCAGCGTTTTCACAAAAACCACAACTTCCTGGATCCTGTCAGTGTGGCCTCATTAGGGTAAAACTGACGGGTGTATTATGTGCCTAGTGGCTGTTGACCTGTTTAGCCTGATGTCAGGTTTTTATTTGGCCATTTAGCTGTGCAGAACAGCTGCAAGAGTGCTGGCCTGTTGTCATCACTCTGTGTTGTCATCAGTAAAGAGTTTATCGTGTATCGTGCAGGTGAAGGAGGACCCCACTCTCACCTCTCTGTGCTGTCTCTGCAGGTGCCTGCTGTCCAGGTGTGCTCGCTCTGCACTCGTCCCCCAGCTCTGATGGTACCAGCTCACCTGTAACACCTGCCTGAGGACCCTGCCGCCCCATCGCCTTCAGCATGTCTGGAATGCAGGTGAGACAGAGAGAGAGAGAGAGGCGAGAGAGAGACAGACCGCTCCAGAGACAGACCGCTCCAGAGCTGCTCGGGGGCTGCCCTTAGGTCACAGCTCATAGCAGGCCTGTGACACACTGCTGTTTACACTCAGCTTCACCTCTTTTCTGTTATGTAACAATAATAATGCTACACTCACACACACAAACAAACACACAGACATTCACATGTATCTTCTCACACATTTACACGGACGCACATAGTTTAAGTAATGACAGAGATTAACACACACACACTCACATCCTCACATGTAAATACTGACGCACATACAGACACACAAAAAGTTTCTGGGTTTCACACACTCACACATGCTCCTTCACATACACGTGTATACAAAAATTACACACAATCATGCACAAAAATACATTGATTTTTCATATGCACACTTTCCCTCTCTCACACACACACACACACATTTCTCTGCACACACGCTGCTCCTCTAGGCTGTATAACTGCCTCCTGTGTATGTCAGTAACTGGTCCTACAGCACCCAGCCAGGACATGGAGTTACATTTTCAGTTAACAGGGCCTGATAGCCATCTCAGACATGCTCCTTCCATCTTTAAATAAAGAGAGAGACATTTGCCTATCGATGCAATTTATATGTTATCTCTGTTTTTATATAGCACTGTACGCACCGTGAGGGTGGAGCCATGAGAAAAACAGGACACCTGTCTCCCTTCCTCTTACTGCTGGTCACCTGACTGAAAGGTGGTGTTTTATTGGTAGATGTGTAGGTTGAGGAATGAAGGGGTCATGTGAGGGCAGTCCTTCTGAAGTCGCGTTCTGGCTCAGCCGTTCTGCTGTGCTGCCATTCGTGGTTGCTAATTTAAGCCAAAATAGTGTTGAGGTATGTCGTAAACCCTCATCAAACGTCCAGCAGCAATTATTTGACAGTTATGCATCAAGAATTAGCGGCCCTTTCCAGGATGTTTTCATAATTTTTATGTCACTACACAATGTCTGGGGTGCTAGCTTTACATCACGTTTTGTTGCAAGCAGAAGACACTCTTACGGAAATCGACAGCTCCTAGCTCCTTAACCATCACACTACACTGCTGACCGTTTGCTGGCAGATGTGTGGATGGGTTGATGGTGCTACATGCTTGCGTCTAAGTCACACAGTTACAGATCTTTACTGACGTACTACCCCATTTCATGCTCAGGGCGGCTGAGATTTCAGCTACTGGTGGAAATTGCAGCACTGCACTTCTGTTTGGTAGCATCAGGGCCAGTTCTGGTCAGTAGGCCTTGATATTTGAGACGAGGTTTAGAGTATTCTTCAGAAAGATTTTCCTCCGTGTGAGGCACCGAGGTTTGAAATGCGCATTGATAGCTGCTGATAATTTCAGCAGCCGTTTTTAAATATTCAAAATGACTAATGCAAATTTGTCTAAACTCTGCCAGCAGAATGTTTACGGGCCTGTAAGCAAAGTACTTTTATTGTTAGCATTGCACAGTGGATGAAAAAGGAATGTGATCTGGTAAAACCGTAATGCCGTCACTTTTATTTATGGATACGACAAAGCGCCTCACCAAAACATGTTCTGTCCCCTGCTGTCAAACCCCCAGCCCCCCTCCTCCTTTAGGCAATGTGGCCGGCTGGCGCAGAGTGCGTTGCCAAGTACAATTTCCAGGGCTCATCAGAGCAGGACCTCCCCTTCTGCAAGGGAGACGTCTTAACCATCATCGGAGTCACCAAGGTAACCAGCCTCTGTTCCGTTGCACATTTTCCATTTACCCGGTGATGGTAATGCCTTCAATGCCAGAAATACGTTCATGTATTGGGGACATTAATGTAACATCAATATTAATATCATATATATTTTTTTTAATACAGGGTCCTCAGATAAAATATGTTATTTATTCATGAATTGCTACTGTAGCAGGTGAACACAGGAGCACAGTTTTTCTCCCATTAGAGATTGCCTCTGTACGATGCATCTAGTTAACCCTGTCGTTAGCTGGATTAGCCCGAACTGATTATGGCTGGTCTCATTTAATTGACTTAATCATTGCGTTGTCACAGCCATTTATGTTGTTTTGTATTCTACAGGAATTACAGAGACACATGGTGTATTTGCTGTTGATGAGTGGGTGAGGTTTGAACTGGATAAGAGCATCTAACAAATGCCCCTAATGTAATGAACAAAAAAATGTGAGGAGCCAGAATCATGACTTTTGACCAATGGCTGTGCGTGAAACACTTTTGATTGGTTCAAAGAAGTCCGTGATTGCTAGCTGAGAGTAGCTCCACCCATAACAGAGTTCATGAAACCTCATTCCTCCATCACCAGATTTCGTGTGGACATTGCCAACAACTAAATTCTTATACAGGGAAATTGGGGCTCTGGCTATAGGACAAAATGGCTGACCGTTGCAAGGGGAAGTACCATGCGATGTCAACAACCTGGATGGCTCTGTTCATCTCCAGTCATGGCTGTCTCCATTGACACATTCTTTCTGTTCTATTCCCCCCACGTTTCACCAGGATCCAAACTGGTACAAAGCCAAAAACACAGGCGGGAGAGAGGGCACCATCCCCGCCAACTACGTGCAGAAGAGGGAAGGAGTGAAGTCCGGAGGCAAGCTGAGTCTTATGCCGTAAGTATGCGTGCTCCGCTGGCCTTGTGTTTTACGTCCCGGTAACATCTTTACGAGATTCCAGGGGACGTCCTTGGACCAGGTTACAGGGACATGGCAGAGAAAGTCTCTGAATGTTATATAACGCTTTAAGGATGTCCAGAGGACAAATGCGTATCGCACAAGTACACTTATACAAATTTACAACAGACACCCGTAATCTGTCCGCCTGAATTCATATATTCATCCACAGCATCGGTAACCAATTGCCTGCTTATTCTGGTATTTAAATTTGTGATAAAACCCTTAACAACTACAAGAAATGGAAATATACGTTTTATTTTTTCACTCATCCTACAAAGCCGTGTGTAAAATAAACAGATAATCCGCCGGTGTTCTTCATTTTGGGCCGGGAGAGCGAGCGTGTTTCTATATGTGGCGGTGAGCCGTTATTCACACGTGGAGAGCAGGAGATTTCGCGCGGGGCTTAGGGAACACGAGCCACGCTTGCTTAGCAGCTATAGAGTGCTCGAACACTGACGTACTCTGCATGTGTGTCTCTGGTATGCTCTGAGCTACTGCAGGGGGTAAACGCTGGAACTCGGTTTTCCAGATCGTTCCCTGGGGAGGCGTTGTGAATTAGAACTGAACATGTTTGGACTTTGAGAAGACGATAATATTACATTTAAATGCGTCCAGCTTGCTTTTCTTTGGGCTGCCGTCGAGAATTCACAAGAAGCGTGTAATTAATCCTCTGGTGTCCTCCTTGAAGTAGTACGCAGTGGCGCGCTCACACGCACGCTTGCACAAAGCAGCGAAAGGCTGGATCTGTCTGCACTGTGAAGCGCGCCATTAGCAGCATCATGATGTGTCATTAATTAAAGAGCAGTCGCAGGGGTGCGTGAATGGCCGTTAGCGGGGAAAGATCCGGAGAGTGAGGGGGCTTCTTGCTGTCCTGTGCCCTGGTTGACCTCATCGTGGGCGGGCAGTCTGGATGACCTTGGGTGACCTTGGGTTTGCGTGCCTGTGAGTGGCTGCGTGTTCCTGGATACTTTGTGGGTATGTAATGAGGCTTGAAATGAGCATAACCTCGATCAGACGCAAAACCTGCCATGGCGCCTCACACCCTGCACTTTGGTCACGACCCTGATGCCACTGTCCGTCTCATAACCCCACCCCCTCCCAGGAAGCCCCTCCCACCCGACACTCAAAAACACCTTTTTGTGTCTGCACAAATATCGGTTTGTCTGCGTGAGTGTGTGCATGTGCGGGCGTGCGGGCATGTGTTTGTGTGAGTGTGTGTGCGTGAGTGTGTGTATGTGGGTGTGAGTGAGTGCATGTGCGTGCGTGCTTGTGTTTTTGTGAGTGTATGTGGGTGTGAGTGAGTGCATGTGTGTGTGAATGCGTGTACGCGCGTGTGTGGGTGTGCGTGCGTGCGCGCGCGTGTGCGTACGTGTGTGCGTGCGCGTGTGTGTGCATGTGTGTTTGTGCTGAGAGTACAGAGCAGCCTAGTGACAGCACCACTGCACCAATGACTTCCAGGAGGATGTGATGCAGGACAGCATGGGGGGTGTGGGGTGTGGGGGTGGGGGTGGTGATGGTATCTGCACGCTCCTATCGCCGTACCCCTCCGCCCGCCTGGCCCTGCAGCCCAGCCTGTCTGGAGGCCCAATTTGAATCGCTGCCCTTTGAAGAGCCAGCGTTTTCAAAGGCGGTGGAGGGGGGGATAGAGCATTATGAAAATGAGCTTCAGATGGGAGGAGGGGCTGGGGCAGGCGGGGAAGCTGTTTGCTGCGCTGTCTGTCCCATCAGCCGGGGGTGGTGAAGTGAAGCTGAAGAGCTCCGGACTGAGAGACCGAATGACCGCCCCAGTCAGCCCCAGACTCCAGAGTACTGAGTCAGCCCCAGACTCCAGCCCTGAGTCCTCTGCATCGACAGCAGCGCTGAGGCTGGGGCAGACACAGGGCGCAAGATCATTAAATAAACGCACTGCGCTCATTACAGACATCCCCTGGCACTTCCCAAAAGAGGAGCGACGTTAACCCGTGTCCTAGTCAAATTTCCCTTTAAAATGTTCTGTCTGCATCCACTCATCATGCACCGTATCTAATGTGTTACACTATCCTTGCCCACCTGAGTTCTCCATGTCCGCACTGTGAAGGAGAACCGGGTTCTCCGTCTATCTGGCCGCGGTCCCAGTTTTAACTGAGCCGGGCCTTAAGTGGATAATGGACAAACTGCAGAGAGCGTAGCCTGCGATCTGGTTCCAGCTGCACCATGGGAGAGCGAGAGACCGCTGTGCCCGAGGTATTTGGGTCAGACGGGTTCCGTTTAGCCGCGCCTCCGGGCTCTCGCTGTCAGACACAGCGTCCACATAGCTTTGTTAACTGCTGTTGGCCCAGACTGGGCTTCCTGTAAACCGAGCGGTACCGCCAGATTATTGATGACGGGTTGGGCCTTTAGGCGTTCCATTGTTTCACGGGCTCACCCCGGAGTGATCTTGTTGAAGATGGAGACCTCCGCTGGTCTTTTGGCGAATGGTCTCCCTGGGAGCCGGGTCGCAGGTATGCGTTAAACCACACCGAGGTGAGAAACCAGTCAGCCTTGTGTTTATGAGTTTGACGGTTGAGGCTGGTTTCCAGGGTGCAAGCTGTCGCGGTTGTAGTGATGCGGGCGGCGTGGATCCGCACTGTTGTATCCGGGCAGGATTGGGCAGCCGATCCTCGGCAGATCAGGTGGAATGAGCTGTGTGCGCAAGCTTCCCGGGACCGCGGCGTCGGCCTGGCCCCGCATATGCGAGTCCATATGGCGCGTCTCTCTCTCGCCACGTCCCCCTTTTCCACTGGAACGGAGGAACCATAATCCCTCTTTCCCAGCATCGTTAAATGGAGCGATGGCCACAGGCTGAGTATTACATTACATTACTGTCATTTAGCTGACGCTTTTATCCAAAGCGACTTACAGTTGATTAGACTAACCAAGGGCCAATCTCCCCTGGGAGCAATGTGGGGTTAGGGGCCTTGCTCAGGGGCCCAACAGCAGTGGTGTTCTTGCTGTGGCTGGACTGGGACTTGAACCATCAACCTCAGAGGTCCCAGTCATACACCTTAGCCACTAGGCTATAGGCGTAGTTAGCGTGCGTTGATGCATGTTTGACATGCATGATTACGAAGTAGTTGGTTCAGTGTTGGTCTTCGGTTGGTAGATGGTTGGTGAATGGCTGGTCCTTAAATGGTATCTGTTTGTCGATAGTTTGGTAAGTAGTTGGTGAATGGTTGGTGCTTAATTGGTAGGTGTTTAGAGCATTATTGGTCCTTGATTGGTGGTTGGTCCGTAAGTGGTATGTGTTTGTCCTTAGTTTGGTAGGTGGTTGGTGCTCGGTTTGTTGGTAGGTTGTTAGTATATAGTTGAAAAATGGTTGCCAGAATGCGGCAGGGGAAAAATAACAGAGCAGCATATGTGGGAGGAGTAAGAGATGAAACTCTGTCGTGTATAGCCGAGGTATTCCCCTAAAGTCAGAATGTTTGGTTCTCACAGCCTCTGTCGACTCCACCTTTCTTCTCCTTCCTCTGAATCCTCTGTTTGTTTCCGGGCTCTTTCTGCTTTGCTTTGCTTCGACATGACTCCTGAGCGCCGAGATAAGATCAGTAGTGTGGGATTCCTGTAATCCTCCACTGTCTCTCTTTCATCTTTCTCTCTCTCTCTCTCTTTCTTATGTTCTTTCACTCGTGAGTTGAATTAAGAAGCTGCTGAAGTGACTCCGGTCTCTCAGTGCAATGCCATCCAGATAGGGTCTCTCACTGTGTGTGTGCGTGCGTGTGTGTGTACGGGTGTGTGTCGGGTTTGTCGTTACCCCTCCTCACTGTTTTATGGGATACCCCTTTGCCCCTTGCGTTAGGGTCAGCAGCCTGCGAGCTGGACGTTGGGTTCCCCCCAGTCCTGCCCCCTGGTGGTCACAGCCCTGTAGAGAGTAGAGTAGATGGCCTCAGCAAAGTGAGGGAGGGGGCTAGTTTAGGAAGCATTTACGCCACTATACTACCCTGCTTTCTTTCACTGTCATTCCCTCATACTGTCCTCCTTGTGTTTTCTCTCTCTCTCCCTCTTTCTTTTCTTTTGCAAGCACCATCTTCCTCTCTCCACACACTACTCTCTCTCGCAAACGCATGCATTTCCCTCTCCTCTGATTCTGTTCCTCTCTCAGTCACAGTCACTCAGTCACACATTGTCTCTCTCTCTGTCTTCATTTTCTTTATACTGACTTTCTCTACCTGTCTCTCCATTGCTCTGTTTTCTTCTCTCTCCCCTCTCTCCCCTCCCTCCCTCCCTCCCTCGCTCTCTGTGGAGGCCATCCCTGGAGACGGTGCTGTCGGGGTCGCGCAGTAGCTCCAGTCCTGCTCCCGTCCTGCTCCAGGCTGGCCGGCCATCGGCTCCTGCTCCCAGATTAATGGAGTTAAGGAGCTCCTGCAGCAGAGTCTTATCTAATCAACTCAATCCGCCCTAAGCTGCTTTAAACACAGACTGCAGTCTCAGTCTGAGCAGTGCGGGGAGGCCTGCGGGGGGGGACCGGGAAGGGCTGTGGGGGCCGCGCCGGGGCCGTAAACACCCCCACTAAATCAATTAGCCACCGTGATTACTGCTTTTACTGACCTAATGTTGCTTTAAACTGGGGGGGGCTCTGGGTCTGTCAGGAGCCCCGCCGCGCATGTACTGCTCTGAGGAGGTTTGCAGATAATATATATAAAAAAACATTACATTACATTACATTACATTACAGGCATTTAGCAGATGCTCTTATCCAGAGCGACTTACAACACAAAGTACATTTCTTTCGGGACAAGGGTGTTAAAGTGCTAGAGGGGGTAAAAGTCTCAAGTGCCAGAAGGGTTAGCATGGACTAAACCCTGTGGATGACCTGTTGAAGAAACAAAACAAGAAACCATTAGTATTATATGTATATGTGTGTGTGTGTGTGTGTGTGTGTGTGTGTGTGTGTGTGTGTGTGTGTGTGTGTGTGTGTGTGTGTGTGTGTGTGTGTGTGTGTGTGTGTGTGTGTGTGTGTGTGTGTGTGTGTGTTGTACCTGTGTGTGCATATGTTTCTTGAGTGTGAGTATTGTGAGTGTGAGTATGTGTGTGTGTGTGTGTGTGTGTGAGAGTGAGTGTGTGTTGTATCTGTGTGTGCATATGTTTCTTACATTGAGTGTGAGTATTGTGTGTGTGTGTGAACATGGCGGTGTGTCTCTCTGCTCCGCTCTCAGATGGTTCCATGGGAAGATCACGCGGGAGCAGGCGGAGAGGCTGCTGCTCCCCCCGGAGGTGGGGCTTTTCCTGGTCCGGGAGAGCACCAACTACCCCGGCGACTACACCCTGTGCGTCAGCTGCGAGGGCAAGGTGGAGCACTACCGCATCATCTACCACGACGGCAAGCTCACCATCGACGAGGAGGAGTTCTTCGAGAACCTCATGCAGCTCGTGGAGGTGAGACCAAGTCCCCGCAATGCACAGACACACACACACACGTGTATGCACAAATGCACACACACACGTTTATGGACAAATATTCACACAAACATGTATGCACAAACAGGCACACACACACACACACACACATACATACATAAATACATACATACATGTGCATGCACAAATATACATAATTATATTGCCTCATACACACCTGGCCTCTGGGACAGGAGGTCAGGTCTTCTGCACTGAGAACCATAGATTTCACATTTCCTCTTCTTTCCACCATAAAGCATGTGAAAACAGGATTTGTTTGCTTCATCTCATGTTCGCCTTAACTCCTGAGAGTCACACTGGGTTAGCTGAAGAAGCTCTGGTTAAAAGTCAAACCCGGGGTGTCCCATGTTCAGTGTTGGGGTTACCCACCCTCTCTCGTCCTGCCTCCTCTGTCCGTCCTGATCGCTCGCTCTCTCTCCCCTCCTCTGTGGAGGATGACGGGGTTTCTGCTGTTCAGTCGATATCCCACTTGTGGCTGGGTGACAGAGACATGATGAGTTAATGCGTATTGATGAGAGCGGTAATTTACTTAGATCAATAATTCAGTTTCAGACTGAAGGCTGCAGGTGCACTGCTGTTCATCGTGTGTCTCTGTTCCTAGTGTCTTACTTCTGAGTGAATCTCTGCACTCAGTGTCTTTGTTCTGAGTGAATCTCTGCACTCAGTGTCTTTGTTCTGAGTGAATCTCTGCACTCAGTGTCTTTGTTCTGAGTGAATCTCTGCACTCAGTGTCTTTGTTCTGAGTCAGTCTTTGTACTCAGTTCTTTGTACTTTGTTCTTATTTTGAACCTTCTTTATTTTGTTCTTATGGAACCTCTGTACTTAATGTCTGTACTCAGTGAGTCTTTTGCTCATTGTCACAATCCTCACGCCCTTTGTGCGTAGTGAGTCTGGACTCTCAGCGAGTCTCAGTACTCAGTGTCTGCGTTTGTGGTGAATCTCAGTGCTCAGTCTGTCTCAGAAAGCAGTGTCTCTCCTGTCTCTCTCTGTTTGTAGATCAAACACAAACTGTAATTCACATTAGCGGCATGACCATGAAAACACAGCGCTGCCAAAGAAATGGATTTATAAATTAGGGTGAACAACAGCATGGCTAGCAGTCATGACTAATGGATAATGTACATTTAAAAATGAAAACAATGTAACAAAGAAGCATATCCTCTAACACATTCTCTCTAGGGCTGAATGGTCCCGCTGTCCCTGTGTTCCATTTCTGTCCATCCTCTCAGTCTGCTCTCTTCTGTCTCTCCTCTGTCCCAGTATATATACTGTCTGTTTATCCCCCTCTGCTTCCTGTCTCTTCTCTACTGTATTTGTCTCTCCTGTACTAATTGACACTTATTTTATCCAGCATGCATAATAGAATTTGTGACCATTTAATTTAAAATAAATCTAATAAATAAATAATAAATATTTAGCAGATGTTAACACCTCACTGTTTTTATTTATTTTTTTACAAATGTATCACTGAGGTATTCATATTTAAAACAGCAGGCATGGTAAACTACAGAGAAAGTCGTATATCACAGGTATAATCGCAGGTGTCAGGTGATTGTGTGCGTTGGTTCTGTGAGGTGTAAGCACGTGTGTTGGAGTGTGTGTGTTCGTGCTCGTGTGTGTACAGGCTGTACATGTCGCTGTGTGCTGGGCTAATCCCTGTCAGTGTCTGTCTACCCACCCTGGCTGCGTCCTCACTGCCTGCAGTTCCTGGAACAGTTAATGAGGAGGAAACAGCCAGGAGGAAAAGAGGAGAGCACAGTACAGCACTCATCATCCACCTCTCTTCCCTTACTGTGTGTGTGTGTGTGTGTGTGTGTGTGTGTGTGTGTGTGTGTGTGTGTGTGTGTGTGTGTGTGTGTGTGTGTGTGTCTGTGTGTGTGTTTGTCTGTGTGTGTGTGTGTGTGCGTGTGTGTCTGTGTGTGTGTCTGTGTTTGTCTGTGCGTCTGTGTGTGTGTGTGTGTGTGTGTGCGTCTCTGTGTGTCTGTGTGTGTGTGTGTGTGTGTGTGTGTGTCTCTGTGTGTGTGTCTGTGTGTGTGTTTGTCTGTTGTGTCTGTGTTTGTCTGTCTGTCAGTGTGTGTGTGTGTGTGTGTGTGTGTGTGTCTCTGTGTGTGTGTCTGTGTGTCTCTGTGTGTGTGCATCTGTGTCTTGGAAAAAATGAGTATGTAAGTATGCGCACGCTAGTGTGCACATATATATGTACACGCAAGACTGCATGTGAATGTGTGTGTACATGCAAGTGTGTCTGCAGTCTGTTACTGAGTTTGTGTGCTTATCTGTGAGAGATGCACACTCGTGCATGTTTTTGTGGAGTAGACTCTGCACAATTGTGTGAAAGGATGCAGCTGTGCGTGCGTGCGTGCGAATGTGTGTAGATAGTGTTTGTCTTTGGGCTCCAGCGCACTTCAGTAAAATTCCCAGTCTTCCCCCGTCTCTAGGGAGCTGTAAGAGCAGAGAACTGCTTTTTGATTCATCAAATACAGCTCATGTCATTTCTTTGAATGAATGTGTAAATGTTTGAAATTCTTACTACTCCATTTGAAAGCGAAACGCTGTTCAGAGAGGAACTGGCAATCTGCCTGAGCGAAAATCGTAATTCTTGGAACTTGCTTCACTTTTAGTGACGACTGGAGAACAGCTCCGTGTGGGTGTTACTCTGCCCCCTGGTGGATGATCCTGTGTATTGCACCATGCATTAATTTTCCTTCCCCATACAGTGGTAATAATTTGATGCTTTTCTCAAAGCAGTCTGACCTTGCAATTTGCAAAAAATGATGAAAGGGGATGTGGAGGACCACAAGCTAGCCTGTCGATACCGCTGTAAATGAAGGGGCTGGTTTGTTTGTAATTGGGGTTGAAGGTCACAGAAGCAGAGCACTCTCACACACCCACACTGTCTCTCCAGTGGTGTGTTCCCACAGCCTCTCTCATCTCTCCCACTCTCCTCCTTCTCCCCCGGGGCCACAGTAAGCAGACCTACATCCCCCTCTGCATGACCTGCTCTTCTGCGCCCCTCTGTCCGGCCACAAATGGAACACAAATTCAAAAAAATTGTCGGTTTAAATCAGAAGGGAACTGTAGAGCCAAGATGGAGTCTGAAGAGGAGGGTCTTCTGTCAGTTTCTGATGGAAACCTGCCTGCCCTCACTTGACAGGCTGGGAACTATGAGCCAGATGAACCACAGTCTCCGCTGTGATGTAACGCCACCAAACTACAGGCCTGTCCTCTACGCTCAGTTATTATTCCTGAATAATCGCACTCTCATGTCGGCTGACTCCAGTGGCTCCTGACAGGAACTGCTTTCCCAATTGTGGCGCAGTACTACCTAACTCTGCAAATTAACCAGTGGTCGGTTGCTAGTATTTTCATAAACTTATGTGGGAGTGACTGCTGTGTGAAGTGGATGCATAGAGCCTGCAATTTCTCCCATATCTCCTGTGTGATAAATGTTGACATGGAAACACTTTTAATGGCCAATCACATCCACCCTCAGGAATGTGAGAGCACCAATGAGCTTGCAGGCAGCCTGTACCAAAAAAAAAAGTCAGTGCATGTTTTCCCAAATGTTCTGTCTGAGTGTCTGGAGTTTGTTAGAGACGTTCACTAATGGACTGTCTGTCTGTCTGTCTGTCTGTCTGTCTGTCTACAGCATTACACCAAAGACGCTGACGGACTCTGCACCAGACTCATGAAGCCAAAACTCATGGAGGGGACGGTCGCTGCCCAGGATGAGTTCTCCAGAAGTAAGTTCCAGGCGCAGGCGTTGTGCTGAATTTTTGGGTTCCAGTCTGAGATCTCTCTGTCATTTCAGTGTTTAGAGTAATTATGAATTGTCAATCACTGACACATTTGAGCCACTCACTCGTATAAGAATACAGACTGGGTCTTATCAGAGTGTTTTGTTCTGTCAGTGACTCTGTGACTCTGAGTGTGTGTTCTGTCAGTGACTCTGTGCCGTCAGTAACTCGTGTTTTCTGTCACACAGGTGGCTGGGCTCTCAACAGGAAAGAGCTGAAGCTGCTCCAGATTATCGGGAAAGGGGAATTTGGAGGTGAGTGTGAGGGCAGCAGTGCGAGGAAAGGGGGTTTGCAGGTGAGTGAGCAGTATGGGGGTGATGGAGAGGGAGCTGTGTTAATTGGCATGGTATTTCATCTGAGCAGACAAGCTGGGGAAGGACATGGGCTTAGCATGCGTGCGTGTGTAAGTGATAACACAGCATGGTTAAGCTGTGTGAATGACCGTCTCTCTCCCCACACCTGTTGCAGATGTGATGGTGGGGGATTACCGTGGGACCAAGGTGGCGGTAAAGTGCATCAAACACGACGCCACAGCGCAGGCCTTCATCGCTGAGGCATCTGTCATGACGTGAGTCCCGCCCCTTCAACTCCAGGGTCCCGCCCCCTTCTCCTCTCCTCTCTGATTCCATCTCTCTTAACATCATCCATATGCAACGTGCACCTCCACTCCACCGTCATTGGTACCTGTGTGTGTGTGTGTGTGTGTGTGTGTGTGTGAGTGTGTGTGTGCTTGTGCGTGCGCGTGCGTGTGCACGTGTGTGTGCACGTGTGTGTGTGTTTGGCACGTGCGTGTGGCTGTGCGTGTGGCTGTGCGTGTGTGTGTCTGTGTCTGTGTGGCTGTGTGTGCCGCCCTGTCAGCTGATGTTTTGCCCTCTTCTCCCTCTTGCTTTGCAGGCAGCTGAGACACAACAACCTGGTGCAACTGCTGGGTGTGATCGTGGAGGAGAGGGGCAGCCTATACATCGTCACAGAGTACATGGCCAAGGTGAGCCCACCCCCAAACCCCCCCGGGATGCTGCTGTGCCCCCCCCAGCCACCCAGCCTCTCCCACACATTCAGGAGGAAGCCGCTGCTCACATCACCACCTTCGGTTCCCACGGCAACACCCTCTTCCTCATTTCTGTACTACATATGCAACGCCAGTCACATACTTCAGTCGTCACAAGTTCACTTCACACTTACATTCAGGCATTTAGCACATGCTCTTATTGTGTGACTTGCACAGTTAGCATTTCCTCACTCACTGTCCCTCACACGGCTGGATGTCAAACTGAAGAACGTCAGGTTTAGCGCTTCGCTCAAGGGTACAAACGGAGTGCCCTTCCTAGGGGAGCACCCTGGAGATCTGAAGCCCAGCTCTCTCTCTCTCTGACTGTTATACTGCACTGCTGTCCCTACACTGCTGCACTCGACCGTTTCAGCCATTACACTACCCTGCATTTCATGAGCTTGTAGTGTCCCGACCGAGCTAATGGAGACCTGTTGCCATGGCCGTTCATGGCAGATCTGGGACACGAACACCCAGTCAGAGGACTCACAGCTGCGCCACCAACGTTTGCCCCTATTCCATGTGGCATCCAAAAGCCCCACTGGCCTGTGAAAGACTGTTCTGGGCCAGTGGGAGGGGATTTAAATCAGAGAGAAAGTCAAATAAAATGCAAGTGTGCGTCTGTGTTCCTCTCCAGGGCAGTCTGGTGGATTACCTGCGTTCTCGAGGCAGGACTGTTCTGGGCGGAGACTGCCTGCTCAAGTTCTCACTGTGAGTTTCACCGCTGCCTCTGCTGGCCGCCGGCGGTACTGCATGTGTTTCTCAAACGCTCTTTGTTGACTTTAATGTCTGTGATTCAGTGATGAATGTTCTGTGATATTACTGTTTCTTCTGCTGTTACGTGGTAGTCACAAATGTGAGTCATTGAAATCATGAAGTAGTTTGAAGCTGAATAACTGCAGGAAGGATTAAAGCTTTGATATATTTAAGTGACACAAGATGTTGATTTTTACCTGTGATGTTTAAATATCAGAAAGAGAAGTTCCTCTACAAGAAAACAATCTGCCTCCCCCTGTCTCTCACACACTGTTATTTTTCCACCCTTATTTTTCTCACCCCCTTGTTTCCTATTCCTCCATCCCTCCCCTCCTTCCTCTCTCTCTCTCTCCCTCTCTTTCTGCAGTGATGTATGTGAAGCAATGGACTACCTGGAGGCCAATAACTTTGTGCACAGAGACCTGGCGGCGCGGAACGTGCTGGTGTCCGACGACAACATCGCTAAGGTCAGCGACTTCGGCCTGACCAAGGAGGCGTCGTCCACCCAAGACACCGCCAAGCTACCTGTCAAGTGGACATCACCTGAGGCCCTGAGAGAGAAGGTGCCGCAAGAGTGAATGAGTGAAATATATGCAGCGAACAGGGGGAGTGAATGAGTGAAATATATGCAGCGAACAGGAGGAGTGAATGAGTGAAATATATCTGGCAAACAGGAGGAGTGAATGAGTGAAATATATGTAGCGAACATGAGTGAATGAGTGAATTATACACAGTGAACATGAGGAAGAGTGAATGAATGAATTATACACAGTGAACATGAGGAAGAATGAATGAATTATACAGTGAACATGAAGAAGAGTGAATGAGTGAAATATACACAGCGAACATGAGGAAGAATGAATGAGTGAAATATACACAGTGAACATGAGGAAGAATGAATGAGTGAAATATACACAGTGAACATGAGTGAATGAGTGAATTATACACAGTGAAAATGAGGAAGAGTGAATGAATGAATTATACACAGTGAACATGAGGAAGAGTGAATGAGTGAATTAAACGCATTGTGAGCATGAGGAGTGAATGATGCTCACCAAGCGTAATGTTCTGTGCCATGTACCTCTGTTTTATCTGTCATTTAATGCCATCATTTATAATGTACCACATTTAATGTGAGACTTTAACAGACTTGAAAGATCTCCTTCCACTCTTCTCACTCTCATTAGCTTTGATTACTGTGTGTGTGCGTGCACGTGCGAGCATGAGTGTGTGTGTAACTCTCCCTCTCTCCTGTTGAGCAGAAGTTTTCCACCAAGTCGGACGTGTGGAGCTACGGGATCCTGCTGTGGGAGATCTACTCGTTCGGCCGTGTGCCGTACCCCAGAATCGTATGTGTCCCACGCTGCCCCTCGCAGCATCCACTCCTCCTGTACCTGTGTACACTATACCTGAACACGCTGGATCCTGAGGGCCGATTCTATTTGTCAAACCACATAAGAATCTGCAGCCTGTGTGTGTCTGTTAGTGTTAACCAGCTTTGGGTGTAGTTCTATAATTCCTCCAGCAGATGGCACTCATGGTTTTCTGTGATTAACAGCACAGCCATCCTGTTCATATTATGTTATTCTCTTTGAGAAAATCAGTGGATTTTAAAATTTACTTGTATACTACAGACAAGCTCTTTACTACAACAGTAGGACATAGAACAATAGAATATAACAAATAATAGATTATAGACACATAAAAATAATAAAACAATAGTTTGTAAAAATGCAGGTAGAGGACAATAACAACTGATTTTATATTCCTTCTCACTCTCTCACTGTTTCATTGGCATGAAATACCCTGTATTGGTAAAGTACTGTGTACATAACCCGTCTCTCTCCCTCTGTCTGTCTCTCTGTCCCTCGCACACACACACACACAAGTTCATGTTTAAGGTCCAGTCTGTGTCATTGGCATGCCCCTGTTCTGCTGTAGTGTTGCACACATAAACTCGTCTCTCTCTCTCTCTCTCTCTCTCTCTCTCTCTGTGTGGCGCAGCCGCTGAAGGACGTGGTGCCGCGGGTGGAGAAGGGCTATAAGATGGAGGCCCCAGACGGCTGCCCGCCCGTGGTGTATGACGTCATGAAGCAGTGCTGGACCCTGGACCCCGTGGTGCGGCCCAGCTTCCGCATGCTGAGAGAGAAGCTTCAGCATATCAGAACCAAGGAGCTGTACCTGTGAGCCCCGCCACAGCGCAGCCGGGACCTCCCTCACACAGAGACACCGTCCTGCCTGTGTGCTGTACAGCCTACCCCGCCAACCCCAGACCCTCGTCTGCCAGCCCCCTGTCACCCTCTCTTTCTCTCTCTCTCTTCTCTATCCATCGCTTTCTTCCACTTCAAGCGTTTCTTAGATGCATCTCTGTCTTAAGCTCTGTCCCTCTCTTTCTCTCTCTCTCTCTTTCTCATGCTTTCTCTCTGCCATCTCTTTCTCTCTTCCACTCTGTTCTTTCTTGTTTCTGTTTGTCCATTTCTTCTTTCTCTCTTCCCTGTTTTCCTCTGTCCATCTCTCTCTCTCTCTCTCTCGCTCTGGCTGTGGTGGTAAGAGTAGTGGGTGCTGAGGCTGGCCTTTTCTCCCACATCTTGCCACTTGAGCCTAAACCCCCCGCGACCCCCCACACCTCCCCGCCTCCCCCTAAACTGCATTCCAAGACCCCCCACCCGGTCCCCCCTTTCCCCCCAGAGTTGGGTAACCCTGGCCCCTGCAGCTTGCCTGCCCACCCCCCTCAGTTTGATCATGATGGGAGGGCCCCCCTTCGCTCTGTGCCAAAGTGCCTACCCCCACACAGAGCCCCCGTTTCCCGTTTCCATGGACTCTACTTCTGGTTTTTTATTTTTAATTCCTTTTTTATCTACTGTTGTTTTTTTTTAAACAAGAGAAATGTTAATTTGTTTTTATTTGCTTTTATGCCCTCGCCCTGGATCACCAGGCGAATGTGTGTGTGTGCGCGCGTGTGTAAGAGACTCACACATTAATGAAACGCAGCTCTACGGACAGAGAGCAGAGACATTAAAAACACATGCGTGCAGTTTGGTTCCTCTCTGTCCGGAACCGAGACCCGACAGTGGGATGGGAGGGGTCGAGGGCAGCTCTCAAAATGGTTTCAGTTCTTAATCTGTGGCTTGTTTTTTTCGGGACATAAAAAATATATTTAAAGGACAAAAAAAAAAGATAAAAAGAAAGTGATGACAATGAAACTTGGATCGAAATGATTGGTTGGACGGCGAAGGAAAGGACTGTGAACGGAAGAATAAACCGTGCTGAGCAGAGACGGAGAGAGAGAGAGAGAGAGAGAGAGGTGGTGCATGTTGGTTGAGAGACCTTCCTTTAAGTGTCAGTGCTATTAATGTTCGTTTTGTTATGCTTCCATGATTATGAATAAATCATTCCATCTGACCAGTTTGGAGAGAGGGGAAAAAACAAATGAAAGAGGAAAAAAAAAAAAAGTATGAAAATATTGCAAGTCTTTGTCTGTCTGTTGTGTTTGATTGATATGGATCTGAACTCCACAACACATGACTCTTCAAAGCAGGTCAAGTGAAAAAATAAGCTGATCCTAGATCAGTGAGGTATCCTACATCTCCATGGTGTCAGGACAAAGGGGGCTGATCTGTGATCAGCGACGGTGTCCTGTGTCTCCATCCTGGTCCCTGCTGAAGCCAAGCGGGAGTGGGGCTGGTTGGTTCTTGGCTGGGGGATTAGGACAGTCTAACACACTGCTGGAGAGGGTGTTGGGCGGCCAGTAGGGGGCAGTGTTCCCTCTGGACCAGAGAGAACCTAGATCCCCCAGCACCGTGATGAAGGCTCTGGGCTGTAGAGGGCGCTGTCCCCCAGATGAGACGTTAAACCATGTTCCGGAATCTGAAAATATTTTAGAACACCTTTCAAAAGAATAGCTATGTTCCGCCCATTGTCCAGGTCAAATCCTCTCTGTGTCTGCCCACCTCCACTAATTAATACTCCACATCTGATTGGCTTACACACACAATCCCCGGAACTCCTCCCCACACTCAAGTTGATTTCCCAGGTTGTCATTGCAAACTAGGTTGAATACATGGAGATCTAGTCAATGACCTAGCAGATGTTCCCACAAAACACGAACCAACACAGCCGAAGACTGGAGAACAGCTCGGCCGGACCGCATCGAAAGCCCAGTGAAGACATACACGGCAATGTGATGTAAAAGTGGCTACCTAAAGTAGTGTTGGCTCTGCATTACCTCACCTACTTGGTTGAACTAAAGGTAAATAAATTGGCATGCACTGATCCTGGGTCAGCTGGGTGTCCCCTCTCACCCTTTGGTGATGTAAAGGGGCGCTGTATGCGTCAGCAGTGCAAGAGACATTATCTGCTGGCTTTTGACTCCATAGAAAAACGGAGGGCAAAGTGGCTGCCAGCTATAGAGCTGCTGTGAGCCGCCTGCGTGTGGTGACGCACGCGCAGGCGGGGATAGCCTCGTGTCGTACATATGTGCCGTTTGTCTGTGGGTGTGTGTGCATGCTCACTTGAGCTTGTGTGTGCGTGGGTCGGCATGCATTTGTGTGCGTGCGCACGCACAGGTATTCCTACACTCTCATTTGTGCATGTGTGTGTGTGTGCGTGCGCACACTAGCGTGCGTTCATGCACGCAAGGGAGAGAAACTGGCGTCACGTGGGCTGGTAAGAGGTTGCATTAGCACCGTGTGGCGTCGATCTGTCACACCGTCTGCAATAGGTTCGGTTTGTAAAGTAACCTGTCAGACCAAAAATGGGAAGTAATTTTATCACTTGCCTTTTCTTCTCAGTCCTGTTTCTGAATTTTTTATATTTTTTTTTTTTAATGTCTTTGTATTTTACAAAAGCGCCATGTCGGTCTGACAATTTTGGCACAGAAGTTCAGCAGTGAGCTGTGATATATATAATGGGTGTCAGCACAAAGCTGTGTGTTCTCATACAATAGGGCCTGATTGCAACAAGAATAGAGGCTGTTGGGGGTTAAAAAATAGTCATAATTTTGAATATGGTGTGTGATGCTCCAGACATTTTGGCAATTAAGCCCTTTCATTGACTTGCCAAGGGTGTCACCCACCAACACCATTTTAATTTCTGTGTTTTGTTCCCAATCAATCCGCTCAGCAATTCCAGTGGTACAATAGACTACAGTGCGCAAATAGCAAATTAAATGAAAGTCTATGGGGTGCTTCCAAGAACACACCCTTGGTCCAACTGAAAGTAAAATCCTCCCGTGAGATCAATAGATTGGGTGAACGGGTCAGTTACTGTGGTAGAAAAGGAGGTCATTTCTATACTTTTAACTTTTAAACTCGAGACTGAAATACTTTGGAACATGTTGTCTTGTGGTCTTTTTTTTTTTTGAGTTGAGTGTAATTAACTGTTCTAACTGGTCTATAAGTTCTGAGCAACAACCAACACAGCACGCACTGCGACCCTCACTCCTGGTCCTGTAGAACCGCAGTGTGTGCTGGTTCTTGTTCTTGCTCAAACTTTTGACCAATTGGAACAGCTGATTACACAATTATCTCGCCACAGCTGGTTTCTTGGGTCTGAAATCGTTGTGGAATTTCAGGTGAAAACAAAAACCAGCGCTCACCGCAGCTTTAGAGGACCAGGAGAGTGGACCCCTGTTTTAAACAAAAATAAAGCCGCACCCATTGACAGTTTACCATTTTTATTTTAGAGGTTTTGGATGGGACAATTAATTTGGTCTCTTCTGCTCCCCCACAAGCAACTGTCAGCCATCAATGTATGAGATGTGGCTGTTAAATAATGAGACTATGCTGTAATGCAATTTAATGAGGAAAACAAAACATTCGGTAGCCATTTTTTTCAAGTTCACCAAAAATGTCAAATTGATGCGTTGCTCGCATTTTAAAAACATGTCAGAGAAACACCAGGACTTCTACTGAAGACGCGTGCAGATTGAAACTTTCCGCGTTGTTTGTGCTTGCCCATTGGTCAATGTATACCACGTGGTCCACGCATGCATGATGTGGTACGACTTAGATAAGGTCAGTCTCGTTATTTAACAGGCACACCTCGTACTTTGTGTTATTCGTCTTCATGTCCCGATCGGAGCTGATACGATGATTATGTAACGTGGCTAATACATGACTGGGGGCCGGCTCCTGTCAGGGGGACTCACTGTGATGCCATGCGTGCGATCAACATGCTTTACTTGTGTCTGACGTTTGTCACTGCCCGTGGACCTCACATGGAAGCAATGCAATGTACATGTCAGGCTTCAGGCTTTTTTCGCTCTTGACTGGACCGATATTGCTTTATACCATGAGAAGATGGCTCCATATTCTCCCCCACCCCACCCCCCCATTTTTCCCACAACTTTTCTCAACGAAACTTCATGACCTCACTGCCTCTGTTGGCTTTGGGTGGAGAGGCCGAGCACGTGACTCCTCCGATTCACATGATGACACTCTCGCTTCAAAGCGCACTGCAGCCGCACCACTTATTGCACACTTCCTATGACATCGGAGGATGACGCAGTCGGTGTACCCTCAGTTTGTGCTGCCACAGGCACCCAGCATGACCATACGGGGCGCTGTCGGGATGAGACCAAGGAACTTAGCCGGCTTACCCCCATCATCCCCGGCGAGAATGGGCTAATTGTTGCCAATCTCAGTGCTGTGGAGGGCCATGGGTATTCTGGTTTTTACTCCAGCTTCTTCCTTCATAGATAATTGGTTCATTATAACTCGGTAATTAATTAGATAATTAGTTCCATCACTTGCTAAATTACTTCCTTTGGTTGCCACTTCAACCATACAAAGTGAAATGTATTGGTTGTGTTGACTGAATAACTACTGAAGCTTATCACTGTGTCCTTTAAGACAGAGTTACATGCATGTGGTGGAATGAGTAATTAACTAATTAAGGCAGTGTTAATTGGTTGTAATGAAAAATTATGTTGTGCTGTTTATTTGTGCTGGTTTTTGTTTTCATGCGTAATATCAGCATCAGGAAGGTGAGTAAACTAAAGCTGAGTAAAGGTGTAATCAGCTGTTTTAATTGATTAGGTACTAACAAACAATGAAAACCAATACACCTGGTGGTCCTCCAGGGCCAGGGTTTGCCGTCCGTTTATATCAGATATTAGGAGTGGACAGCTTATTGGGTAGCACAGCCGTCTACATATGGTCTCTGGAAGACCTGGTTTGAAGACACCGCTCCAACTTTCCTTGCTATGCTCCCTCTCCATCTATAACCCTCTCTGCCTTCCAACTGTCCACTCCTTTACATATAAAAAAGACTAATATTAATATGCAGGTGTACAATGGGACCGCACTGTATCATTTGAGCAGTGATAAAGGCATTATGGGTAGGGTCACTCCAAATGTTGTTCAGCTGTAGTTCACATGTATGGCCAGTTGGCGGCCGAGCACAGCATGTTTTTGTGCTGTGCGATTCACAAAATTTTTGTCACAACAACATTTATCAACGGACCCTAACTTAACAACAGACTCCTTTCAAACTAAAAAACCAGAGGGGACAGAAGCAAGGAAAAAACTCCCATCAAGAGGAAACAAGACTGTCTTTTTAGAAAGTTTTACACTCGACCTCTGGCTACTTAGCCGCCCGCTATGTGTGTGTGATGGTATGCCCCCCAGCCCCCAACAGCTTGGAGTGGTCTCTTGGGAGTGTGCTGAGATGATGTCACTAGGGAGGTGACCCCTGGGGATTTCACAAGGGCAGAAGAGGGCTGTTCAGCTGCTCCCAGCGGAGATTCACAAATCCCCACCGCCACGCCAGGCGGATCAGGGCAGAGGGCTCGCCTCACAAAGCCACATGACGGGGGCCCAGAGTCACCCGAAAAAAAAAAAAAAAAAAAAAAGCAAAACAAAACCAGAGGACACTCGGGCATTGTGATGGCTGTCCTGCCAGGGAAGGGGAGGGGGGAAGGGCACCGGGGTGACTGTCTTCATCTTCATCTCACAAGGACGTTTTTTCCTCATCTGATATACATTGCGCTGCATGCGTGGCGAAATTTTATACAGTATTGTGCTGCGCTGGTTGACAACAAATATCCGGACATCTTGTGCCCGGCCAGGCAGATGTTTCTGGCGTATCATATTTCAGCGTTTAGAGAGAGTCCTTACCCTGAGTGATTTATAGGGCATTCCACCCCCACCATCCATTTATACAGCTGGATACTCACTGAGGCCGTTCAGGTGGCTTCCTCAAGGGCGCAACGTCAGTGCCCGGCCTGGAAACCAAACCAGAGACCTTTTGAGAACCAATCACAGCTCTCCAACCATGAAACCAATAGTAACTTTCACTTCATGTTTACGGTCACAAAGTACCTTTTCATTTTACTTATTTTAATAAAAAAAAAATAGTAATGTTGTGGTAATGTAAATATACAGTTCCAGTCAGCAAGTGATTTGTTTTATTTAAGGTGCTGTACGTTCACTTTGCTTTCGGAATTGAAAATCTTGCAGAATCCTGAAACATCTCTGGGTAGAATGCATTGGTGCTTAAGACATTCTGTCACATTTGAGAGTGAAGCAGTCCCCGGGCGGAGGAATCACATGGTCTGTTATGCGAAGCGGTTGACCTTTTCATGCGTCCCATGTCTCGTGTAGAACAATGAGCTGCAGCTGCATGTAACATGACAGAATCATGCAGTCATCCAGATAAACATGCATCATGTCATGCACTTCTAAGAACACCACCAATATGAATATGAGTACCCCCCCCCCCCCAAAGAAGAATGTCTTTTGCACACAGGCTTTCTAAAATCTCTACCTTAGTCATTGTGACAATAATGCCGTGCTACTTTCATGGTCCCTCATTGCCCTGTAGTGTGTGCTGGATTTTTTTCTTCACTTGAAATTCCACAGGTAAGCAGGTGAGATGAATAACTATGGGATCAACTGTTTTACCTGGGCATCAACCAAAGCCAGCATACCCGACAGCCCTCTTGGACTGAGACCGGGAAGCATGGTGCTGTTTGAGGGAATAAAAGCTATTTTGTAAAGGTCAGTCCTATGACTAGTTTGTGTGAACCAGGATTTGCAGAAAATGGAAGGGTCTGATTTGCTAAACTGAGCGTATGCAAACCTGCATTTCTGGTTCAAAAAGGCTAAGGAAGTATTTGATTGGTTAAAGTATTAATTCAAGTATCAGACTAAAGGTCAAGAGCATGGGGCTGATTTTCAGAAGTCGTGACTTCATTTCATGTCTTTTCGACAAATTTCATCAGTTAATGCAGTTATATGCTGTCTTTCTATGCAGGCAAAACAGGCCAGAAATGTGTTGTAATAGTTGGAGACCTGGGAACGTAGAGTTTGCAGGTTTAACTTCTCCCCTCAGTCTGATTTGCTGATTAACCTGGTTGAATAAGGTACCTCTCTGGTGAAATCCTCACTTACATAAATGCAAAATAATAATAAAAAGAGTAAACTGTGTAACTAACTCTGAATAGGAGTAGCCTTTAAGAGGTTAGACATTTAACGTATCCACCCGAGGGCCAGTTTTAAGTCTGATGTTGAGAATGGTTATGACCCAATTGGTTTTACTTTAAGGATCATTGCAGGACAGCATCTTAATTCTCAACTCTCTAACGATTTCTGTCACGATTGATTGAAAATGTCTGATGTTAATTGGGGCTGACCTGACACGTATTTTAACCAGGATTTTAATATTGCGGCAGTCACAGCTGCTCACGGTCTTTTCTCCCCCCTCACTATCACCGTAAACCATGCTTCACACGCCTACAACCCCCACCGTCTGTGTGCAGGTCTTTCACTTGACTGCACAACCTAAAAATAATCTGTTGCTTCAGCTGATGTCTCCTCTGCAATTAGCCTCTTGCGATGGCCATTCGTGCAGACAGCGAGGTTCGCATCTCAGACGTGACTGCAGCCGTGGCCGCGCGGAGCTGAAGCCCTGCCGTCACTTTTTTTTTTTTCTCGCGCAAGTCGTTCCCCCGACTCTAGAAGACTTGACCTTGGAGGGCGGAAAGTGTTCTACATGGCGTCTGCAAATGGGAAACTTCTCAAAGACCTGTCATTGTAATTAGGCGGGATTGTCTGGCGTGTTTGTAATGCGCACTCAGAAAACGCCAGGAAGCCGATGTTAGCCGACTCTAGGTTTAAAAAAAAACGGTACACCGGCTTCGGCTGACAACATTTCATGAATCATGAGGTACGCTAAAGGGATAAAAACCTGTCCGCTGCACGATTTGTAGCTCAAGCTCTTTATAATTCCAAATATATCCAAGGGAAGAGCGCCTCGTGGTTTCTCGAAATGGTAGATCTTAGGAGAGTCAGCTTGCATTTTCCATGTCATTTTCCTGTCTCAGCTTGACTTAAGCCAACTTTGCTGTCTGTTCCAGGGGAGTCAGAGGAAGGGAAGAGGAGAGAGAGGGAGAGAAGAGCAAGAGAAGACAGATAACAGCGGCAAATCCGCTCCCGCGTTCCTACCGTTCTGATGATTCTTGAGTTCTGTAAATAAACCGATTGTGGCCTCAGGGCGGTTGAGTGTTGGATTCGTGGGGATGGAGGAGGGGAAACTAGCTGACATATAATGCTCACTTACCAAAGTAAAACACGCTTTTCAACATCACTTGTCAAGCTCTATTTGCATTCCCTCTTTGCATTCTCACCACCTCCCCAAACCCTCTCCCCGACCTACAACCATGGGATGCGGTGGGGGTGGAGTTCCAAAATAGATTGCAGTCAGGATTGCTTTAGTCTGCACCCCCGCCCCCCTCCCCCACCCAAACACCGCTGCCTTCCCCTGGTCCCCCTCTCTCCTCCTTTTACCTCTTTTATCTCCATTCTGTCACCATGACACCTGCACGAGGCCTGGAACTTACAGACCCTCTCCAGCCAAACTTACCTTCTGATGTTAATCAAAGAAACACTCATGAAATGGAAAGCAGTTAGTGGTGACAGGAGTTTGCTGAGCTGTTTGGAAAAGTAGCGCCCTGCTTTGTTCAGTTCAGGATTTCTTCAGTGCCGTGCAATGTGTAGGGAGGCGGGCTCAGGCGTTAAATATAGTAAATAATAAAGTTGGTGATTTGACACCCAGGTAATTCACTGCCATTGAACCATCCTTCCATTTTCTGCGCCATCCAATCTAGGATGATCGGGTGGGCTGGAGCCTATCCCAGCATGCACTGGGTAAAAGGCAGCAACACACTCTGGAAAGGTTGCTGGCCCATTGCAGGGCTAGATAGACAAACCTACAGGCAATTTGGAAAGTCCAGTCTGCCTGACCTGCATGTCTTTGGACTATGCAAGGAAACCAGAGAACCTGGAGAAAATCCATGCGGAGACAGGGAGAGCATGCAATCTCCACAGCGAAAGGGTCCGGCCATGGTGGGAATCAAACCCGGGTGCTTCTCGCCATGAGGCCACAGTGCTAGCCACTGCCTTTGTACCCCTCACCTAAAATGTACCCCCTGTACCCAGCCTTCCACCCACAACCTGGGGGTAAGGTGCCAAAGTAGATTGTCAGAAAGAGTGGGAGTGGCTCTGGATAGGAGCATCTGCTGAACACTGTAAATGTAAGCAGGCCAGGAAGCCGCTACGGAGGACAGACCATGCTTAAATGCACGTGTGTGTGTGTGTCTGTGTGTGTCTGTGTCTGTCTGTGTGTGTGTGTGCGCGCGCACTTGTGTGTGTGTCTGCTCGTGAGTGTGTGCATGTGCGTGCATGCGTGTGAGTGTGTGCGTGTGTGTGTGAGTGTGTGTGCGCGCATATGTGTGCGTGCGTGCGTGTGTGCGTGTGGAAACCAAAATGCCTCTGCTTGCTTTGTGCTCTAGGGCTGTGACAGAGCCAGCTCCAGCATGCTGCTGTAGCCACTTCCACCTCCAGAGAGTCATGCCCTTCTCAGACTGAGCCTCTTTCAGACCTTCATCGGTGCGTTCTTTACAGTGACAAAACGGTGATCATCCTCGAACGTGACATTCTACCACTACACCTTTTTAACACAAATAATCATACTTGTATTGACTATATTCAAGCAGATATTATTTACAAGCAATTACAATAACTGCTTACAAGGTCGCATGCCATGAATGATTACTGTGACCATCCACTAGATCAATTCCATTCATCATTTATGAAATATGTTTATTATATGTACATTTAGTTGTGTATATGCGACTATCAAATGCAGTATGTTTCAAGGAATTTGGATGTGCATTGTTTTTGTGTACTGTACGCTGGTTTGGACAGTGAATGTGGGTTTTCTCTTTTGTGACGTGCATGTGAAATGACTGTAATACATGCTCACGTTTACTTACCTCTGCAGCCTGTCGCTTGCCGCTTTGGCCATGTGCGTGTGCACGTTAGCGTTTGCGGCGGAGCTCCGCCGGCGGCCAGGCCCTGAGTCAGAGCTCCATGGCCCATATGCGCGACAGACCTCCCCATGCTGCACACGCGCTTCGCATGCTGATGCGTCCTGGAGGCTCATCTTCACCTTCTCCCGCGATTTAAAGCGACATCCGAAACCCACCTTGACTGTCCGAAAGCCCTGCGGCTGAGAACTGCACCTCATCCCCCCGCAGATCTGCTTACATGCATTAAGATGTGAAGGTGAAATTTAATTAAATATTCCGTAATGGAGACTGGCCTCTATATAGAATAATATCAGTATATCAATAACAGAAATAAGAGGAGTGTGTTAATTAATATATTATCAGCAATATCATAATTATATTTTTATTTTATGCAATCATGTATTATAATAAATATATAATAGCAAATGTACATTTATTATTATTATTGTTATTATTATTATCATTGTTGTAGTGGTGGCTGTTGTTAGATAATTATTAACAGATTGTTATAGTATAGTATAGTGCCTTTCACAATCTGTAATCACTTCACAGTTCCACATCCTCAGCCAACAGTGTGTATCAGTTCCCTCTTGTCCCCATCAGAGAGCCACAAGGTGGTCCTTGCCCTACTTTCTCCCTTTACCCAGAGGAGGATGCTGTCACCGCGGGGGCCAGACCCAAACAGCCCGCACCAAAGATGCGCACGGAGGACAGGAGGCTACGATCCCGACAGATACGGAGCCTGAAAGCCGTAAAAAAAAGAGCACAGGGTAAAATCACAGGCACCTGGGGCTCTCCATTAGACAACATCGGGGTTTACTTACGCACGGAAGAGCCACGAGCTCGTTTCCCCTCAACGTCCAAATTTTTACATGGGCATCACGACTGACACGCGACAAAAATATATAGGTTCTTTAAAAAAATGTTTTTGTAATAGACATGCAAAAAACCTATCGGTTGGGAGGGCCGCCGAATGACGTGAGAGCATCTTTAGTAAACAGGAATGACTGTGGGCATGCTCACATTAATTAAGATGATACATGCTGGCACCTTGCATGCTGGTATGGTACATTCCAGTACATTCCTAGAGAAAGACCACGTCGTTGGAGCAGAGGGCGTGTGCTCATTTCAAGAGAATTGAAATATTGTGTTTTTCAGCAGGACGGTCCAGAGAACACAGCACGCACCGCTTCACACGTCAGTCAATGTGGCGGGACGTATTCCACCCCAGGAAACGGTCTGTGCCGCTCCGCCGCGGTTGAGCGGTCTCCCTGCGCTCTGCACTCTGGTACAGCGCAGGTTTCAGTCAGCCATTGCTCTGATGAAGCTTGTTGCTCACTTTTGTTTTTTATTTTTCCTGAACAGCATGAAGGGTAATAATACAGCGAGAACCTTACAATGCTTCCTCGCCTTTACTAGAACCTCCATGAGGGTTTCTGGACCACTGCACAGACACAAAGAAACAAGTAATAATTACCCTGAAATCAGATGGCAATAGATCTCTCCTACTTCCATATTATTGCTATTACTACCACTACTACTACAACTAATGATAATAATACATTGGTGTTGCTGTCGTCAGAGTTATAATTATGTTATACATATAAACGCTGATGTTAATACCGTTGTAACTATTTCTTTGCCTGCGACTGATGAGGTTTCACTGTCAGGCGTAATATGGCAGACGTGTGCTCATTCTCATCTGAAGCAGGGTCGACCTGAGGAGGGAGTGAGACAGCGGGACTGTGAGACCCCGGTGTTAGTGCTGAGTGTTAGTGCTGGGGCGTGGTCACACACAGTGCTGAATAAGGTGGTGTGTGCATCGGCCTATCAGACTCCACTCTGGGTCAGCTGACAGGGGTGACATCACTCCTTGGCCGAGGCCCCAGTGGCAGTTCTGCTCACAAAGCCCTGCTGCCGGGGCCAGCACTGTGCTGAGCTCACATGCCCTTTAAACGCATCTCTATACGTATCCACAGTCATGCGCTGCATAACGTCCGTTTGGGCAATGTCCAACCGCATAAAAGTCCATGATCCCATAAGGTTATAATAGAGTTCCCGATCGGAGCACGGTACGTAGTGGATGCAACCTATTTAACCCATATATTACCTTGCCAGATACATTAGCTGAAATACAGTGCTGTATGTGTACAGTGTCTTGGCTATTTAGTCAATACAGGTACACTACACTACAGTATCCCATATAGCTTTGCTAAGTACATAATATGATGTTCGCATAACAAACCAAATCAGATAACGTCCTAATTCACAGAGCTTATTGTGGACATTAAGCGACGCATGACTGCATTCATTTTCTGCCTAATTTGTGCGTGTTTGTGCCCATCTCTGCAACCTTGCTGAATACAGTAGAGTGCAGTAACATACTGTACACTCTCTTGTTCGTAACATGTGATGTCAGAGTGATGTCAGCGTTCCGTAGCCCACTCATTTCACTCGAGTCAGATGAGGACAGCCTATGCAGTGCCTTGTGCATGCAAAATGTGGGCTGCTGATTGGCTAGCAGGCGGTGTCACACCCACTGAAACCCCTCCCTCATTGGGCAGTGCTTCGTCCAATTATGTAGAGGAGAACCAGCATACACTGAGGCCCTCCAGCACCAGGAATGAGGACCATGGTTCTCAGTTTAGATCGATCGTATTTATACCTGTGCACACAACATATTTCAATATGAGTGTACTGTCCTCCATAGCTGAGGTGTATGGGCTTGCATTTCTGAACATGCACAGACACGTGTACATATTATGTAGCTATGTAGTGTATACATAGGCCTACATGTTGCACAAATTAATTGACATGGAATAATATAACGTAAGCAGAGAGGGAAGTGCATTGTGGGAACACCAAGTGCTCGAGGGTCTTTGATGATGTTGAGGACTTCATGAAGTGTACGTGTGTGTGTTCAGTGGACTGAGGACCTGCCACCAGACCTGCCTAGTGAGGACCTTTGGCTGTGGAAACACGGGGTTTGCATGGGAGAGGGTAGCTGTCATGGGAGGTGTTCCAATACATGCCGAAGGTGATGTGATTGGTTCTGAAAAGCTGTCAATCATTGCTGCCCCTCATAGCTCTGTTACTGGTGTGCTCCTCAGATCTGACAGGAACAAAGAATTGTGGGAAGGAGATGAACACCAGGCTGACCTTCTGGGAGAAAAACATTGTTTACATGATAAAACAAGTGTGGTGTACAGTTGTGGACACCACACTATAATACAGAGGTTGTTGAAAAAGAGCAAAGACGATGCTGGTATGGAGCTCAAAAGCAATGAGGAAGGACTGGAGATTTCACCTGTTCAGGCAGAGCAAAAGGACAATGAGGGGATTTAATTGCAGGTTTTATATTCATCAAAGGGTTTAACAAGGTGAACTCCAAAGATATCAGTAAATATTGTTTTACATATCATGTATTGATATCAGGAAGTATTGTTTTACTCAAAGAGTTGTCAATGTATGGAACAGCTCTCCAGGTCATGTAGGAGACGCACAGACATTTTGAGTGCTCACGTCCGGGTTTAACGCAGCTGTGAATGCAGGTGAGTGAGTGAATGCAGGTGAATGAGGAAAACAGGTGAATGAGGAATGCAGGTGAGTGGTGAATGAGGAATGCAGGTGAATGATGAATGCAGGTGAATGATGAATGCAGGTGAGTGAGGAACGCAGGTGAGTGATGAATGATGATCGCAGGTGAGTGATGAATGCAGGTGAGTGATGAACGCAGGTGAGTGAGGAACGCAGGTGAGTGAGGTGAGTGATGATGAACGCAGGTGAATGAGTGATGAACGCAGGTAAATGATGAATGCAGGTGAATGATGAATGCAGGTGAATGATGAACGCAGGTGAGTGATGAACGGAATGATGAATGCAGGTGAGTGAGGAACGCAGGTGAGTGAGGAATGCAGGTGAATGATGATCGCAGGTGAGTGATGAATGCAGGTGAGTGATGATCGCAGGTAAATGATGAATGCTGAGTGAGGAATGCAGGTGAATGATGATCGCAGGTGAGTGATGAATGCAGGTGAGTGATGAATGCAGGTGAATGATGAACGCAGGTGAATGATGAATGAATGCAGGTGAATGAGGAACGCAGGTGAATGATGAACGCAGGTGAGTGATGAATACAGGTGAGTGAGGAATGCAGGTGAATGATGACCCTAGTTGGGCTGAATGGTCTGTCTTTGATGCCATGTTATCATGCTCTAATATGATTGTTGATTTGATTCCAAGCATGTGAATGAATTGGCAAAAAGAGTGTGTTGAGTAAAAAAGGCAGACAGGAATGTATCATATATTAGACAAATTAAAGTAAATAAGATGTGATATAAATTAGTATAAATACAATAAAAAGGAAAAATGAAAAGCCTGTCACAGAGTGCTGATCCAGGCTCAAGTTTCCTCAGTCCATATCTTAACCTTTTCCAGCAGGAGCTAAAAGGCAAGACTGATCCTAGATCAGTCACTTTATAAATACAGGCCTCTGATATCCTCAAGTCCCCCATTGCGGAGATATTGTGGTCTGAGCAGCTTCTCTGTCGCCTGCCACCAAATCCATCCGATTCTCATTGTTTGACTTTTCTCTGCCTGGAGCACAGTGCGCAACGGTTCATTTGAAGGGTAACTCTGATCTGGGAAGCTGTTTTTCTTCTGGCCCGGTGGCTGAAAGGCGGGTGGCCAGAGGGAGCAGTGTGGGTGTTGATGCAGGTCTTGGGGGGGGGGTGGGGGCAGTACTGGGAAACGCTGCAATCCCTCTGACCTGCTCTCTGCTGCTCAGAGCAACATCAGGTCTCACTTGAAATGTCAAAACAGAAGCTGGGAGGCCATGAAGAAAATACAGAGGCAGGCTGTACTAGGTGGCAGTGTAGACTAAAATGGATGAGGAACTGTAATTGCAGCTGAGAGGTTGCAAGTTCAATTCCTTGGTGGGTACTATTTCATTGGTTGTGGTATTTTTCCTGAATTGCCTTAGTAAATTAGAATATTCTTGCTTTATCTAGCTGTATAAGTAGATTATATGTATGTTAAAAAGATGAAAAGTTAGCTGTGCCACTCTGAGTGTTAGTTTGGTAAATATAATATTAAATATGACTTGGCTGATTTTTATTGCTTTGCGCTGTTCTTTTTGGTTTTTTGGAAGGAGAGTCAGACCCCTCTACTGTGTAAGTGCCATCTTGTGAAGGCACTATAGAAGCCATTTTGTTCCCGACAGCCAATCAAAACCCAACAGACAGCGAAAGAGCAGAGGAAAGGGCCATTAATTGGCCCAGAGGAAGAGCCTAGATGAGATCACTTCCCTCCTGCAAATGGCAAACATGAAAACTCTGAAGTGTAATTATCACTGTATTACTAATAGGAAGAGTTAGACAAGGTCACTGAGCGGATGTGAGGAAACTGCCAGCGCTCTTCTGAAGACTCTGTCTGACAGTGACCAAATGGAGATTTTCCTCATTAGAGTTTTATTTTTTTTTCCCATCACCGCTAGCTCCCGGACCCCCAAGGACTGTCTGATTATCCCCCCAGACGGCGAACTCTGCACGGAGGCCATAAAGGAGCCGCAGTGGAGAGCGGGCGAGGGCTCGATGGGTCGGGAGCTTCTCATCTCCCCGTCCATAGGGGATCATTAGAGAGGCATTAGCCAGTGGTTACCCAGAGCCGCCCAGCTACAGAAAGCCGGCCGCCTGAGCCCCAGCTCTCTCTGTCTGCGTGTTCCTGTCTCCTTCCTGCTCTTAGCCGTGGTGGAGTGGCCTGTCCCCTGCCCCGCTCTTGTTTATTCTGCTCTTATGGTTGTGGAGGACTATTGTGTTGTCTGGCTCTGTCCTCTTTGGTCTCATCTTAATTACGGTTGAGTGTTCTGTCTGCTGTCCCTCTCCTGTTTGTTTCTTGTGCCTCTTTATCCCCTCCGACCCCGAAAAAATGAAATCTTACGAGGCCTAATAAACTTAGCTTCAGAGAGAAAACTTGTTTCTGGTCAGATTTTCCAGCTTCCCAATATTACTTTTCTTAATTGAATATTACATTCATTGTTTATAGTAATCTTATCAACTAAATCGCTCTTATCCCATTGGCATATAAATTCAGTTTATTTTATCCAGATTTTTATCAGTTTCGCAAATTTATTCTTGTTTCTTTTTAAGTTGCATTTTGTTACAGTGCATGGAGTGTGGTGTTGTGCCTTCTGGCAGTCTCCTGCTTTGTGTGCTCTTAGATATGTTAGAGTAGTGCGTCTGCCCCAGTTTTGAATAAACATCAGACCCTTGTGGCGAAATGGATGGGGGGTGAGATACAGCCATTTCGGTCCCTCCCTCCTGCTTGCCTGTTTGTGACACACAGACGCACGCACACATGCATGCGCCCGCACACACACACACACACACACACGCACATACACACACACACACACACTTTTCATGTCCTCATTAAACCCTGCTCAGATATGCACAATGACAGGAGACAGCTGCTCAGCCTCTGTCCCTGTGAACTAAATGCCTGAGTTTGTGTGTGTGTGTGTGTGCCTGTGTGTGTGTGTGTGCGTACATGTGTGTGAATGTGTGTGTGCGCGCCCCATGTGTACCATGTGTGTGTGTCGTGTACGTGTGTGTGCATGTGTGTGTGTGTGTATGTGTGCCATGTGTACCATGTGTGTGTGCCGTGTACGTGTGTGTGTGTGTATGTGTGTGCCATGTGTACCGTGTGTGTGCCGTGTACGTGTGTGTGCATGTGTGTGTGTGTATGTGTGTGCCATGTGTACCATGTGTGTGTGCCGTGTGTGTGTGTGTGCATGTGTGTGTGTGTATGTGTGTGCCATGTGTACCATGTGTGTGTGTCATGTGTGTGTGTGTGCCATGTGTACCGTGTGTGTGTGTGTGTGTGTGTGTGTGTGTGTGTGTGTGTGTGCATGTGTGTGTGCGCGCCCCATGTGTACCATGTGTGTGTGCTGCATGTGTGTGTGCATGTGTGTATGTGTGTGCCATGTGTACCATGTGTGTGTGTCATGTGTGTGTGTGCCATGTGTACCATGTGTGTGTATGTGTGTACCGTGTGTGTATGTGTGTGTGTGTGTGTGTGTGTGTGTGTGTGTGTGTGTGTGTGTGTGTGTGCATGTGTGTGTGCGCGCCCCATGTGTACCATGTGTGTGTGCCGTGTACGTGTGTGTGTGCATGTGTGTATGTGTGTGCCATGTGTACCATGTGTGTGTGTCGTGTGTGTGTGCCATGTGTACCATGTGTGTGTGCGCCATGTGTACCGTGTGTGTATGTGTGTGTGTGTGTGTGTGTGTGTGTGAGTGCCATGTGTACTGTGTGTGTGTGTGTGTGCCATGTGTACCGTGTGTGTGTGTGTGTGTGTGCCATGTGTACCGTGTGTGTGTGTGTGTGTGTGCCATGTGTACCATGTGTGTGTGCCGTATGTGTGTGTGTGATCCGCAGGCTGAGTAATGCATGGTGAAAGTAAAGGACAGCAGGAGCGATGCGTTGTTCAGATGTGTGTTCCAGAGTCTGAGTCCTACTGTGTGTCCCCACACTGACAGTCTGTCTGGGGTCTCAGCTACACTGGCCTGTGTGTGTGTGTGTGTGTTTGGGTGTTTGGGCCGGCCTATGCATGTGTTTCCATGTGTAAGTCTGTATGACTGTGTGTGTGTGTTTGTGTGTGTGTGTTTGGCACAGTGCCCTGACACACTCTGGCTGGCAGCAGAGTGCCAGATTGGGCAGCCAGCCTCCTGGAGCTTTTCCACAGAGAGTCACCTGGACTCACTCACGTCCCTCTGAATCCCCCGTCACCCCCCCCCCCATCGCACCCCCCCGTCCCACATATCAGCTCAGCTGTCCTGACTGCACCTTCTGTGTGCTCCCTGCACAGTCACTTCCTCCTGCCCCAGGGTACGGTGGGTCTGTACTTCCTACCAAATATTTCCAAGGCCCAAAGTCCGCTGGGCTGGAATGACACAGTTATGGCCTCAGATGTGGTTGAAGTGGCCACCTGCTTCGGCTCAGATGTGATCAGGGTTCAAAGAGGGGGGGGGATTGGGGGAGAGCATGGCGGGGAGGCGATGCAGAGGGACCCCCCACACCATAAGAAATAACCCCCTTCCCCCCTTCAAAAAGTCAGCAAGTCTGTCCACCCCTACCCCTCTGCTCAAAATTTTTTTCTTCCCTGGGACAGTCCAAGTCCAGTTACATTGAACCTTGGATGTGGCTGACCAAGAAAAATGAAAAACAAGAAAAATAACAACACAGCAACACAGCAACACAATTTACTTCAGTGCATGCAAGTACAACATGCAAACATGCTGTATATCACAACAGCCAATGTGTGTACGTTTCGTGGGGGTAGGGTTGTGGCTTATCTTTTTTGCGAAGAGTTTCTTGGCCTTTAAATGTTGACTTAAAGAATTGAGTGAATGCTCAATCCTCTCTGTCACTTGCGGTCAAATAACATTTGTTGTCCGTTTCCGTATTCCATATTAATTAGCCCCATGCTCTTGCTACAGACAGACAGACAGACTGACTGAAAGAGGGATGGTTTCATCGACATGTACTTAATTGATTTCTTTAAGATGGTTTTATGCAATCCAAACCTGCTGGGAGTGATATCAGCTCTACTTAATTGCCTCCCAGATCGTTCAGGAGGGCACTTTTATGGCTTCTCACCTGTGGCAAACACGTCTGGCTCGATATATAACTATGAACCCAATGAACTGTCGTCTCCATAGTGGAATAACGCTGCCCAGCTCAAAGGATGTACTTTATTTAATGAGGTCGTGGTCAGATATTACTTATGACTAATCACAAGTTGGAACTCTGATATGAAGTGGTTCTGGGCCACAGTTTGTCCGCTGGGTTTTGGTTTGTGTTAAATTCTGTGAAATCTGGGGTTGACGATTAGGTGTGTCCATACACCTTATTTTCAGGGCCTACACTCGCTACTGATTTAAGAGAAAACACATTTTTTAAAAAAGCCAAAGACACCACGGCCCCCTGGGAGTTTGACATCACTATCTGAAGCTCTGATTCAAGGTCGCCATGGTAATTACTCTTGTGAAATCTCCTTCAGAGGCGAGGAGAGACTCCAGACTGCTCTCGTCCTCTGCATTCCTTTAATGTACGGCAGAGAGATGTGGGATTTCTGGCCAATGATTGCACTCTTAACAGCAGTGCATGGTGAATTTTGGCTTTATTTTACCGCACTTCTTCACCTCGTTATAGGTGCTTGAGTTCCCTTTACTCAAACAGCCTCTTCCAAATTTCTTTGAGGGGCTCTCTACGAATTTCAAATTGAAAGTTGAAGGTAAATCATTTAATTTAAATTTCATTTGAATCCAAAAACTTCAGATTGGTATTGGGTATTTTTCTTTTCATGAACATGAAAAGAAATAATTTATTGTTGATAAGGTACATTTTGGTAAAAGAAAATAGTTTATTGCTTTGTGAGAAACCGTTAGCGTCCTGCATTTCCCTGGCACTCAATAACCGCGGCAACAATTTAGGTTTCAGTACATTCCCAGAGAGGTGTGAAAATCAGGATAAATATTCCCGACAAATATATTTGTCCAATTTCCTGGGTGTTCCTTTGAATATTATTTTCATTTACAAGGAACATGGTTGTAATGCCAATATTATTCAGAGTTTTTTTTTTTTAATTGTAGTTTAAATTGGAATTTTGATCATTTTTTCTTTAATTTGTTTCATTGTTAAAATGTCTTTCATGATGTTTTTTTTCGTGACTAAATGGTGACCCTTAACGAGGCGTTGACAGTAACTGTGTATGGAATGAACTTGAAAAGTTTTATTTAACTTCGACTGAACTTTCGTGGAACGTTGAATAGGTGTTTGGGAAACTTTCTCATCAGAGCGTTACTTTGCGACTGAATGCAAACCTGACTGGAACGTCACCCAACGTTCTCAAAACATTATAATATGTTGGTTGGGTGAAGGCTTAAAATTACAGGAAGAGGTAGGTGGTGGGGATGGGGGTTGTGTGGGGTGGCGGAATGTTGAATGCTCGTTTAATCACTCCAGGGGATTTACATAAGATCATCCTTCTGTTCGGCAGGATTTCTGTGTTTTTCGCGTGGGCGTCTGCCTCTCATCAGAGCAAACAGAAGGAGTTTCGAACCTCGAACCTTTGTGTCTCCTCGCAGGGACAGTTTCGGCTGACAGGCTGCAATTAGATGACAAAGAAATAGTTACATAATGGAAATTATCCTCGCGGTACGGCTAATGGGCAGGTATCCTCTCCGTGCGGCAGGGACAGGGTTTGCTGAGACCATCTGTGGAGGCAGACCATCACAATGCAGGGCTTCAACCCAGCGTTCACCAACTAATATACAAGCATCTCGAGAACATACAGACCGTCACAATGCAGGGCTGCAGTACAGTTTTCACATACCAGACACCTATAAAGAGTGTTTTGGGAATGTTCTGGCTAGAATCACTGAATTTGGTTCTGAGCTAACATTCTAAGACAATATTTGACCGTGAGATAATCGGTACAGTCCATATTTTTTGTGGATTTTAATATGGGATAAAGATCAAACAAAGTAATGCTTTACACAGAGAGCCCTATGTTGGGTGGGGGGGGGGGGGGTGCGGAGACTGATGACTTTATCTAGCTGTTGAGTGTGCTTGGGGGAAGGTTTTGGTCAAGTGCAGGACGTACTTGGCAAATTTTAACAATGAGCGATGGAATACTACAGTCTCACCTTCAAATCTGCCATGCTCAGGCCTTTTAAACACTGCCAAAAATAGGGGATATTTGATCCTTTTTTCCCCATAAATGTCGGGACACGTGAAGATGGGGCTGAAATAGGAGACCTTGCTGTGAAAAACGGGACGTCTGGTCGCCCTACTTACGATGAGAGTCAATGCTGTTGTACCCTTTAGTGAGGGAGCTGGCCTTAGCTGCGCCAGTAAATATCCAGATGGTATAATAGTGTGTAGGAATGTTTACCGTGCAGGTCACTCTGGATAAGAGTCTGCTAAAGGCCTAACATGTCATTGTAATGTAGTTTGCGGTTTTTAACCATAGTTGACCACTACTAGCAACTGATCCAGCAGTTGGATCAGTGCTCTTGGTGAAATCCAATGAACACATTAAATCAATTAACACATTATACATACCATTCAATAAATAGTTTACTAATGTTTAATAAACTAATTATTAACGGTTTATAAGCAGCCATTTTGCAGGTCACAAAGTAAACTGGTACCGAACGCATTATTGTGCTCTCAAAAACTTAGATTTGAGAAGATTTTCGGTTTACGTCATCATTGGATGATAAATGCCATTTAGTCATAGTAAACAGCATTACGGATACTTGCCAATAACATTTCAAGATAATTCTGCGTTTAAATATTCAAACTCAACAATCCTCTTTCAGCATCGTTTACTAAATGTCCATTTTAAGCCAAAAGGAAAAAAAAAAACCTGGGCAAGATTTGGGGACATTTGGAAACTTTCTTACCAGGATATTCTATTAAACAAAAGGATAAACTGGGCATACGTCTCCTCCATGCATTCCATGTCTACATTTTGTCCACCCACCATCTGCCATACGGCCTAAAGCAAAGCAGTACAGGGAGAATTAGGTGTCATAAACCCTGTAATGAGCTGTGCTACAATGAGGTGTCAATTAACTGGCTAGTTTGAACCAATCAAAAGACTTTGCTTCCCATGAAAAATTCCAAAGGATGTTAACAATATGTCACCGATAGCTTAAGGTACCTCTGTCTGTGTATGGGTTGTGTGACACCTCGCCCTTTAGTCACTATCCTAAAGGGTTTCCCTAATGGCTGATGTGAGGTTTACCCTCCTTCACTCTATACCCTTCATCTTATCTCTCTCTCTCTCTCTCTCTCTCTCTGGCTCTGGCTCTCTTGTCTGGCCCCTCGCTCCCGTAGCAGGCTTGCCAAGGTTGTGTCCTCTCCATGCCGATTATTCGCAGGAACTCAGCTGAGAGAGAATTTTCCGCTTATCGCATCCCATTTAACTGCGGCGGGCGCTAACCTATTGTGCCGTGCCATTCCTCTAAGGCCACAGTTCTAAATCAGGCCGAGAGAGAGAGAATGGGGGAGAGGATGAAACAGAGAAAGAGAGAGAGAAGGAGAGAGAGAGAGAAAGGGAGGAGAGGCTGATTGCCCTCACAAGCTGGTATAGACCAGTCTTGCCTTCTCTTGCGTAACTCACCTTCTGCGCAGCTCCATGTTAAAATTACGTTCTCAGGTGACTAGGAACATTAACGCTCATTTCTGTATGCATTCGAATGCCTGACACATCCCCGGGCCTTTGGTTAGCAGTAGCTAAACATGTGCTAGCGAGCTCCATATGCTTTTATGAGAGAAGTGTGCAACCTGTTATGTAGCCAGGCCTGTGGTATAGGATGGCCTGTTGTTTGTGCTTCACGGTTTAGCCAGCTGGTGCACACATCCCGCCCGCCTGGTTTCTGAAGAATGCCTGCTCCTTGCCTTTTTTTTCCCGACCAGTCCTTCTGTGCAAGTCCTTTTTCACGTGCATGCGTGTATGTCTGTGTGAGTGAGTGTGTGTGTGTCAGTGTGTACGTGTCTGTGTGTGTGTGTTGTGAGTGACTGCGTGTGCATGTGTGTGTATAGTCATATGAAGAGCTGTAAACCAGATGGGTAAAATGATTCATTAAAATGTCAATCTTATGTGCGGAGAATATCTGTGGAGGGAATCAACAATAGTTGATATTAAAAGACTCATAAGCCCTCAGATGGAGAGAAAAAGCATAGATATACTGATGGTGAAATTACAGCTATGTGACTGCTTCATTCTTACCCCTTATTGGTTCATATGTACATTAATTTTTTAAAATAATAACAAACATTCACATTAGAGTCATTTAGCAGATGCTTTTATACAAGCAACTTACAGTTTATTATGCAAATAAAGGGCCGATCCCCCCTGGGAGCAATGTGGGGTTGGGGGCCTTACTCAGGGGCTCAACAGCAATGGTGTTCTTGCTGTGGCTGGAGCCACCAGCCTCAGGGGTCCCAGTCAGGTACCTTAGCTACTAGACTACAGGCTGCCCCAAAGTATACCAAACGCTTGACTGAATATTCTCCGTGCCAGTTTATTTCTTTGTGTATTCATACATGACCTTGGTATGGTCAAGTAACTTGGATTGTGGTCTTGAATTTCATTGGCTTTTGGCATAGGCTGTGTGAAAGCTTATTGGTGGCCTTGAATTTACGTGGATGAATGACTGTGGATTTGATTGGTCCAGAAGGCAAGGCATGGCAATGCAAGGCAAGTTTATTTGTATAGCACATTTCAGACACAAAGGCAATTCAAAGTGCTTTACACAGAATAAAAAGAGTAAAGTAAATAAGATGCAAATGACCTAATCCTACATTTATCACAAGAAGAACTATCAGAGAGCTTCCCTACTCTGAACTGCCACTTCGGATTGGAATCCCACCTTCATAAAAACATGACTAGTGACATTAACTGACTGATGGTTCATCAGTAAAGGGGGTGGAATTATACCACAGCAGTGACGGTGTTGCCAGGTAACATGCGTCCAATGAAATTCATTCCTAACTCAGAGTGATGTTTTTTGTATTTTCCATGGAGTATCATTCCCACTATATTCAGAACATTACATTTTTTAGAAGGTGTTTAATCATGATTGCCAGAATTGTTTATTACTTAAGACAGGGGTGTCCTCTCTAGCTCAGCGCTAGAACACCTGATTCAGCTTATCACGGTTTTCAGTCAAAACCTCAGCTAATTGAATCAGGAGTCTTATTTTTGGGGTACAGCAAAAGCCTGCACCCACAGTTGCCCTTCTCAGATCAATTCGGACACCCCTTTTGACTGTAGGTAGATGACAAGCCTTGTTTGGCTGCATGGTCACATGTTCTTGTCATTATATGTCGTTATGTTTTTTTGTTTTTTTTTTTAGATGGGAAATGTCTATATTGTTTTACAGTGGCTGGATTAATGGTGGACATGTGATCCAGTGCGGCGAACGTGTGATTGACAGCTCGTGTGAATCTGCATGCTCTTTGATCCGTGTGTGACAGGGGCTTTGGGGTGTCCCCAAACATGCCCCCCGGCACCCATCTTTCCGACGACCACCAGCCGTCACTCAAGAGCCCACTGTACATCAGTGAGCACGTTGACATGCTATACCGTGCTATTTTTACAACAGCGCTGTCTTTATTCAATGAGACGTGTTGTGTTTATTTTTACTGCATTCAATTTTTGGTATTCACCAGACTTCCTTATCCAGAGCAAACTACTCCGCTGATTGTGTAAAACAATCGTATGTATATAAGGATTTACACGGGAACTGGGCTTGTAAAGCAGAGGTTGCAAGTTCGATTCCCAGCACGTGGGGCAGTGCCATTGCACCCTTCTGCAAAGTCTTTAAACTGAATGTATAAACGAATGTACAACAAATGTAGTTGTGCAAGCTGCTCTGGATGAGAGGGTCTACTAAATGCCTGTATGTAAACATATGTGAGGACACACACCACCCCCGGGAGGAAAGGGACCACGTGACCTACTGGGCAGCTGCCGTTAGGCTCGGTGACATACAAACACACAAACGGGACACGTATCACCGAAGCAGAACCAGCTGTGCCCCTGCACATGCGCACACACATATATACATACACACACACACACACACACACACAGAGAGAGAGAGGGAGGTGTGCATCCATGTGTGTGTGTGCTGTGCACAGTGTAATGGGAAGGGGTTTGCTCCATTTATGTGGCAGAAATTATTGCAGAATGCAAACCCATTATTTCAGACTGAAGCATATTACAGGTTGAATGCAGTAAAATATTTCACGTTAGTTTAACTCTTAACAGTGTTTATAATAAACACCAGTACAGGGATCTTGTAGTACTGTGACAAACTCTCTCAGAATTCACTTGCAATTTTACTGCAAGGATTTGGTCATTTAACAGTTTTCCACTTTGAGAATTACAAGTGAGACTTATGGACCAAGAGTAGAAGCGATCCAAGCTTCACATTCACAAAATTCATTTTTTTCTTGATGTTTCAGTAATGATTTATTTTTTTAAATTATTTTAACAACATACTATCCCTACCATTGAGCAATTTGACAGGTAATAAGTGTTGGACAGGCAGACATAGGTGTTATTCAGCATCATGGGAAAGATGGCAGTCTGCTCTCAAGTCCTGCTCCCATGGCGACAGATTCAGGCTCTATGAATGCTCATAATTTTATATGTTTTTTCATACCCTCAGAATAATTAGTGCCACCTGTATTTCACATGTCAAAAGCACAGCTTTCATCTGCACCTGCAAAAGGCCATTTGAAATGATGATGTCATTGGGATATAAGACTCCCTCCTCCTATTTTGAACGGAGGTGCCCTATGAATCTGAAAATGCTGTCCTTTGGCATGGTGACAGTTCTGTTGTTTTCTTTGTATTTCTTAAGATAGAATCACAGATTTTCAGGTATCGCTGATGGTTTGGATTTGTTTCAGATTCATCCGAACTACAGCGTTCTCTAAATTTCCTGACCCTTTTCCCTGCTATGGAGTACAGGGGAGGTGTTATAGTCAAGTAACATTATATTGTTTTCAGTGGACTTCTGTACTTTGTTTTCTAGAGGGCTGACCTGCTAGAGGGCTAACTTACTTTATGTTAAATGTTAGAAAAAAGAGAAATAAATTACGCAACATATGAAGACCATTTTATTCAATCATGACTTTGGCTGGATTTCCATGCAATGTGCAGCACGTGTTTTATACATGACATTTAATCAAGTAATGGTCTTGGAAGTGCATATAAATACATTCACTGTTGCTCATCATATTCAAATTACCACCTTCTTGTAGATTTCCATTTACGTGTAGCAGGTGTTCTTATTAAGCGTGATTTATGAAACTGCATACATAAGCGTTAGGGTAAGAACAAGAAGACATCAAGTTATTAGTGTCACTACTGACAGCAGCAGTAATTACATAAACCTGTAAAGTACCTTCAGATGCAATATGAGGTGCAAGAGGAAGACTGAGGATGCAGTGCAATTAGGAGAAAATAGATTTAAGAGTGTAGAGAGGGAACAGGAATACAACCATAAAAATGGCCACTAAATTCCTGGTTTGTTGCAGCTAGAAGCCGTTTAAACAGGCTAGTTTCCAGTTTGTGGCAGAAGATAGATGGTGACTTGGGTGTCAAAACTGTTTCTGGACGCTCATTATCACAGGGCTCAAAATTAGGAGGGTTTTTGGGAGGAGGTCTGCAAGACACCCTATCAGACACAAGGGAACCCCCCCACCAAAAAAAATGAAGCATGTAGGTTTGGGAGGTCCATTTTTTGTGGTACAGACAGATGTAAGTATCCCTTCTTTCTGTATATACTGCAATGGTTTTTCAGTTCATTGCACTACCAACCGTTCAACAACTTTTCAGTTCAGGACCACCTGAAGGTCAACAGTCATTTTGAACCCTGACTGGAAGTCGCAGTAGGGCAGAGAGACCTTTTCCTTTTTGGAAACGGTTGACCAGAGACAGCACAACAGAGTGGTCTGGCAGGCGTGTAAGGTTTGATGATAGATCATATATGAGGTTGCCGTTCTTCTTGCCCTTAGCTGCATCCTTAGTTCTTTGTCCTGTTTCACACTGTGCTGATTGAATTTGCGTAATTTCTGTCACTGGCTGTAACGTTCATTGACAATCAGAGGAGGGGACAGATAATGAGAGCAAACGGGAGCCCGGTTTTAGGCTGCTGCTCCCAGCATGTCTTGGCCCTCACACATTGAAACTCGAGTGCCACACTACGTTTCTATTTCTACCACGTTCTGTGACTGTCGAGAGCTGTGAAAGTCACCGAGGTGAGAACGTTCCGCTGTTTAATTGGGGTTATGCAACCGGCGCATCACACCGCTTTTATTTCCACCGCGCGTGCACTTTTAAGATCTCATTGCTCGGAATTATTAAGCATGAAATCTCTCATGTTACTGCATGAAGATAATTAGCGCGTTGGTTGGCGCGCTCACATTTACCCTACCGGTTACTTAAATACAAAATGGCTTAATGGAGAAGCTCATGCGCAACCTCGTGCCTTTGGCTACGATGAAACTCCAAATCTTCAGCTTCTGTTCCGAGCTTTGTTTGATCAGGAATCCCACTCTCTAGATTAAATGGAAAAGAGCTCCTCAAGGTGCAATTCTTTTTCAACATACTTTTTTTTTTGGTGTTCATATCCATAATGCATCCATTCATGTTATGAGCAACAGTCTCTTTGAAGTTCTGAATGGATTTGAAGGCACTTTGACACTTCTCCATTTAACTCTCTGCAGAGTGCGTTTAGACTTGTTCTGTCTGTTAATCCTGCAGAATGTGGAACAGTCTCTCTCTGAGTCTGTCACAGTCAGTGCATTGTTATGCTAACTTTTTCATTTTAAATGTGCTCTATTTCAAAATTTTGTACAGCACAAAATGCTCTCTTTGCTTACGCAGAATTTCAGATCACCTGAAGATCACCAACCACCTAATTAGTCATGCCTAATTGTCTACATGGAGGTTCATTCGTGTATGCGACCTCCATTCTGTTACTAATCCCATTTATTTAACACTTAATTGCTACATGATCATACTAACACCGCGAACAGGCAAGGCGGAGGTAAAGCAGCAGGGTTGGCCGCCGAAGGAAAACACAGGCGCTTCAGTTTGTCACTAGTCTGAGGTGCTTAACCAATAGACAGATTACCAGACGCGTGGATGGGATGTTTACTGAGCTTCGTGCAGCCTCCCCTTCAGACGCAATTACACACCCGTTCGCCTGCAGGACGTTTCTTTTTAGAACGATAGAAAATAGCTCAACTACTGCACAACCAAGAAGCATGTCTGTTTATTATACATATTTATACATCATTTTCTTCAACTATATTAGCAGTAATAAGCTCGCAAACAGATCAGAGATTTGTATGGAAGACCACCCATTAGTTTAACCATTGGGATATTGTGAACTATGAGAACTGTATTGACTCATTTCCTCAAAAGGGTTTTTTTTTTTTTAAACAGTGAAGTTTACTCACGGTAGGAGCCCACATGGGCAATACGAACGCGCTCTCCGGCCACGAGAAACATTCTTGACAGGTCACGTGTGTCTGTCACTGCCTGAAACACTTTTGAATGTGAGAAACGCTGATCTGAACAATGGTGAGTTATAATAGGAAGGCGAATCACGGGACGCCATGTGTGGAAACAACGTCATCCAAGCGAATACTTAAACCAACAACATAGGGCTGGGGAGGGAAAAAAAACTGTCAAACTTGTGGGCTGAAGTTGATCTGCACTGCTTTCCGTTCATTCACTGAACCTCTCCGCCGAAGAGGAGCTGTCCGCCAGCACTGGTGCTAAAACGTTTGGCTCTCCGATCCTGCTGGGACCACATCCGAATTACACAGGACATAAGACCCGTTTTGGAGATTATTTTAATATTATCAAAATTTACCCAGAAAGTGTTTTTGATCACCTCAGCTGGATTTCCATTATAAGACATCCTACTTTTCCACAGTACAGCTGGACTTTTCGCGGAGATAGGAGTATTTTTGTTCAGGAAAGCAGGAGATCAACGGAAGCGGCGCGATGGCGTTCATGGTGAAACATATGGTGGGAGGACAATTGAAGAATCTCACCGGTGGTTTGGCAGATGAGAAACCCGAGGGAGAAAAGACAGAAGCAGCGGCTCAAGGGATGACTCAGGAAGAATTTGAACAATACCAACAGCAGTTGGTGGAGGAAAAGTAAGAACAAGACTGTATCCATGTTAAACAATGTAATCTGTGGCTTTTGTAGATGAGACATTCGCTGGATTCGTGAACTTCTGTCGGTATAGTGGCGTTTGGAGATTGATCGGTAATATGGTGAACGTGCAGCGCTGCCTCGTGGCTTTTGCACTTAACTCTGGCTGCGCGCGTCCCTCCTGCTATTTCCCTGAGCGCCTCGCGCATCAGTGCGATCCAAATTCTGCGCTCACCTCGCTTCAGCAGCTGCGCTCTCAGTGGGGATTCCGTTCACATCTCACGTACGGAAAAATATTTAGGACATCTATTTTTTTCTTAAGTCATGAATTATGAGCCAAAACACTGTAATCAAAATTGCCTACAGATCCCATTGCGTAAAAACTGAGCTACAAAGACACAAGAAATAGAGAGAATTCCAATATAATCACGTCAAACATATACTTATACATATATCCACAGAATAAATGTATTCTCCGTATTGAATACATTGAGATAAATGCCTGGGTAAAGTTTGGATGAAGATGAAAATTAATAATAATGGAAATAAATAAAATTTGTACGACCGTTATGTAATGCCATAGTGAAGGCTTCATGCAAATGCGATATTTGTTTGCTGAAGCTTAGACTACTTACTGCGGGTTAAAGGTGTTACTAAAACACAGGTATTACTATACTACTTTAAATTTACCTAGAGCAGACGCCCTTATCCAGAGCGACGCGTAAAGTGTATAACAAAATGTAAGAGAAGGAACAGTTACGATGACGAAACTAATTTTTCATTCTTTGTGAAAATGGTGTTACTTTAAAAAAGAAACAAACCATAAATGAATAATTAGTCTTTAAGTGCAATATAATCCGCATCATAAAGGGGAATTGCGAGTTGCAGCTATGAATGTATGGACTTGTCTTTCACTGTTTGTAATATTTAAATTCCTGCGCAGTTTTACACGGTTGAACTGAAGATATTATCCAGCTTCGGTCTGTGGGTTTTGTTCACCCGAGAGATTCATTCAATTTCAGTTAAATTCTTAATCCTGAAATCTGCCTTGAGAAGTGGGGTGTATTTTCATGTGTTGATAACTGCAATAATTGAACATGTATTTTAATGTATTTATTTTATTTTTTTATTTATTTTACAAAATGCCTTAGTAGATATAAAGCAACGTTCATTGCAATACTCCTGGGTATTTAAACACGCAGTGGAGTGTACTGAGTTTTCAGTATGCTCCACTATCCAATTACTAAATATTCTACACAAATAATCGCTGGAATACTCTTCTCAATCAAGAAGTGTGTTCCTGAGACATATCCAAAGCAAATGTATGTACACAACTAACCTCAACACAGTTAAATATGTGTAAAATGCGATTTCAGTCCGATAGTGGTATCCGGCCATGGGCATGGATAATTGGTTTACTGTGCGCAAACCAGAGCTCCTTCTATTCTAGTCATGGATATTAGCTTACCTTCCGGCGGTAAGCAAACATCATCACCCTCCCATACCAGCCCTCTCTTGGCAGTGTGTATGTGTGTGTGCTCACGAGTGTACATGTAGTATTCTACGTTATGTAGGGCGAGCGTCCCTGCGAGCCCTCGCGCTGACCCTCGCGTAGCTCAGTCTCACCACACCGCATCATCACACACACAGGGAAGGACACGTCACAGCCCGCGCGCGCTCGCTCCCTCCAGCCACATGCCTCCTTCTGCCAGCTCAGTGTGTAAATAAATAAATAAATACATTGCATATTGATTTTTCTGGTTCATGGAAACATAACGCGTAACGTTATTGTTATTCTCATCTAAGACAGATTCTCAGATATTGTGACTGCAATCAGTTCGAGGTCAAAGGCACAAGGATTAGTGAATTTCTCTTGTTAAGGCGGCCAACGTGTTATCAGCAGTCACACACGGATGGGGATGTGAAGAGTAGGTCTGCTCATCTTATCTACGTGTAAAAATGGAAAAAAAAAAACAGAAAACCATCTAATCTGCTGTTCCCTGAATTCTCGTGCCCTGGATATCAACAGTAACACAGCTTTGGAGTCACACAAATAAGCGCCTCCTTGCATGGGCACACCAACAGAGGTCATGTTGAAATCAACACGTCACATTAAACTTTTTATTAATTCATATGTAAAACCATATTTGCATTTTGGTCCCTGCTTGTCCAATACCATTACGTCACATTTTTAATCAAGTGATCTTCATGCCCGTTCTTTCCTTTTGAAAGCCCGTGAAACTCCTCAAACAAAAAATGCGGTGCGTGCCAAACGCTTAGATTTAAAGCTTATGATATGCACCATTATGCAAATTATGTGACAGGCCGAGAAGTGGCAACTACTGAATAAAGAACATTCTCACAGAAGCTATCTCATTGAAAAAAAAAAAAGTTGTATCTCTCTACTGGCCCCTGCTGGATGTAGAGAATAATTATGATTTTTTTTTTTTACAGTGATAAAACATGAATTCTTTTTTCTCAAGCAGACACGCTGAAATACATGCATTTGTTGAACAAAAGAATTTAGAGTTTCTTCGTAAACATTAATAGCACAGAGCACTGTGATTTTGTGTATCGAGTACCCTTAACAAACTGTTTGGTACTGTTTGACTTTTAATGGTTCTCTAAATGGTTCCATCCAGTACCAAAAAAAGGTTCCCCAATGGTTATGAACAAAGAACCTTCTTTTGGTGTTAGTCAGAATCTTTTCTTTAGACTCTCTACTGAAGAAGGCACTCTGGGTATCAGATGTCGAAGTTGGCATAAACCAGGGCTGTTCTTGAGATCAAATGTCCAGGATGTGTCACCTTTTACCCAGTCATTTCAGCACCTGATTCAAATCACTTCCTTAATTCAGCTCATTACACCCTTTGTTACAGTCTAAAAGTGACGGTCCTTGAAAGAGAGCAGGTATACCTCCTGGTAGGTAGATGTCCAGGACTACACTTGGGAAGCCCTGGGTAATTCATGCCAACCTTTATAAGTGGGTGAGTGTTTGTTATGTGCTGTGTCTCAAGATCTCAGACACAGGAGTTCTGTCACTGTGAGTGTAAGAGTCCGCCTCCCTCGTCAGGCTTTTAACAACGAGCCAGACAAATTACTATCCCCGTTGTGGCATAAAAACACCCAACTACAGGGACGTTCTTTCCCAATAAACTACAGCCACTACTTGATGACTAATCAGGATCTTGTGTAGGTGGGATCCTGATGTGAACCTAGTTAATCAGAGCTAGAAAATTCTCTGCTGGTTTCTGTTTTGAATGTAGAAATAGAAAAACTTTTCTTGACCGATCAAAATCCATCCTCTGTCTGAAGGCAGGAATGAGTTTGCAGGTAGTCTATGTCAAAAAAATTAAATGCAAGTTTTCCAGATGTGCTATTAGAGATGTTGAGCTTTGATTTGATTGGTTGAGATTTTTACTGTATTTTTCTTTTTTACTGTCCTTTTTCTCTATTTGATTTATTGTGTTTGTTTTTAATTACACAGCATTTTAGGCTTTTTATCAGAAACTCATTCTGAGTGACAGAGCTTATGTTTGATACAAAAATCATAATATGACACATACACACTTTATACAGATGTTTAAAGGTACATTGGTGCCTGGGAATCAAACCTGCAAACCCTCAAATTATAAAGGTGTTTAGTCATGCTTTCTGTGGGTCTAAGCTGTGTTGAATCCTGATGTTGCGCTCAGCTGAATTATGGTGCTTTGTAGTCTTGCATGCATTGTGTATAATCTGGGACTAGAACTAAGTCTGGTTTCAGGGCTTTTTAATTGTGTTTAAATTGGGGTGTGATTCACATCTCAGTTTCCTCACTACTTTTTAAGCTTTACTGGTGGGCTTGACATCCCAATGTACGATGAAAAACGAAATTACAGGATGCACAGTTGAGACCCATGGATAAACGGAAACCCCTGCACTTTGAGGCTTACATGGCTTGTGGCGTGTATTACATTCCACACACACACACACAGACATGCATACACACAACCAAAACCAAATTATTTATGTTCACTCCCATTGTAGTTAAACTCTGCCTCTGAAAGTAGTTCACCCCAAACCTTTGCCAGTAACACTGCTGCTGTTTTTTAAAGGATGGAGCGGGATGCTAACTTCGCCAAAAAGAAAGCAGAGCGTGCCACGGTCAGGACTCACTTCCGGGACAAATACAAGCTGCCGAAGGTGAAATATAAATATCTCCATCTATTTCTCACACACTGCACTCCAGTTAAAAATGTTAGCTTTAAGCCAGGGATGTCACACACCAGTAACGGAGCCCCACAGAGTCTGCTGGTTAAATTGCATTTCAGCACTCAAATAGTTAATGTTAATGTAAGTCATTTCTTGGTTGAAAATTCATCACTTTTTTCTCCCAAGACATAAATTGGCCCCCAAAAAAACCCACAAACTTGCTGACAGCGTGTGACCCTCCTGAACAGGAGATACACACCCCTGCTTGTTTTGTTTCTACAGGCACTCAGTAAGCAAGGAATACTCTGTCAGCTTTGATTAACTGTTGCGCTCATTTGGATGCCAGGCCAAAACAACGTGTCCCTCTCTTGTTCCACTGGGAAATGAACATACCCTCTTGCTCTTTCAATACTTCATATAAAACTGTAAAACAGAATGTACCATAACACTGAGCCTCTGTTTCACAGATCATATATCACTTATATTACAAAAATGTACTGGATCAACTGTTTAACACCACAACAACAACAACAACAACAATAATAGTAACAGTAAGCTTTCTGTTCTCTATACCTTTGTTTTTATCCACCTATCACCTGTCTTGTTCTCCCTTTCCTTCTGGCCATCTCTCTCTCTCTCTCTCTCTCTCTCTCTCTCTCTCTCGGTCTCTCTCTCTCTCTCTGTCTCTCTCTCTTTCTCTCTCTCTCTCTTTCTCTCTGTCTCTCTCTCTCTGTCTCTCTCTCTCTCTCTCTCTCTCTCTCTCCGTCTCTCTCTCTCTCTCTCTGGTCTCTCCCTCTCTCTCTCGGTCTCTCCCTCTCTCTCTCTCTCTGTCTGTCGGTCTCTCTCTCTCTCTCTCTCTCTCTCTCTCTCTCTCTCTCTCTCTCTCTCTCTGTCTCTCTCTCTCTGTCTCTCTCTTGGTCTCTCTCTCTCTCTCGGTCTCTTTCTCTCTCTCGGTCCCAGAGTGAGCTGGATGAGACTCAGATTCAGCAGGCGGGTGATGATATCGAGCTCCCCACGGAGCTGGCCAAGATGATCGCCGAGGACAATGAGGAGGAGCAGCACAAGCAGTCGGTCATCGGTCAGCTGTCCAACATCCAGAACGTGGACCTGGACCAGCTCAAAGACAAGGCCCAGGCCACCCTGGAGGACCTCAAGACCTCCGCGGAGAAGTGCTCCATGATGTGACCTCCGTCATGCAACCTTCGACCGGCCCCCACCCAGGACACGCACTTTGAATAGCACCTTGCATCCGCACCTTGCTCAAGCACACGGTCAGCGTCACGCTACGCCTTGTTGCTCACAGTTACTCACTTTTGTTCTGACACCCCACCTCAAGCCATCTCAGTCACATGGTGACAGTCCTGTGCATGCGCACACACACACACACACACACACACACACACACACACACACACAGTGGAAAAGGAGCAGACTGATACATGTATAGTTCACTCTAGAAGACCTGTAGGGAATTGGACGTTGGACAAAACCCAATCAAAAGGTTACACATGGTATAAATATATATATAGATATAATAAACATACAAGCTTTTGTTTACTCTGTGCCCGCTGAGTCTGTGCTGCTTGTGGTCTGTAGCTCTGTGTACAGTCCAATGAGGTCAGTCACTCTGACAGTCTGACTACCCCAAGGTTCCCCCCGTTTCAGTAACTCTGTGTAGTGCTGGTGGTTTGGTGTTATTTAGCCGCTACGGTGTCAAGTGCTATGTTTGAGAGTGTTATCCTTTGACTGAGGGTATTGGTTAACTATGTAGATACACGCGCACTCACACGCACAAACGTTTATGGATATTTGTCACTGTTGTGTTATGACAGAGTGCAGTGAAGCTGTACGTATCTTTTTTTGAGTGTAGATGAAGCACACATCAGAGTTGTACAAAAAAAAGTGTGACATTGCAAATCCAGTGGTTAGTGTATTCATATTCTGTGTCATTCAATAAATATGTTTAGTTTATGTCACTAACTTTGAATTCTGTAAGATGTGGGAGTACTGTTTTTCCACTCAGTGCGCCAAAGATATAAAATAGTAAATATTAAAGCATGGAAAGAACAAATGACAGCCATGTATATAATGTTATTGATCATTTGGATCATTACATTGTGTTAATGATAAAAGGTGGGAGACACAGAGTTAGTCAATACAGCCTGTCCAGCACTTTGAACTCAACTGTAATTAATAAATTTTAAGCTTCAAACTACATTTCCTTTTAAAATTCTTTAAAAGTTGCCAATTTTGCAGATACTGATAAATGACAGAAACATAATTGAAAATAAATGTGTTGTGTCATTAATAACATTGTTATAATTAGATTTATTAACACCCAACTGGGCCAGAGAATTTGCTTTTCGCTCATTGTTATGTTTCTGGCAAAGAGGTGGAAATATCGAGGAAATCCTCCATAACTGGATTAACTGTCCAAATATGCTTCTCATAAAGAAAGTTTTCAGGCAGTAACTGGAAGAATCATTTCATTTCTAAATTACTTTGAACTTTTTCTACTCAGCTCCATTACTTTTGTTTTTGCTTATCTCTTCATGAGTCTTATTTTACATTTGGATACCCCTTGGTTTATGATGGACTGTATAAAACACCACAATAAAAATATTTTTAGATATTACATTTTTGTTTAGTGTTTCAGATTTTAATATTGTGACAGGGTAAAATTTATCATTTCTCCTGTATTTAAACAGAGTCTGTCACTCAATTAAGTGACTCATTAGATCAGCGGTATTCATTCTTAAGTTGGAGAACTGCAGGGCCTGCAGGTTTTTCGTTGTTACTTGGCAATCGATGGTTCAGCCAAAGCAGTTTATTACAAAATTAAATCACTTCGTCTTGTCAGTTGGCTGCTGATTTAGATTTTTTGCTGGCACATAAAAACAATAGAAAAATATTTCTGGTATGACTCATGAATAACAGAAAAATGAATCACACTATAAAATGAGATGCATTTTGAACATGTGGTCCATCTGTTTGAAGAAAATATGCATAGATGTGAGAAGCTGATTATACTGGTAGGCTTAAAACTGCTCACAAATCATTACTAATTCCAAGAAAAAAAAAGAATATTGAGAAAAGGAAGACAGAGCAGTGATATTTGTACAATACTTTAATATACAGAGTTCAGACCATAATGCTGAGTTCAAAACTTCCGTCAAAGGGATACTCTGAAATTGCGATAACTAGACCCTTTTGTCTACGTACCACATCTAGAGACACACACCAGTATCTTTTTGATTTCTATTTGTGTTCCCTGGAGAAATCTCCAGAACCAATACACCAGACCGTCCAGACTTCCAATCTTCTTGTGCCGAAGGTAATTGTGGTCTGGTGCATTGATCTCACAAATTAAAACAGCACTGTTGGGTTCTTTTTCTCTTGGTAAGTAGACAAAGGGCTTAACTTGCAAAATGCCAAAGTCTTCTCTTAACACTTAAAAAAAAACTATTCATAATAAAGTCATTTCTTTTTCATTTTTAATCCAACTCTTCTGTTCCTTGGGCTATAATGTCCCTTGTTTTGGCATAGAGATGCAGACGCAGAATCTGTGACAGCAGCAGTTTTCGTCCTCCTGCTCATCATCGTTCGTGTCGTTCAGACCACCCGATTTCCTGAGTCTCCTCTTCTTCCGTCTCCTCCTCTTTAGTTTGCCCTCCTCTCTGTCCCTCTCTCCCTCCTGCCACATCTCCCTCTCTCTCACCATCTGGGTCTTTAGCATCTCCCCTTGCCTCCTCATCAGTTCTTCCTCCCGTCTCTTCAGCTCCATCATTATCAGCCTCTTCTCTCTCTCTTTCTTCCTCTCCGCCCTCTCCCTCTCCACCCTCTCCAGCTCCATCTTCCGCTCCTCCGCCTTCAGGCTTGCCATCGCCTCCCTGGTCTTCTTCACCTCCTCTTTCATCCTCTGCTCGGCCATGCTGGCTCTCCTCTCCATTTCCTCCCTCCTCTCCCTCTCTATCCTCTCCTGCTCTCTCATCCTCCCCTCTGTCCGGATGGCCTCGTCCCTCTCACGGACCACCCTCTGGTAGGCCGCGGTCTCCTCCTTCCGCGCCGCCTCCAGCTCCCGCCTCTCCTTCTCCAGTGTCTCCCGCTCCTTCTTGGCCAGGTTCTCGGCCCTCTTCTTCTCCACCTCCAGCTCCGCTATCCTCCGGTCCTTCTGCTTGATCTCGTTCCTCCAGTCTTCCGCCGCTTTCCTCCGGTGCCGGTCCGTCTGGTCTCTCTCCATCTGCCAGGCCTCCCTCTCCATGATCAGCTGGTTGAGCAGGCTGTTGGTGGACTTTGACCACTTCTCCTGGTCCTCCTTGCGCAGGTGCTGGACCAGCGTCTTCTCCAGGTCCAGCTCCTCCATGGAGCTCTGCAAGCTCCTCTTGAACTGCCTCCACTCGTTCTTCTCCCTCTCCCTCTCCCACTCCATCCTCCCCTGGCCCTCTCCAGTTTCTCCCTCTCCTCCTGCCATTGCTCACGCTCCGATTTCCACAATGCCTCCATCTCCTCCATCTTGCTAAGCAGCACGGCCACCTCTGTGTCCGTCGCCCTCTCCTCCTGCTTGGCGCTGTCTTGCTTCCTCTTTTTCTTCTTCTTCCTCCGGAGGGACAGGTCATCTGACATTGTGAGTGCGCTGAGGCCCGGCCCTCGGAGTCCATGGCCTGCAGAAACAGATGCAGCATCATGGCAGGTCTCCCCAGACAAACTAACAGAGCGTTTGTGCTCACGTCCCTCTGAGTACGCATCAAAACAAAAGTCCTGACTTCTCCATCGGCAGTAAAAGTTCCCATGAAAGGTAGTTCTGTCACACAATGTCAATCACAGACTTACATGAACAAACTAAAAGCCTTTGCTCTCCACCACAAACTGAAGCGTTGGTTATACTCAACCAGTAAAAACAGCTCAACAGCTCTGCATCCAGCCACCAAAACCTCCCCTATATCTGACTGACAACACAATCCCTTCAATTCCTAACTCACTCACATTGATTCCTCGCATAATCAGAAATGAGTTATCATTTGAGTTACCTGGTTAAATTCATTTAAATTAATATAAATTAATTAATATAAATCTGCTGTTCTCACCTGTTGCCGTTGAGATCCTTGCATGAGTGTTTTGACCTTCTCCAGCTGTGCCGATTTGTCCAGAGTAAATGGCTGGAAAATAAGAGAACACGCCCACTGAGGATAAAATGAACGATGATTGGATATCAAAGCTGCCAATTACTTCCTTGCATAGACAAACCAAATTGTGTTACTCCTCATCACAAAACATCAACATATGACTTAATAACACAACTGGATGACAGCCCCACTAACTCATGTATGAGTGTAGTCTCACTGATATTTCAAAACTCCCTGCATGAGGCTAGTTACCACCTATTCCATGGAAGGAAACAAAAACAGAACTGTTTTTATGATAAGACTTTCAGTAAGTGTTCAGAAAAAAATGTGTATTACTCTTTTAGCCATGAAACACTTATGGTAAACAAATGATGATGCTACTATTCATGCATCAAACTCTAAACTTGGAAAAAGAGAGATACGACCAGTTTGTTCCATAAGACTAGCATGTTGTTCAGCACACCCAATAATAATGCTATCATCCTACTAATTTAGCATTTTGAATATCTTTTAAATACAGTTGTCAAGCTAAATCATACATGCATTATGAGAGACCGCTGTCAGCATTTTGCTGTGAGCGTGCATGTCTCACAGTATCACCCTGAAATCAGCAGACTTACACGACACATCCTGGGGTATTTTCTTTCCACATTGTCCCCACTGGCCGTGTATACCTGCAAACACAAAATGGAGATTGTTTGCATAGCAGGATCTGTGCAGGGTGCTAAGCATAGCGTACTGGTAAAATGCAAATCAGCCACATACATGAGGAGTAAGTTCATTCCTAAAATCAATTTGGAAAAACATATTTTCACAATTCAAAAATAAAATAAAATTAGAACACTAGTACTGCAAATCTATTCTCTTAATGAGGAGTATATTAATTCATAAGGTCACAAACAAAACCAGCAAATGTTACACCTGACAGGGGAATCCTTGAATTTCCAAACTACTTCAGGTTTGAAATTAGGGGAGACAGGGAGGGTCTAGGACACAAATTAAGGCACAGCACAAAACAGAACTTCAATAGCTACTCACAGGACATGGGGATAGTTGACAGTCTAAATCATTCTCTTTAGCTTCTTTTATATATTTGCTCTTCATGGTGACTGTCAAAATGAAAAGGTGATTGACTTACACTTGGTATACTACATTGATTATATTTAGTATATGATCACACAGGCATATACTGTATAAGTAATTGTAACTTTCCACAGTCAATTTTGAAGAAACAGTACAAATTGTGGACAGGCGTTTTACTCTTCGAAAATCATTAGGTGACGTCACCAATATTTCTCTGACTGACAGTTGGGAGATTACGAACGACATGAAGGCCTATTAGCTACACCAAGTTTGTTTGAATGTGTTTGTTTCGTACTTTGTAGAGTTAGAAATCAATTGGCAATGAAGAGATATTTAATCAAGTCGAAGATATTTATGTATTTATATATGTATTCCTTAACATCGATTTATAGCCTAATCTTCAAATAATTGTATTGCAATATAACTGCTGTGTTAACAACGAAATCGTGCTTACCAAATCTGAGGATTCACATTGAGACCGTTTTTTTCACGCAGTGGATTTATTCGAATTTTAAATGTCCCGTCACCATAACATCTCTGAAAAAACGTTCTAAAAAGAAAAAGTTAGTGAACGTTCCAAAAATCAATTTACACTATTTTCTTTCCTTATTTTGTTTCACATTTATTCTACACATATGCATGACACACATGCGTTTATCAAGCTGGTACGTTTTTGATGTATTCACAAACTGTAAAATTCTTAGGCCTACATGCGTTCGTTGCAACCGTAGTGATTTAATAAGAAAACTGCTTTGAATTGAATTCTTGGTAAGTGGGGGTGAAATTTAGAATATTGCCTTCGATTTCATTTGTACTGCTTCATAAAAGTTGACAATCTATCTCTCGATTGCAGTGATAAAAACAGTAGCATTTCATGTTTTCATATTAGTGCACAAATTTGAAAAGATCTATTGCGAGTCTTTTCGCCACTAGGAAATGGAACACTCGCGGTACTGTGCACTTCGAATGCAAGCTGCGAGAAAATTCCAAAACCAAGATTAAAATGTACTTACTTGAGGCAACCCCTAAACAGCGGGTTCCCAAATGAAACTGACACTTATTTGTGGTAAACAACAAACTGCAGCTGAACAGGTAGAAAAGTTGGTAACGTTTTGGAAAAATGAACCACAAGGTAATTTAAAGAAGAAGCAACTAGTGGCTCTCGAAGCTACTAGAATGCTTTGATTACTAAATCAAATCAAATTATTCATACAGTTTCTTGCCCAATTGTGACGTCCGTGAAAGCCATGGTAACAGTGTTTGAAAAATTTTTGCATTATTGGCCTGCAGGTGAATCATGACAACTCTACAGGTATGGTTTTATGAAGTTAGTACATTAGTTTCCACATAAGTGACAAGAAAACAAAGGAGTATATTTTTCCAGTGCAGTAATCCAAAGACAGCACTGTGAAATATGTATTTATCCAGCTTGCACACTAGCAGACTGGGGGCTACAAATGTGCTGGAGCAATTGCTTAGCCACAAAACTCAAGCAATCAAATTCAACACCCCCTTCTCAAACCAGGAAAAAAAAAAATACAGAGGAGATTAATAACTGCAGGTTATATTCTGAATTATTTTTATTTCAATTTAGCATCCATTACATAAGTGATTCAGTTCAATAAATACATTTTAAAAAGAAAAAAAAAATCCATGTAAAACAATCAAACATACAAAAACAGTGTGGTAAACAGAACAGAGCTTAATAATTGGCGCTCCTGTGTCAGTAACCGCATTCCCTCTGCCGATGAGGTGATATTCAAGTATCATAAATCCCTACTGTTATATGGCCTAACATTCCCTTTCACAAAGCACTGGTAAACAGCATACTGACAAATGACATCCAGACTACTTCACAGCAATTACCGCTAAGCATGACTGGGGGTAGCTGGGAACTGTGGTGACCAGATGCTAACCGTAACCACCACAGACTCTCCTGTGAGTGATCTAGCTGTGCGTCTGCTATGTAAAAACCTTTACAGTGTTGCTTAGCAATGGCAAAATGAAGTTTCATGACACCAAAGTGGGTGGGGCTGATCTGAACCAATCAATGGGTTGTATTTATTCATAATTTGCATATGTGTAAATATGCCTGTTTCGTAATAAAAAGAACACAGTTTGGATGAGACCAAGACATTCTTTTGTTTTACAATTTCCACCATTATCCACCACGTCTATTTGTGTTCTTATTTTTAACTATAACTGCATTTCACATTTTACAACACCGAAAAAAAGTGTAAATTTACTAATTTGTGAGTGCCTTATAAATGAGCACCATTGTTTTACTGCAGGGAGGAAAAACCTTTTGATTGGTATAAAGAAGTCAGTGACTGACAGCTCATTGTAGCTCCACCCATTATGGGGTTCATGAAGCTTCACACTGCCGTAGTGCCGATGCGTAAGCCTACAGCAGGACTGCTGCCCAGCAAACAGAAAGCAGCAACGCATTCCAGTAAGGCTTTAAACCAAAACCCTGCTTCTGCCTTGTGCCAGGTTTCCCCATCACTACCTAATTAAGAGCAGCCAGAGACAAAGTCACAGCATACAAAGTGAGCTACTGCGATAAGGCTGCAGGGTGAGTGAGTAAGTGGGTGGATGGGTGAATGAGTGGGTGGATGGGTGAGTTGCTGGGTGGATGGGTGGGTGGGTGGATGGGTGAGAGAGTGGATGGATGGGTGAGTGGGCAGGTAGATGGATGGGTGAGTGAGTGGATGGATGGGTGGTGGATGTGGGTGGGTGGTGGGCAGGTGGATGAGTGAGTGGGCAGGTAGATGGATGGGTGGATGGGTGTTTGTGTGTCAGACCTGGGTCAATTACATCATTCTATTGATAAAAAAATGTAACACTTCAGACACCAGTGAAATTCAGCACATCACTGCATTGTACAATAAATTTCCCCCAATATTCTTCTTTCACATATTTACAGGTTTTTATAATAACACATTTTTTTGAAAGTTCTCAGGGAACTCTACAAGTATTTTCAGATTTTACCAGAAAGTAAACAGTTTCACATCTGAGCCAGGTCTGGTGTGAGCGTGTGAGTGTGTGTGTGAGCGTATGTATGAGTGCGTGTGTGTGTGAGCGTGTGTGTGAGCATGTGTGCGTGTGTGTGTGTGAGCGTGTGTGTGAAAGCTAGAGGGGCATTTAGATGGAATGCCCATAGAGGGCTTTCTAAAGTGTCTATTCTATCAGTTAAGGCAATTTCTATTCTATGGACACAAAGCCACTGGTTCCTTGTGAAGCTACGATAAGAACTAGAGATGTAGCAGCTTAACGACAACAAAAAAAGAACAAACGATTTCACCTTGTGTTTAAGAGCCATACAAAAACTGCTACAGAGATGGAAAAGAGGAGGAAATGAGTGATGTTCCAAACCCTCCAGTCCTGAAGTGCTTTGGGGGGGAGGCAGAGTTCTCTGTGGCTGACCACAGTTTGGAGAACAGGGTGAAAATTCAGCAGGCTGGGTCCAAACAGTGGGTCTTGGCAGAACCAGAAGGCTCAGTTCCCTGGCCTGGTTCCAGCTCCGTTTGTGGTTCTGGAGCAGGACGCTCCTGGTGCTCAATACTGTTCCCGAGGTCTGGACCCACATCTCACTGAACGCAGCAGGCTGGGGAGAGAGGAGCAAAGAGGCAAACGTGATGCACAGCTGCTAGACACTGAAATGAGAGGTGGGTGATATCGGGGCTCGAGGGCTGGGGTGCATGCTGGCTCTCCTCTCACAGAGACAGTGCAAAGCGGCCCAAGGCTTTGCTGTGGAAGTGCATCTCTGAAGAGTAACCATGGAAAATTGTATTAGCACGGCAGCCTTCCTGTAAGTGTGTCTGTCTCTCTCATTCTCCCTCACACACACACACACACACACAAACACAGAAACACACACTCTCACCTTCTCATTCATACACACACATACACACACACTTTCTCTCTCACTCACACATAGACAAACACACATTTTCTGTCTCACACACTCACACTCACTCACACACACATACACACGGTCATACTCTCTGTCATACACACACAGACTTGTAATCTCTCCCTTACACACACACACACACACACACACACACACACGCACTCATACTCTCTCTCTCTTACACTCAAAATAAACAAACACACACACACACACACCCACCACCACCTCCCTGTCTGTAGACCATCACAACCTCAGTTCACATTATGCTTTGCTCCCCCGTATCCCCACACCTGTGTCCCGGCAACGCCACTGCCCTCCAGGGCCTGTCTGCTCCAAAGCCTGCTGGGATGTCAAGAGGGGCTAAGCGCGTAGGCTTACTCCCCACACCTGTGTGTTTTAGCCCCAGTCGCATGCGATTAAATCACTGACTGCACGGCTGCCGTGTTAATGCAGTGTGTCGCCACAGTTACTCTCTAGAGGTCCACATCAGTGGTGGAAATCTGGGTCACCTGTGTGTGTGTGTGTGTGTGTGTATGTGTGTGTGTTTGTGAGTGTGTGTGTGTGTATGTATACGTGTGTGTGTTTGTGTTTGGGGTGGAGGCAGCTTTTTGTGTTTCTAATGGGAAAGAACAGCAGTTTCCCCCTCTCAGATACTGTTGTCATTACACCAGCCTGGGATTTTAAGTCTATTCTGCAATTGTTAACAATGTTAAGGCAGCCAATTATGAAAAGAGGCAAAACCTATACACATTTTGCACATGCACTGACCATCTGAAATGTGTATGAGATTGAGCATTTGGAATTTGGAGACTAACTGGTGTAAAAGTTGCACATAAAAGCAAAGCACAGCCCTGAGCCCGGGTTCGAGAGGTACTCACTGCTCCGCACTGACTCCGAAAGAGGTTCCCTGTCCATCGACACGTCGGTCTGGGCCTGCTTCATCTTAAAGGAAAAATGCAAAACACAGGCTTAGAAACAAATGCTGAAACCAACAAAAAAAAAAAACACATGTAACTGCTATTGAACAAAATCTTTACATCATGCCGACCAAAAATGGCCATGTTCATAAATATAACATTTATGAATTTATATATTTATATTACATGTGCTGGATTGTTTGAGGTTTTACCTTCAGGTGCTCCTTGAGGTACTCCGCTCTGGTCATCAGCCTTTTAATCTGCAAAAGCAAGCACCAGCGATGCGGATCAAGACACTGTGAAAACCGCTCACGCGTTTCTGACACACTCAGACTGAGCCTTCTGACTGAAAGGCCAGGGCTGACGTACTAATGTAATAGCTGTGTGTATTACACATTACAAACAAGCTGGTTTGTACTGTCGTACAAACGTTTTGACTATGTTTATTAGTTATTACCAGTAGGTGATTTGTTAATTTTTAACATGGGTGATGGCTCAAAGGGAGCACCCCCTGCCCCCAACACCACCAAACACCACACACGTGTAAAATACAGCTATTCCCAGACACATGTGCAAGTTCCGTTCTGACCATCTGGTTTTATCTCGAAATGGACGTAAGTCGGATGTATGTTAGCATGGCGTGCAGAAGTACACATGTCATGTAGAAGAAGATGTACACAATACCAGGATATTGTCTGATGGTCACTATCGTACGCATGCAGCCGTTTTTTATTTACATGTATTTTTTCTTTATTTTAAAAATTTACATGTATTTTTTTCTTTATTTTGGTCGTATTTTCACATATTTTGGTATGGAATTTTCCACCTGTGTCATGTCGGTGCTCAAAAAGTTTTGCATTTTGGAGCATTTCGGATTTTCAGATTAGAGATGCTCAACCTGTATTAGATGTTGACCATGATGTAGGCCTCTTTGCCCCGTTGTCGACAGTAAAAGTTCTGGTACTACTACTATATAGTAAAGTGAAGTAGGGCAAACCGCTCCCAAATGCTGCTCTACAAAAACAGTGCCCTAAGTGTGCTGTGTGTGTGTGTGTGTTTGTGTGTGTGTTGTGTACATGTATGACACTGCTTCCCCTGTATTTATGAACATGGCTCATTGAACACCCCGAAAGACCCCGAAAGACCCCCATCCCCTCACCTCACTGTGGAGCAGCTCCCTCCGGCGACCCTGGGGCTCCGCTAAGAAAACAGAGCGAGACACAGCGATGGAGGGGGAGAGGAAGAGGGGAGGAGAGGACAGAAGAGGTGAAGGTAAAGGGGGAGACAGAGAGAGTGAAAGAGAAATTGGGTACCATTACTGCCGAATCGACACGCATCAAACTCGCCCTTCCCGCCCCAACAGCAGCTACTGAGGGAGAGACTGTCACAGAGTCTCTCTGTCTGATACTGGGGTCTGATGTTTTATCTGTGCGTCGCCCAAGCTCACATCTCTGCCTTTACCCACAATTCCCAGGGTGAAACGACTCAGTGAGTCATCTCTTCACAGCGGCAGACGTCTGCCAGGAGATTGACATGAGCGCGCATTAACATAGTAATAAGCACATAAGCACATTAAAGAGTCGCCACAGGATTTTTTTGACACCTGTATATTTTTTCTTGCTTTAATTTGACTTCAAAATTACAGCACGGAAACTGTGAATGAGTTTTGATGGCCTGCTGAAGCTGCGCTTTTTGCTTTGAGTTGTCCTGTGATGCAGAAGTGGGGTTTTTTTTTTTGAAAGACAGGCTGAGCTTTGGAACCCTCTACTTGCACTTAGCATTTCGGCTAATGAGGAGAACGGTAATCAGTGAAGGCACTCCATGTGGGTGACAGCACGGACGGATTCAAAAATAGTAACCATCAATCAACAGCACTGCTGGCAAGCAGGAAGGAAAAGGGTGTCAAAAATCCTGAAGCAACCCCTGAATCCCCTTTCAAGCACACAGTGTTTGGAGCAGCGTGGGCTAACGCAGCAGCAGGGCTAACAGACGTGATGTAGAGCTCCGGGTCTCACCAGCTAGCGCCAGCAGCAGCTCCCCTAGGCTTTGCTGGTACAGATCCAGTGCGTCCTGGTCCTCCATCCCACTCTCCTCCTGGAGAAAGACCGAAAGAGGAAAGGAGAGAGAAAACAACAGGAGTGAAGGAGGGACGGAAGCAGACATGTGTCAGGACCGAAGTGCACTAACGTGCTCACAATACCCACGTGCTTGTGTATCAAGGGTGAGTCTACTATACTGCTGTCCCCTCTGCTTCCACCCAAGGATTGGAGCTCAGAGTAGGAACGCTGACCTAGGATCAGGTTTCCCTGGTCTGAAAGCGTACATTATGAACAAAACAACAAAACCAGTCCTCAGTCAGCACTGCTAATTTGAGACACAGGTCAGTGCAGGTTCACTACTCCCAGTTTCAATCGCAAGGGTGAGAGCAACACTCCCAGCCCTCCCTTAGCAGTTGGAGTCACCAAGCCCCCCCAGCTCCCACACCCCCAGCTTGCCTTGGCCATGGCAGCGGCTGCCACCTCCAGAGCTGCCAGTAGGCGGGGCTGGTCCCGGGCCATCTCTGATTGGACGAGAGAGAGAGAGAGAGCAAGACCAATAATCACTCTCAAATTCTAACAGCTTCTGGATTTGTTTGCTGACCTGCAAACTGATTGGTGCCACATAGATTTCTGGCAGCAGATTTTGTTGGCTTGGGTGGCTTATAATTTCATGCATCGTCTCTATGGAAATAGCTAATGGATTTGGGTTGAACAGAGTCACTCCATATGAGATTCAAATCAGCTTCAGATACAATAAGGATAATTCAACTTTAAATGAACCTTGTCCTAATGGAGTGGTTATACTATACATATGCCCTTTGATTACAGCACATTTTAGTGTAATGTTTTTGTGTTACCTCTGAGAATGTCCCTGGAGGACCGGGCCTCCTCAAAGCTGATTTTGTTGTCTGACGCTACTAGGGCTTTCAGCTCCTCCGCCCGAGACACGTACTGATTCACCTGCAGGAGAGGTGATGCGTGTCAGCAACACCTGAGACTTTGCAGACACACACACACCCATACACAATGACTGACACCTTCCACAGATCCTCAGACACATGATATGCACACCTTCCACAGATCCTCAGACACACATGCATATGCACACACACACACACACACACACACACAATGACTGACACCTTCCACAGATCCTCACACACACACACACGCACACACACGCACACAATGACTGACCACCTTCCACAGATCCTCAGACCACTTAGCAACATACAGTGACACATTTACAACAATAACACACAAAGGCAAACGCACACTTGCACAACTTGTCCATGTTTGTGCCCCCCACCACCACCCCATCACACTCACCTTCTGTCTCAGAGCCTCTTTGCGCTGCCTGTCTGTCTCATCTGTTGGGGGGGTACAGTAGACCCATAGGGTACACAGTCAAATGAACTGGCCAGTAACTTATTAACTCTGGTTAATAAGTTATTAACTGGTGATAAGCTTTCTCCCTTCCCTTAACATTCTTTGAATTCTTAATTCTTTGAACATTGTATATGTTTGTACATTGTATTTTGAATAATATTCACTCGTTACAAAGCCATTAAGCTATGAAAATTGCACAATCCATGCCATGATGCAATTTATTCATCAATTATAGTAAAAAATGGCTTTTTGCAACAACACTGATGATACACATGCAACTGATTTCCTCATTCACTGCACACATATGCCAGTTAAAGAGGAAACAGTGTGTGGAGGTGTGGAGGGTCTGTTCTCACAGTGAATGGCTGGGACAAAGTGCTCCAGAGAGCTGCAGTACAGCGACAGCGCAGCCGCCCTGTCCCCCTCCTGGTCCTTCTGCACCGCCTTCAGCACCAGCTCTTTCTGTTACACAGGAAAGCAGGGACGGCAAAGGCAATTACTGAGGTTCAGAAAACCTCTGGAAGCCATTTTGGCTCTACCGTTACCCAGGTATAACAATGCAGGTATAAAACACTCACAGAGGGCAGAATAAAGAGTAGAGCTCCACCAATCACTGAGTATGTTGGTTACAGCCAGTAAATTGAAGCCAACAACTATTGGTGGATACCTTCCAAATATAATTCCAGGCTCCCTTGATTAGTGCAGCTGCTCACTGTTTCCTGTACTTAAATTAAAACCATGTCTGCCCATTTTATTACACCTGGATTCAGAAGCACTGTCAGCCATTTTGGCTCTCCCCCCCCCCCACCCAGCTCTGAGACTCACAGCTTTGCCCAGGCTCTCCGCACTGGGCATGTGCTCCAGGTCCACAAACGGGTGTGTGAAGAACTCGGCGAAGGTGATGCGGGTGTCGGGGTCCCGGTCCAGCAGCCTCAGCAGCAGGTCCCTGCAGTCGCGGGACACTCTGGCCCCCGGTGGCAGCTGCAACACAGTGGCTGCAGTTAGCCTCTGGACCCATTACCAACATCCCCACCACTCCCCAAAGGAGACCGTTTGCCTTGAACAGCCTCTCCCCGACTTACGACCTATGCGACTTACGACCATCCATACATACGAGAAAATAACAAATTAAATATTAACTAAAAAATCTTAAATGAAAGCTTTAAAAAAAATCACAGAATCATATAAAATGTCAATTAATAAAGCTGGTTAATAAAAAATCATAATCATGATATAAACCGAGTAGGATAAAAGAATGTTGTACAGGTATACGACTTCTACATGCCGTGCTAACATACGTCTGTCTGACTTGCGTCCATTTCGAGATACGACCGGTCAGTCAGAACGGAATTCGGATGTGACAGGGAACGGCTGTAAACTGAAACCGAACGGGAGCCGGATACCTCAATCGGCCGGTCGCTGCGTATCTTCTCCTCAAGCTCGGCGTAGGATCGCGAGGCGAAGGGCGGGCGACCAAACAAAGCCTCTGCACAAGATAGAGACGGATTCACAGATACAGGATGAACTGAATTTCAGTTTAGAAGTTTAATGATGGTCAGGATGGAGGCAGGAACCGCTGTGGGAATGGGCTGTAGTAAAAAGGGGCAGGAAGCTGCAGGGATGGGACTCACCGTAGAGGATAACACCGACGGACCAGAGGTCGACGCGGGAGTCGTACTGCCGTCGGCAGACCATCTCCGGGGCCATGTAGAGAGGAGAGCCCCTGAGCACGCTCTGTTCGTCCCATGGGGACATGTACTGCGCGAAGCCGAAATCTGCACCATCACAGACACACAGAGTATGAGACATGCAGCCAGGTACACACATACACACAAAATGCATACAAACACATACACCAGACACTGGGAGTTGAGTTCAGAGATTGACAGTCAAGATACCTACACACACATCAGATATACACACACAGATAGGCACATTAGATAAACACATACCAAAAGACATACACACATCAGACACAGACAGTCACGTAGCCAAACACACACACACACACACACATCCACACATGGCAGACCTCCATGACAAATCAATACATACATGCCACACAGGCTGGAGGCAAACACTCTGAGCCAGATACCTCCTACATGCCACATACTTCCACAGTCAGACACACATTCAAGATATGACAACAACAACAGATAAACACACACATGTCAGACCCCCATGGCAGACACACTCAGCCAAAAACACCCACACACCAGATACAGGCACCATATACACACATAAACCACACAGATGTGCCAAATACAACTGAATGCAAAAACACTCACACAGGCACACACACTAACAGGCACATACAAACAAACACATACAACAACGTACAGTACAGGCACACACACAGGAACACACAGGCACACAAATAAAAACATGGAAGCATGCAAGCGCATACACACACTCACACACACACACACACACACACACACAGAAGTCTGCCCTGATGTTTTTATTCACAGGGTGACTCATCATGACTTCAAATCTGAGGAGTATAATTAAAATGCAAGTGAAATTATAATAGACACTGTATCTGCATTAACAAAGTTTGGTGTGCTACGTACATTATGTACGTTTGAGCTTCCTGTACCGCAGTTGCAATGGAAATTGCAGTTTCATTTTCACACCTTTCTTGTTCACAGCTAAACCAATTGACAAGTCTAATTTCACACTGTGGCATATTCGTCAGTTAGATCCCTGATGGGGATACACACACACACACTGAGGCATGTGTTGGTGAAAAAAGGGCTGCACTGACACACTGGCGAATAAGCAGCCAGTTCAAACACTCACACAGCGCTCACACAAAGCACACCCCAGGCCTCAGACACTGGCTCTGCTGTGATGGTATTCCTAGCACTGCCTGAAACGTGTGCTGACCCATCTAAAACCCAGCGGCCTGGAACATTTAATGGGAAAATATTTACCAACACAGAAACTAAATAACGCCCCCAAACTATTGCCAAGGACAGGCTGATTCATTTGAGATGTCATTACTGAAGCAATACTGTATTTTAAGTCTGGTAACGCTTTACTCCCTCGCTACCATTTCCTCTGCTACTCCACCACCCCCATCCACACCCACATTCCCAACACTCCCACACACAGCTGAGAGCTGGCAGCAAAACAAACACCTCCAGTCCAAATCCCATAGGGCGCGAAGAAGCAACCGCGAGATGTGGGAGCTACAAGCGCGTGTGTATGTGACACTGGGCAAAAGAGGAACCATGTGTGCAGAGCTTAGGTGGGGGTAGGACTACTATCAGTGTGGGACTGATGTTGGTGCAGGGATGTCAGCGTCTGATGTCTGTGTTTACTATCTTGGGAATGATGTGGGAGTTATGTGCTAGGAGTGATGTAAGGGTTTAACTGAGGAATCTAGAGAAAAAGTTAGTGTAAGAGCTACACATGGGGAGTAAAATGGATGTATAATAACAAAACCAACACTACTATACCATGTTATTGTTACTACTACTACTACCAATACTACTATTACTAAGGATAATAATAATAATAATTCTCGTCATCATCATCTTATGTGTTAAGCACTTTTCACAAAGTTCAAATGTTCACTGGGTAAAAATGCAGAGCCCAAGAGAAAAAAATGCATTTAAGATGTAACACGATGCAATGCCTTGGGACAATTCACCAATAATGAAATTCAGTGCAAAGCATGTTGTTAGAGGTGCGTTTTTCAGCAGTCAGGTGTCGGGACTCATGTGAGCGTAGAAGAGCTGACCTGCCAGTTTGAGCACAGAGCCGCTGAGGAGGATGTTTGAGGGTTTAAGGTCCAGATGGGAGATGTTGTGGTCATGGAGAAACTGCAGCGCACAAGCTGTTTCCCCAGAAAGAGAGAGAGAGGGGAGGGAGGGAGGGAGGGAGGGACAGGAACAGACAGACAAAGAGAAAATGAAAGAAAATGTCATTACCTTAGATCTGATGAGAGTGTAACCTCAAAAGAAACAAACCCATCAGGAGTAGAGTTTTTTTTCCAGAACCCTAAAATGTCTGTGGCTTTAAAGTGACGACAAAATACACCAATTAAAAAGTCTTAAGCTCAAACCCCCGAGGATCCACAGAATTAGTCATCAGAGAGCCAAAGCAAAAACACACTACACTTCTGACCTACGCAACAATGCAGTTTCATTATCTCTCAATTAAAGAGTGGCTTGGTGTGACACATGTAGGAGAGGGAGAACGCAGAGAAAATATATCACATTTAAAAGGAGTCTGGCGCAGCTGTAACAGGTGGTGGTTTAGCAGAAACACGAGTGGCACTTTGTATCTCGGATACAGCTTAATTTCAGCGTAATTGTTACTTTGCTCTTTTTGTTTCTGGCGTAGCCAGACAATGTGGGAAGAAGGTCACATAATTGTTACTCAGGGTCTCAAAGTTACCACATTTACCCCATATCATTATCCCGTTATCCTGAGCTGCGGGGCGCAAGTGAAAAACACCAGCCTCTCCCATCAGGTTCATAATTAGTTTCCGCACTCCAGCGTGGGGCAACTCTACACAACTTCCGGGGATGCGCTCTGCTAATAAATCAACTGTCAGTTACAACTTCAAGACAAACCCCACGGCAAAAGTATTTGTGGAATTTGTGAATGAAATGATAAACTGCCTAAGCCAACCACGGCCACCATCAGAAACCTGCTGGAACCAATCAGGTTGCAGGAAAGCCGAGGCCTAATAAAACAACAAAGTTATCCATACGTTCTGCATGTGATGCATGTTGAGTCTAGGCTACTGGCAAATGAACTGGTGTGGTAAATTAGACAAGGCAATCTGGATTCTCAGGGCCCTGGATAAACTTATAATGTTACATAGAGATGTTATTATTGTATATTCTACAGTGCCATACATTATGCTGTTACGTAGAGGTGCCCCTTAAACAGACTGTAAAATGGTGCTTCCTCTCTCTGAGGCTAGTCCAAGGCTTACGACAGCGTTCCCTGTTGACCTGCCCTGACGGTGGTGGGGTGTTTGGGGCATGAGGATAGCTCAGAGACGCCACACTCTCAGGGGTGAAGCCTCACCGATCTGCTGCAGGAAGCGGCGGGCCACCCTCTCCGGCAGCAGGCGGCGGCTGCGGATGAACCGCGACAGGTCCCCACCCGAGCACCACTCCAGGATCAAGTAGATGTTCTCACTGTCCCACTTTGTTCAGAACAAACAGAGAGAAAGAATGCCCACCTGGGTTACCTGGCACATAGTAATATTCATTGGAACTACAGCAAAGTGGCCAGTCTTGCTCCTGCAGGGCTGTAGCAGCTACAAGCTTCTGTTTTCATTATAAATCACCACAGAAACTAGAGCATGGCTATTCCCCCTGTGCTCTCTACCTGAAAGTCCTTAAGCTGCACAATATGCGGATGGCGCACGGTCTTCAGGATTTCTATCTCCGTCAGGAGGTTCTCCATGGAAGCTTTGTTCAGGCTCTTCTTTTCCACCACCTTCACTGCCACCACCTCGCGGCTGTCCCCCTGAAAAATAGGGGCCACAACGCCCTCAGTGACACAGCGCGCAGGCGCACAGCACTGGCATCTCCAAATCAAAGCCTCCCAGGGATGTTGCAGTGGTCTATAAGGCCTACACGATGATTACTGGTGAGAGTACTGTCCAAAACCTGCCAGTTTATCGCTATGTCATTGTTTAAGTCAGAAGTCTAATTCCGTTTAGACTACGCCAGTAAAAGGATACACTTTAAAATATAACTGACGTCAATGTGTATAACTGAGGAAATATTCTTCTATACTTTGACCCAGTTTATACTTCCCCTTTATTGAAAACCAAGCAGAACTGTTTGTAGCTCATGTATTTATTTACAGTGGTTTACTGAAATATAGCTTTTTAGCGTGCAATGTAAACTAATTAAATGTAAAGATTGGAAGGTGTGTCACAAACCTTCCTATACGCCTTGTAAACTGTCGCATAGGTGCCACTGCCAAGCTTCTCGGTCAGAATGAAGTCTGCCAGTTTCGGCGGAGCGAAGCTTGAAGCCATCCCGTACGTGACATCAACTTTCCGACAGGGCTGCTGCGAGGCTCCGATGTGGGCTGTTCTAAGCAGTAGGTTTAATTTAATTCTGCTGTAAATACAGTACAACAGGTGTGACTGTCTTATGAGCGGAACGCAACTTCCTGGTAAAAAAAAACTGTAACAGAAGAACAGTTATGTGCATAAAGGCAAGCTTATAGCATACGAGCTAACATACTTCCACGAATCAGAAGACTTGACAGCGAGCCAGTCTGAAAAGGGGACACTCACCAAATGCGTCTGGAGCGACACCTAATTATCCATAAACCAGCTGCTTGGTTTAACTCTAGTCGCTAACCAGCAAACTCGATGGGACACCAGCCTGTTCTCTAGTTAGCCCGCTGGCTAGCTAGCTAATGCTAGCTACTGAAAGATACATATTTTCAACCATTTCTAATGTAACCTGTTTCGGACTCAGTGTAGCAGCATGCAGCTAATTCAGACTTGTCAAAATAAAATGCGTGTTTACAAATCTCCATTCACATTATACAAATATCAGTTAGTGTATCCAGCTCCGGCTAAAAACATGCTTTGCTGTCAGCTGAAATTCACGTTGACTTTCTCTTTCGAGTGCCAGAATAAATTGACGATTGCCCCTAGCGGTGAAATTTAAGTAGTGCAATACTGTAAACACTTCATTTTTAAATTCACGTCAAAATATATTGCCTTGTCATCGCTGGAGTGTTTGCGTTTGTGCAGGGTATTGCTGAGGTCACAATTTTGCATAAATATTTAAAATAGTAAAATGTTAAAGGAGCCTACATCTGAACGGCTGGATTGCCCAATAAGTGCATTTAACCTACTATAAATCATTTTTTGTAATTACAGATATTATACTATCGATTTTTTATGTACAATTTACACAGTTTGCCTGGATATCGCATTAGTCAGTGTTTTGATTGTGAAATGGTTTCTGACAGGAGGGCGCTGTCGCCCTGTTTCCTTGTTTTCATTCATCTGCGGGATGAGGGGAGACCCCGATTCCCTCTTGCCTTGGCTAAGACGGTCGGGATTTAAAAATGGCGGAGTGTATGGCCGCACGCTTGAGCGCTCAGGAGGAGCAGATAGACCTACTCAGCCAGGAGGTCAGCCGGCTGCGGGACGGCCTGTGCGGCGACCCCGGTGCACTGAGCGCTCTCGCCAGCACCCCGGAGCTGGAGAGTCTGCGGAGCGAGAACGAGAAGCTCCGGTACCGGATCCTGCATCTGCGCCGCGCTCTCCAGGCGGAGCTAGACTTGGAAGTGCAGGGCCGGCAGAATGCAAAGACATGCCCTGAGAAGGAGAAAGCCAAAGAAAACGTCAAGAACAGCCATGGACATTCTCAGGTAATGTCCCCTTTTTACCCTCCGTACATTTTCTGGCTTGTGGTCTCTATTTTCGTGCTTTTTGCAACTCAGTGGCAGAAATAAAATAAAAAAGGCAGAGGGCTTGCTAAGTCGTTAGCCGAAATAGCCGCCTCCTGTCAGGGTGAAAAGCCCATATGGCAAGCGCTCCCAGTAAGCATAGATATGCACAATGTCGTCATTGATATTCTGTAATTAAAGTTTTAGATAACACGAGAACGAGTAATTTTTTTTATGTACAATATCTGTTCTGTGCCCTTGCCTGCACCTGCTACTGCACAATGATTCAAACGTGTTTTGGCTGTATTTGTGTTACAGTCTTCAGCTCCTGAGCCCAAGCAAGTGGACAAGAATAAGAAGAAGGAGAAGCCGGATAAGGCGAAAGGAGACAGTGGAAGGGCAGGAGAGGTAAACTGCGGGGGTCCCTCGTTGGGTGCCAGCTCTAAGAACAAGCAGGTTCGTTTCCAAACGTTAACGATTTTGTCATCGTATTCGCAGCTCAACCCCTGGCCTAGCTACATAGCAGAGGCTTCACCTCTATGACCAGCTGAAGAAGGAGAGCGACGCCCTGCTGGCCGAGCGAGCAGCGAAGAGTCATCCCATATCTGTGGAGCTGCCTGACGGGACGGTCGCAGAGGCTAAAGCATGGATGACAACCCCTTATCAGCTGGCCTGTAACATCAGGTGAGAGACTGTCACAGGGGCAGTTCTGCCACTCTAAGTTACTGGTTTTTTGGACATGTCTTTTATATATGCAATGCAGAGCTTGGAACTTTAAAATGGTTTCCAACTGAGGTAACTACTCTCACCCTTTTTTACTTTTAAAAATGTGAGTCCAAAACAATGCCCTCATTTGCACTTTTGGATGTTGTCAGATTCACTGATGAATGTCCATCACTGTCATTAGCTGGTGCAGTGAACAGTAAATAGTTGGGCATGCTACAGCAGTAAACCCTGTGTTGGTTCTTAGTGAGCCATGCAGTTGATCCCAGTCAGTTAGCAGAACTTGATATGGCACAAAACAAGCAGATCCACAGAGCTTGGTTTGGTGTTAAAATACTGTGTTGTACTGTACTGCACAGGTTTGGGGAGGCAGTGTAGTGTAATGGTTCGGGCAGTAGATTTTCAGCGGAGAAGCTTCAGGTTCAATTCTCAGTCTGCCGTGAATCAAGGTACTAAACTTAAATAAATAGCTTCAGTATGTATCAGCTGTTTAAATGAAGAAAAAAAAAATTAAACTGTGTAACTGTTTCACAGCAATCACAGCATCTGCTAAACCTCCTAACAATACACAGTAGTGTGATGAACTGAAATACGCTGCCAGTGTCTCTTTCTGACACAAGCAGTAGTAACAGATGGTACGCTGGGTTTGAGCAGCGCATTGAGGGTGTCTCTCGCAGTCAGGGCCTGGCTGACAACGCCGTGATCGCGAGGGTGAGTGGGGAGTTGTGGGACCTGGACAGACCCCTGGAGAAGGACTGCTCCCTGGAAGTGCTCCGGTTTGACGACGAGGATGCCCAGGCTGTGAGTTTCCACGCTTTGGGGGCGGTCCGTCGTGGGCGGAATTAGCTCTTTGTCACAGTCAGAACACTGGAGTCATTATCATTATATGGCTGTGGAGGACACACCTTGGTTCAACAAAGCCTGCACTCTAGGTGTTTATTCTAGATTGATTCCACTCATTAGTGTACCTTCAAATCCCTAATGCTACCTAAAGTGCTATATCCTCAACCTCCCTCTCTGACCAGCTGTTGCTCTTCATGCTATGTTGTTGTAGGTTAATGAAATAACTGTTGCTATCGGCTTCTACAGTGCCAGCATGTTGGCATCATCTTTGGTCTTTGCCTATACCTTTTTGTTTGCACCTCCATAAGTTGTTGTAGATAAGAGCTGCAGTTAATTGCCTGAATGAAAATGTGAAATGTTGTAGTCGTGGCTGCCCCACCCCTTACACGGCTGACTGAGTCACTGTGCCCTGCAGGTATACTGGCACTCCAGTGCCCACATCCTGGGGGAGGCCATGGAGCGTTTCTATGGCGGCTGTCTGTGTTACGGTCCGCCCATCGAGAATGGATTTTACTACGACATGTTCATGGATGGACAACAGTGAGAACAGTTTTTTTTTTTTTTTCCTTTCCCCTTCTCTATTTCTCTCCTAAGTTATTCTGTGTTGTCAGCTCGTCCCACCATAGTCTCCCCACAGACTTGTGACTTGCTTTCACTACGTTTCATACAGCAGACATGTCAATCTCATATTGGCTATGCCATAAGAGGAACTCATCCACATATAATTCATAAAGCTGCAGGTAGAGTGTACAGCCAGGAGAGGGCAGCAGAGAACACATAAACTGAGGAGTCTAATTGACTAGTGACATTTTTATCTGGTGAGGTTTGGCCAACTATAGACTGTAACACTCAGCTGTACCACGAATGTATGCCTTTGTTAGTGTTACATGAAGCCCCAAGGGCATTGCTAATTCTGTGAAAGGCCATCGCTTCTATGGTGCACAGTAAACCACAAAATCAAAATTGAGAACAAAAACTATTTAATGTTTTATGTATGAAGAAGCAGCACAAGCAGTACACTGTGGAAGGCTTTAATGTTAACAAAATGTATTTTTACATAAAATAGCATTTGTATAATATATGGTTTTAATAGCAAAAGGTTAACAAACGTGAAGACAGGGCAAAGTATTTCATGAAATGATCCAGAAAGTGTTTCTTTTTTGGTAGATCGGTGGTTTGTCAGGTTGACTGTGGTATGTGAATTTGTTGTTTTGGTACTTGAAATGATCCTGTGCATATCTGTGTGTGTCTTTCGGTTAGGGGTGTGTCGAGCACTGAATTCGGGGGCCTAGAGGCAGTCTGCAAGTCAGTAATGAAGGACAAACAGCCCTTTGAGAGGCTGGAGATCAGTAAGGAGACACTGCTGAAGATGTTTAAGGTGAGGGTCTGAAGCTCCTGTGCTTGTATAATACAGTCATGCGCCGCGTAACATCTGTTCAGGCAACGTCCGACCGCATACACATCCATGGTCCCATAAGGTTGTAACTGAGTTCAGAGGAATAACATTCGGAGAACGGGACATAGTTGACGTAACGTATTTAACCCATATATTACCTTGCCAGATACATTAGCTGAAGTACAGTGCTGTATGTGTACTGTATCTTGGCAATTTAGTCAATACAATTACACTACAGTATCCCATATAGCTTTGCTAAGTATATAATTTGGTGTTTGCACAATGTACAAATGAAATAACGTCCTTTTTCACAGAATGTATTGTGGACGTTAAGCAACACATGACTGTATTTATAATACATATTATTAATATTGTTACATATTATTTATATACCTTATGTTATGATGATATAGTACTAATTATTAACGTATTGAGTTTCATAAATATTTTGTCAATATTTAGTTGCCTTTCTTTAATGAAAGCAGTTCAATTAGTGTCCCTTTATCTTTACTAAGTATTTTAACTGTTTAAAATGGAATAATTGAAAGATCTGTGAGTCAGCCCTTCTAAACTTTAACTTTCAGAAATGTATTCAGTTATTGTAGATTTTGTGAAGGTCAGCTGAAGGATTTTGTCCAGAGGACAACAGTACACAAATGAGGTTGCTGGGTTTACTAAGAATGTTCTTGAGCATATGCTGATAAAATGCTGTCACACTCGCTTTAATTAAGAACACTTCTGTGAAATTGTCTTGATTGAGTCCAGCCTGCCCTTCACAGGTCTTTAACTCAGATTAATTCTGACCTGGCTCTCTCTTTCAGTACAACAAGTTCAAGTGTCGGATTTTGAACGAGAAAGTCACTACGCCCACCACCACGGTCTACAGGTAAGAGGCTCGTTTTCAGTCCCACAGTCACTGCTGATTATGGGATATGGTAATCCAGAGTGGCTAATGGATAATTACGATGTTCAGTTCAAAGTCATGAGTGCCGTTTAGCTTCTATACTGCCAGACGAGGCCTGCTGAGTCATTCTTTTTTTTTTTTTTTTTTTTTATTGATTTTTACCCCAAGTCAAGTCATATGGATAATGCTCAAGTTAATTATGAAGTCGAATCGGTTTTTTTTTATATAATCATGCAGCACAATTGAATGACTAATTCAGAGGATTCAGTTGAGATACCAGCCTTGAATTAAATAGGCGTGTATTAACTGAAATTTGTTAAAAAAAAAAAAAAAAAAAAAAAAAAAAAAAAACACTTGTTTCATGTTTCCAGCGGTGTGTTTTCTCTGCAGAAAACCTGTGGTTGACATCTGCCGAGAGGCAGGCATCCCGGATCCCAGTCCAATTAAAACTTTAATCAAACTCAGCGGACATCAGGTGTCCAATTTGAATTAAAATCAGTGAAGTTGAAAACAGAACAGTAGCTCAAGGAAATGCAGCATCTAACTCAGTTGTAGCCCAGAAGCACCAAACATAAAAGCACTTTATCTCATGCCAAGAATTTCTAACCGTGTCATCTGGGACCCTGTTAATCAGCACACTGTGTAGAGTCAGTGATTATTTTTACTATTGTATCTGTCTAATTCAGGAATGATCCAAGAATGGGTGGATTTGTTTCTGGATTTTATGTGAGCTTCTGCTGTTCATTATGTATCATTTATGATTTATGATCTGGTCAAATCAAAGTCACAAATTACAGCTCAACACTGTTTCAGGTGTTGATATATGAAATATATTACTGTGACCTCGACAAAAACCTGCAAAATCTTGTCAACATATGTTCATATTACAGGTAAAATAAAGGAGGAGATGGCATGAGATCCTGAAATTGATTGATTGATTGATCCTAATTGTGCACCCGTGTTAAAGTTCCCCCTCTTTGATCCTTGTCGGGTACCTTTGTCATTTACTGTAGATGTGGGCCCCTGATTGACCTGTGCCGAGGGCCACACGTCAGACACACTGGCAAAATCAAAGCCATGAAGATCTACAAGGTATGCACAATAATGCACCTTTGCAATCAGCCATGCTAACTGTCATGCTAATTTAATTTATATTAAGTGAACTATTGTGTTGTACATATTGTATTGCTTATGACAGGGACTGGCTACTCCGTTCCTGGAGGGCTGGTGTCTACCCAGGTTTTTGTTTCTATCTGCCCTGGTTTATTTGGCTAATTATCCATCCTAAAACCACCTGCGGTATTTTTTTTTTTTCCCAGATACAAATACACACTGCCTTCTGTCCTTGCAAGGCAGTACTACACTGTATAATACTGTATAATACATCTTTACTCTCCTTGAGATAATACAGGACAATATGATACTTTGTTTCTGTCCTCGAGTGCCAGTTTGGTTACCACAGTTTTCATAGTCACACAAGAATACAGCAACAAACGTGAGGAATGGTAAAATAATTCAGTAGTTTCAGATAGCAGCGGTGCTTTAAAGAAAATATACAGTCATCAATTGAGCATATAAGTAAATAAATAAAGAGCAGGTTCTCAGTAACCAGCCACGGTGTAAAATTAGGTGTGATGCCGTGTATCGCTGTAGCACCTCACTATCTACCTTCCTGCAGAACTCCTCCACATACTGGGAGGGCCGGTCGGACATGGAGACCCTGCAGCGCGTGTACGGCATCTCCTTCCCTGACTCCAAGATGCTGAAGGAGTGGGAACGGTTCCAGGAGGAGGCTCGGAACCGCGACCACCGCAAGATCGGCAAGGTAGGCGGTGCCTCCGCCGGCCCGGCGCCGACCGTGGCTTTGACGGTGCTGTCCATCTTCTTTTACAAATTATCTGTAATATTATGTGTGTCTTCATGTTTGTTGTCAGTTTTTTTTTTTTAAATGGGTTTTTTTGTTTGTTATCGTGTTATTGTGAAAGACATAAGTACAATAGTAATAGTAAAACAGCAGCAGCAGAAAACACGCTTTTACAGAATTGCTTTTACCCTCTTATTTTTCATTATTATGAGTTCTTTGTCTTATGTACTCTTTCAACATGTTTTTTTTATTCTTTTATTTTGGTGCCCCTTTCATTTTAATATCTTATTATAATTAATCTCCGTAAAATTTTTCTTTAGTAATTCCGTGCTTTACAATTAGTGTAAAATTTGTGATACACATAAAGACTTCATAACGAAATAATATATCATTATAGTAATTGTAATCATCGTAGTAATAATCGTAATAGCAGTAATCATTATAATAATAATGGCTATTATAACAGCAAGAACAACAACATTACATAACAAATCCCACATGAGGGATGGTTATTCTGGTCAGGCATGTGCGGCTCCAGTAGGGGGCGCTCTGTCTCTGAGTGCTGTATCAGTGTGCCTTGTGGCTGCCTCAGCTGGTGCCCCCCCCCCACACACACCCCCCTGAGGCTGACTCACTCTCCCGCTCCCTGCTGGAGGCAGCAGGTGGCCTCCCGCTCGGCGCCGGCCGTGAAACAGCTTCCCCACGCCTCACCGCCAGCTCCCCGACTGATCCGCCACCATGTCGCTACTGACTACAGAGAACGCCGCCGCTGCCACGAGGCAACTGAGCGCCCGTATCATTCCCCAACTACTTTCCCTATGATCACATGAATGGGAGGGAGAGATGAGCAGCCTGTGGGTATTGAGTCATTTCGGATATTGATTTGCTTGTGCTGAGATGACTGAAGCCACCCATGTCCGTGCATGTTTCAGTGTTTATAGACATCGATGATGACGATGATAGTAACTATCTTATTATAAATGTTTTTATGACAAACAAAAACCATAATCTTCATAACATTGACATCGACCCACATCTCATGATATTCGAAATGATCATCAGAATTTTTATTTATTGGACACTTTTCATAGCATAGATATATAAAAGTCCTTCACAGCTTAAAAATATATGTATGGAGGGGAAAAGAGGATAAAAAGCGACAGGCAGTTAACATTATAGCAAGCAGTATTTACAGAATGAAAAATGACCCAATACAACAATACACAAGATGGGCCAAAACAAAGGCCACTGTCCAGCTGGTCTGTGATGATTCTGCTACAAAATGGCTGGTGAGCATTCCCCAGATGGACGCTATTATCATCATTAGGTTATTACTATTGTTATGAATAATAGCATTTTTTTTGTGTGTGTGTGTGTGCGTGTGTGTGTGTGTGTGTGTGCGTGCATTTGTGTGTGTGTTACAGGAGCAGGAGCTGTTCTTCTTCCATGACCTAAGTCCGGGGAGCTGCTTCTTCTTGCCCCGAGGCGCCCACCTGTACAACACCCTGACTGAATTCATCCGGGTGAGTAATAAGGGCACAGGGCTGTTTTCTGATCAGAGCAGGGGTTGTGAACATCCAGACCTGTGTCCTTTCAGTCGGCAGCCATGTAAACCAGGGCCTTGGAAACCAGGTGTGTGGACTCCAATAACCAAATCATTGATTTACAGTAATGAATTAAGTCCTGAGGCACATCAGAAACCCTCAGACACTGCAGTCGTCCTGACTTTGATACTGCTGGGTTACACCACCTCTCATTGACAGACAGTGTAAAGTAGGGCAGGCCAAACTCTTAACTCTGGTTCCCCAGGAACTAGAGAGCCTACCTAGCAACAATATCAGAGGGAAAAAAACACAAGCCCTTTCTCAAAAAAAATTAAAAAAAAAAAAAATGTCACTGTGAATGCTTAATTTTGTGCTAATGAAATAATTTGATGATTGGAAAATAAGAGCAACGGAATCAGTTAATTGAAGATGAGTCAGGAGGACTGCTTGCATTCAATTATGAGTCTCTCAGTGGGGCTGCGTTCAAGAAAAGAAAAAGTTCTCAGCAGCCTGTTTTATAAATGTAAATGGCGCGTGGCGTCGTTTGGCTGAAGGCAAAGCGATTGTTTATAGTGCGACGCTGATTCTTAAACACGGCTCTCGCTGTTACACTATAGCACCCCTGCTTGGCCACCGAACGGGAGCTAACACATCTCAAACATGGTTTGCATGAGAACATACGAATGTATAATAAGAACATAAGAATGTAAGCCGCTCGGCCTGACTAGGCTTGTCATTTTCTGGCTGATCTACCGGTACAATGATGATGCGTTGGGGAAAAAAAAACTAGCATGTGTATGCTCCTCTGGGGGTTACTTGTTGAAGCAGGACTAACGAGTTTTAGCTAATTTTCATATGCATTTGGATAAAAGATTAAGTAGAACGTCATTCAATGCAGCTTAACCCAGTTCACAATTCAAAATATTTACCACAGTTACCTGGCTTACTGTTTAATCCTGCTTCATGAAGGACTTAGCTGTTTTTTGGCCTGTCTTTGTGGCCCTGATTCTGGGCCTGTCTTTGTGGTCCTGATTCTGGGCCTGTCTTTGTGGTCCTGATTCTGGGCCTGTCTTTGTGGTCCTGATTCTGGGCCTGTCCATGTTGTCCTGATTCTGGGCCTGTCTTTGTGGTCCTGATTCTGGGCCTGTCTTTGTGGTCCTGATTCTGGGCCTGTCTTTGTGGTCCTGATTCTGGGCCTGTCCATGTTGTCCTGATTCTGGGCTTGTCTTTGAGGTCCTGATTCTGGGCCTGTCTTTGTGGTTCTGACTCTGGGCCTGTCCATGTTGTCCTGATTTTGGGCCTGTCTTTGAGGTCCTGATTCTGGGCCTGTCTTTGTGGTTCTGATTCTGGGCCTGTCTTTGTGGTCCTGATTCTGGGCCTGTCCATGTTGTCCTGATTCTGGGCCTGTCCGTTTTGTTCACCATGCAGGAGGAGTACAGTAGGCGGGGCTTCCAGGAGGTGGCCTCTCCGAACATCTACAACAGCAAGCTGTGGGAGACGTCAGGCCACTGGCAGCACTACAGCGAAAACATGTTCTCCTTCCCTGTGGAGCAGGACATTTTCGCCCTGAAGCCCATGAACTGTCCCGGACACTGGTGGGCCCCGCCGTCTTAACATGTCACTGTTTGTGAACTATGTACATTATTTTACAACTCATGGATGTGATGCTGTTGCACTTGTTTGGTTGTCGAATGAACGACTTCACCTCCCGTAAGTCCCTTTTGAATCAAAAGTGTCAATGTGCCAAAATGTCAATGAAGATGTGACATTTTCAGGGATGGAGACATTTTTCGGGGCACTCGAAACCAGGGTGACTCACAAAAGTGCATGCAGGATGGTTTTGGCAAAGGGCAGACGCAATACCCAAAGTTATGGTGCACTTTGTTGGGTGTTACAACCAACAGTACAACTTTATCACTACTTTATTACTTTATACTTTCTTTATCTAACTCTCCATAGAGGTAACGTTAAGTGCTATAGCAGATGCAAGAAGGAAGTTAGAGAGACCGTGCTGAAATTTGCAAGTTGTTTGTTGATGAAAGTTACTGAAAGTAACTCTAAATTTATTCTCTGAATTGACGTGTTTATTTAATGAAACTGCTGTTTGAACAGGTGTGTGTTATTAGTCTTCTGGGGAACAATATGCCTATAGTAAATAAGCTAGTTCCCCAAATCTATAATAAATAAGCTAGTTCTCCAAAGTCAGGATTCGTGATGGTCCAGTTTATTTTAAACTGGTTTTAAGGGGTATCCCCAAACCCTCTGCTGTGACCCTGCACCCCCAGTTTGATGTTCAGCCACCGGCCGCGGTCCTGGCGGGAACTGCCTCTCAGGTTTGCTGATTTCGGGGTGCTGCACCGGAACGAGCTGTCAGGCACCCTGACGGGGCTGACCAGGGTCCGCCGGTTCCAGCAGGACGACGCCCACATCTTCTGCGCCATGGATCAGGTGACCTGACTAAACAGGGAGGGAGGGGGTCCCTTGCCACTGGGTCTTTTGACTTGACTTTCAGATTATAGTTTTAAAGGTTCAGTCTAGCCAACGTTACTTCCTGATTTCACTTATATAAATAGTACTGAGTGACTATCAAGTTTTTTGATCAAACAGCCAGACAATGCTGCCTGTCTGCTCTCAGCTGACTTAAACCCCTCCCCCCCATGCCCCCATGCTTCTCTTTGCTCCTCCAGATCGAGTCGGAGATGAAGGGCTGTCTCGACTTCCTGCGCTGTGTGTACGCGGTGTTCGGCTTCTCCTTCCAGCTCCACCTCTCCACGCGTCCCGAGAAGTTCCTGGGTGACGTGGCCATCTGGGACCAGGCAGAGAAGGTAACTGTGGAGTCCTGCATTGTAGTCTGGTGCCCATTGGCAACCAAAAAGAAAGAAAGAGAGAAAGGAATGATTTTATCATCAAAAATATAACAATCACCTAAAACCCTTTGTTTAGCTTTTCTATTTTCTGTTAAATAAAATATGAGCTGCTGTTGTTATCGTTATCGTCTCAAGAGTGGCATAACTCACTGTATTATTTGAGCAATGCAGCTTGCCAGTGCCGACCTTTTGTGCTTCCTTTGCTATTGCTTTTTTGTTTTGTTTTTTTCTGTATTTTTTTTTTTTGTTTGTGGATCACCCACGGTTATCCCAATTATCTGACCTGAAGCAGGGCTGTGCTGTGTGCCAGGGTGGATATGGTCTAGGTTGTGCCATCTGTACTGTGAAAAAACACTCTAAAGACTGAAGTCATTAGAGAAATATCAGTGCAGAGAAATTCTTACTGAAGAATTTTGTTACCAGGCATGCTGACTTCTTACTGGACAATGCTTGGCATTCACCTTTAAATTCAAAGTGTAGATAAATGCAACGAGTTTTAAAGTTTAAACCGAGTTATGCTGTAATGACGAGGTTGCGTCACAGGCTATTTCTTCTTGATTATGTGGTTTTCATTTGTACCGACCCTGTCCGTTAGCATTTAACGTGTTGCTGGTTTTCCGGCTGTTTGACAGCAACTGGAGAACAGTCTGAACGAGTTTGGGGAACCGTGGAAACTGAACCCTGGAGATGGAGCATTCTATGGGCCTAAGGTGAGCCAGCAGGCCTGCGTATCCACATGCACTGGGCCTATTGACAAGGTTTTAATCCATGGGCCTTACAGTTAAAATCAGAATAGTATTTAGCAATGAGCAGACATATTAATGTGTGCTTTTCACCAGAGAACACTGCCATTCTGACTGTGCCTTCGGGCATGTGTGTGTGTGCACACGCTTACACCTTCAGATTGACATTAAGATCAAAGACGCCATCGGACGATACCACCAGTGTGCCACCATCCAACTAGACTTTCAGCTTCCCATTCGCTTCAACCTGACCTTTGTGGGGTGAGTGACCCCCAGCCAGCTTTGAGCTTTGATGGAGGGCTTGCCATGGCTGCCAGTCCGGTGGCCTCATCTCAAACAGACTGAAAGTCTTTTTTGAAGGGGGGGGTTAAAATAAAGAAAAGCCTTAGTTTGAAATGAGACAATTGTCTGAATCTGGAAAAAAATTTTTCAGAGTCAAATTTCGAGTGAAAGCTACTTTATGAGAATTCTTATGCATTGGTTGTTGAAGGTTCTGATGAACTCAACCCTCCCACTACCTGACTTTGCAGGAAGGATGGTGACGACAAAGCTCGGCCGGTCATCATCCACAGGGCCATCCTGGGATCCGTGGAGCGGATGATTGCCATCCTGACGGAGAACTATGCCGGGAAATGGTGAGCGCGAAGTCTAGGGGGGGTCGGCCATTCCAGCGCCGTGTGGCCCATCTGTATGTGCGCTGAGTCTCTGCTGAGAACCTGCGCTTCTCCAAAAAGAGTGCTAACAGACTGAATACATACATGACTCTGTGCTAATAGCTGAGGTATTGTGTATACTGTCCCTGCATTTGAAATCACATACTACGCCGTGTATAGTAGGCAAAAATCAGCATGCGTAGTATGTAGTGTGTCTGAAATCTCAAACCGGCTGAATCAGTATGGAACATTACCCAGATGGCCTACTGCACACTGCGCTATCCCAAAAGGCCGTTGGGTGGATAGATACCAACGAAGGAGACGGCAAAGTTCTGTGAAGTTTGCTGACGGATGTATGTCAGTTGTAAACTTTTGGCTATCACACTGAAGAAAATAGTGAAATTCAGTAGCCTGAATGATGAAGTGCAGTGTGTTTGAAGTGCCGGATACAGTGAGGGTGACTGTGGTTTTTTTTAATCAGTTTGTGAGCCACTTGGTGATTGGCTGTCTCTACCATCCCACAGGCCTCTCTGGCTTTCGCCCAGGCAGGTCATGCTGGTGCCTGTCAATCCATCCTGTGAGGAGTATGCCAAAAAGGTAACCCCCCCCACCTCTGTGCCACACCAAACTTCCAAACTCATGGTCCAACAGTGTAATAGAATTTACTACACTGGGTGATCACTGCCATGCTAGTCTAAACACTGTGGATTGGTTTTCTGTACAGGGATTAGAGCTAAGTCATAGACTAAAAACATTTTTCAGTTGAATTCTGCATTGAGGTTTTTTTGTAGCCCTTGACTAGGCTTTCTCCATGTACAGGAAACCAGCCCATTGAGTAGATGTTATCTTGTAACTGTGTGGTGCTTCCTTCACACAAGCAGAAAGTGAGAGTTGCATGTTTAAAAGGGTTATCCTGCAACCTGCTGCAAAATGATTTCATAAAAATGACCTTATGCTATGCAAAGCTTTTGCACTAATCTCAGTTTTCAAATACATCATGCAACAGTTATTCAAATAATGTTTTTTTTTGTTATTGCACCATTAGTTTCAGCTGCCAAAATGGAGATCTCAGTGTCTTAAACCCCAGAGTCTGAGTACGGTCATGCACGGTTTGTGTAAACAGTCTGTCCGGAGGTCAGGGACACTGAGCAGACAGTTAGCACTGATATACTCTGCTGTTAAACTCAGTAAGACTGGCTGGTGCTTGTAAAAAGCAAATGGGATCCCCCTCTGAGCTCTGTCCTGCTAAGGGGTTTTCCCTGTTTGTCAGGGAGTTTTTACTGCAGCTGCTGACTGCTGCCTTGAACCTGCTCTTGGAGGGGGGAGGGGAAAGGGGGGGTTTATCAGGACCAGGATCTCTGCACAGCTGCTTTTTGACAACGTTGCTGTAAAAGCACTTGACAACTTTACACATGAAATTGAAGTGAACTGCGGTGAAGGGAATAGATTAATTTCTTCCAGTGGGATTCACTGGTGTTCTTCTCCCTTAGGTGTGTAAGCAGTTTGTGGAGGCGGGCTTCATGGCGGACGCTGACCTGGACTCCAGCTGTCTCCTTAACAAGAAAATCCGTAATGCCCAATTAGCCCAGTACAACTTTATTTTGGGTAAGAGAAACTCAAGCAGTCCTCATGATGGTCATTAGGCTAAATATGTGTGTGATTGTCTGGTTATTTCCCTGCACCAAGCCAACATTCACGTGTAACATTCATGTTTCAAATTATCATTTGATTGTCTCCCAGAAAACTGCAGTTTTTTTTTCCATTATCCAATTTGTCATATATTTTAATTGTTTAGATATCTGATTTCCAGCTGTTTTTTTTTTATATTCTTCACAACAACAAAGTTCCAATTTTGGCCTAATTTTTCATTAAAAAAATGAGCCTTGCTTATGAGTAGCAATAATACTGTCCCATATTTATATTTCCCTGCAGTGTTTTTGTATTGGGAACTTATGAATGAGGCAGAGTCCTTGTTCACATGGCCCCTGTTACATATTATCCGGCCTTTATTCATTCCCTCTGCACGATCAGCCCTTACTCACTGCTCTCTGTCTGTTCGGCAGTGGTGGGCGAGAAGGAGAAGCAGACGAGCGGCGTGAACGTACGCACGCGGGACAACAAGGTCCACGGCGAGCTGTCCGTGTCGGAAGTGCTGGCCAGACTCACCTTGCTGCGGCAGTCACGTTGCCGCAGCGCCGAGGAGGAGTTCTGAAGAGCGGCCGCTCGCCTCCCCTATTCACCGTGCCTTCAGTCCTGCGGGGGCCAAAAGCCTTGAAATTGCACAACGTGTGTTGTCGGGGAAGTGGGCAAAACTTCTGTTCGTGAGGGGGAGATTGTTCCGTCTAAAATGTTGTAGCCAATTGAAACGGAGAGTATAATTTGAGGGACATGGGAATGATTGTCAGTGAGGGAAAAATAATGCAGAGATAGGTATTGAAAGGATGGGGGGGGAGAAAATCGTCGATTGTGGTGCTGCACTGTTCAGAGAGATGTTAAAAAAGTGCCGATGACTCACTCAAAATGGCCGTAGTTATGCACCCCGGCCTCCTGCACGGTGTAGTTTGACAATGGTAATTTTTTTAGAGTGGTTTTGTAAGCATCGTTTCGTAAGATTTAATTTGAAGGAATTTGTGAGCCGCACTGGCAGTTGATGGTAGGGTCATTAGAAGGTAATGTATGACATAACATGTAGTGTGACATTAGTCATGCTATGTTATGATAACACAATGGAGACAAGGATATTCGGGATACGTGACGAATCTGTGCTACTACTTGATGGTTTGGTGGCTGCAAAATAAACTGCGTTATGCTGTGTTCTGAGTTCCCACTTCTATTGCTGTCTGGTTTCATTTCATCTTATGTATATTACGCTTCATTCGAGGTGTTCAGCTCTCTCAGTCTGTAGCGAGAATTGCGTTGAAACAGTTGATTTATTTGTCAGCTATGCATTACCCAATTTTCTATGACAAAGGCACAAAAGCTTGTGCACATTGGAAAACAAGTCTGAAATATAAACACTGAAGTCTTTTTATACGCATAAATATTATAATCTGGCTACAGTTTATAAAATGTTTTAGTAAAATTTACCCTTGCATTTGAGTAAGCACCCTGATATTGTATCATCCACACACAACACCTACCAAGCCATTGCCTACAGTAGTTATTGGAGTGATTTAGATTTTGTTTTTTATTTTGGGTGTGAATTTGGCTGAATATGAAAATGTGCAGCATTGGTCTTTATGGATGTTAGGCTTTCTATATGAATTGCCAGATTGAGTATTTCAGGGTCCCTGGTCTCTCTTGAAGCTGTCACTTCCATAGGGGCCAATATGGCTAGCAAACCCTGCTTTCCAAACCTCAGAAATTTCGTTACTGCCCACTTCCCTTGGATGCTTCCCCTCAACACGTCCTTAATGCTACCCCACTGTTGCGCTCCCAGTGAGATCAGAGGTCCGGTCTAGGCAAGCCATCATACATGAACATGTGAAACACAGAAAACTCTGCACAAGTGAAAGAGATTATTATTATTGTGAAATTCACAATACTTTTAGGAAAAATTAACTTCGCTTTGCTCTTGAACCTGACCATGATTGTGTTGGCAGAAGTTTCTGTGGGGATTCCATAAGGGGAAGTTGCTAGGAGCAGAAAATTTTGTGGTTTCGAAAAGCGGGGAAAGTTTTCAACTGTCCTTTCGCTCCAGCCCATTCTCAGAATCTTTGGCTGCTGTAATTCTTGAGAATGGGGATCAATGGTGTCATGTTTACCTGTTATTTTTGGCCAGTTTATTTTTATAGGTATTACCAAGCTTTGCATGATTGCAAGAGGAACTGCTTGGCCAAGACTAAAAAATATTAGCCAATGAGTGGAAACATTCCCATTATAAAAATGTGTCCAGTTTCCGGGATGTCATTTGAATTCTGCCCAGAACATTTTTTTCTGTGACTGTGACGGAATTAGCTTGGGGATAACAGGATGATCTAAAGTCTGTTTGGTAGAATGTTCTTGTCACCTTGACCGGCAGCCAAATGGGACCCTGACCAGAGTTTTCCCAAGTGTTCTGGAAGAGTTTAGTGTTACGTGGGTGGAAGTTGCCCTCTGTATGAACTGTTCTCAGTGGACAATTTGCTATTGATGAAGCAAGGTGTATGCATTTTGAAAGGAGAAAAAAAAAAAAAGATGGGGAGGAAATTAGTCAATCTGCCGTTGCCAAAGTGTCCTTGCTGCACCTCCTACAGATGAGGTAATTTGCGCTTCCTAAGAGCCAGAACTTGGGTCTCAGGGCTGATATCTCCCACCTGATGTTTTTCATCTCTACCAAGATGCTCGGATTCATGCACGCCGGGCCGTCCAAACTCGCAACGCAACAGATTGCCGCTCCATCTGCCCTCCTGGTGCTGCCCCAGCCAAATGAGAGACACCTCTACCAACACTCGGCAAGTTTGGCTCACCCTTCACATATCCCACGTATCTTCCCCCTCCCTCTTTCTGTCTGTCTGTCTGTCTTTCTCTCTCTCTCCATTCCTCCCAAGTGGTTTCTCTGCAGGGTCGAGAAATGGGGAGACAGGCTCCCTCACAGACCAAGGTAAAATAATTTTTTTTTCAAAACACTTCAAACCCCTTTAGACACGCAACAAAAAAAAAAAAAAACCCTGTTCCACAAACAGTCTGAAGAACATTCTGTTGTTCCAAGTTTAGACAGAGTTACAGGAAAACATTGAAGGTGCATCTAGGCAACTGGACAAATTTATTGGAATATTTGCCCTGTTATTCCAGGAATGAATGTTTTGGGAATAAAAAAATACCTTGGTGAAAGAACACCATGTATTTGTTCTATCAATCTTGCCGAGTTTACTAAATAGCTCCCCTACCTGGCTTAAGACCCTGTGCTAAATGGAAGCAGCTGGTTTTTGCGCTAGGGTGTAGTATTTTGTAGCACATCGTAGTATTTCGTAGTATTTCTGCTTTCTAAAGCCATGGATTTCCACCTCCGGATGGTGATGATGGGGAAGCACACCACCCTAGCCCTTGTATGCAGTCCAGCCCTTTCACATTCTAGGCTGCTGAAATTATTACTGTTTTTTTCCCCCACAAAAATATGTTATTGGAATGAAAACAATTCTTCAGAATCTGTTGCATATAAACAAAATAGGGAATGATTTGGTTTAGTTTGATTACCGTCCAGCCCATTTTAAAACTGCTCTCCTGTCGCCTGGCAGTTTTGCTTATTTTCATTTCAAGTGACCTAGAATGTGGTTTAAAAAAAAACAGATTGCTGATAATTTTTTCGGCAGTCATCGCTCTGAAGTGGGCGACATGATGAAGTGATAGAGATGACTCAGTTCACATCCCCTTTCAGCCTAGCTACTATATGTGTATCAGGAATGAAGGGCGGGGGGTTATTTGGTTTCTGTGATTAATGCTGCGCTCTGTTTAACGAGCCGCATGAAATCTATAAAGGAGAAAATAATCCAGGTGACAATAGTTATTCTTCTAAAGGCGACACGGTAGCAACAGTTGCTAGGTTGCGTACTTGTAATTAGGAAACACTGAACAGAGATGTCTCGCAAATATGCAAATATGCGGTTTGTTTGGTGAAAGCATTTTGTTGAAACACTTCCGTGACTTGCCTTTTTAATTCAGTCTTGAATTAAAAAATAAATTAAATTAAAAAAATAAAGATAAAATAAAAAGTAAATTCAGTCTTGAATTAAGTCTGTCGGATGGCTGGAGCGCCTCTGACACTCACTGACTGACTGACTGACAGACGGACAGTGGCAATCCTTTTTCATTGACAGTAAATTTCGATCACTTTACTATATCCATGTGTATGTGATGTCATGGCTCTTGTTGGTATTATTATTATTATTATTTTATTTTTTCATTGTGTGTTTGTATGAAGGGGCTTCATGAGGCTTTTGTGACCATCTATCTGCACTGCTGTATTGGGTCTGTGTTTGAGCATGTTCTGAATGCTTTTAAAAAAGTGTGCTCTTATATCATGACCAGACTGCACTGCTCTTTTACAGACCACCCCATTGCTTTTATCCCTCGTCATTCTCAGAGTCAGAGTAAGAAAACTGCAGAGGGGCTAAGTTTGTTTAATCGGGTCACAGCTTTAGTCTCTCAAGGGCGTATGCTATTCAATCGAAGCAGAGTCTAGGCTGGGATTCAGTCAACGTCTGTCCTTACCTTTGGCTTCTTAATGCAAGTGTTATTTTGTATGTTTGCCAGCAGTTTTCTTTAACTGTTACTTACAATTGAATTAAGTTATGGTTCTCTACGAGAACAGTTAACATTCAGGATTGTCATGAAACTCTCACCAAACTGTTCTTGTACAAAAAAAAAAAAATCTCTTATTCAATTGTAAGCGACAGTTGTTTGTTGTTTGAATCCAGGCCTTAGCCTCTTTAAGGCCTTCTGCTATTCAATCAAACCATCCCTTATGCTCACAAGGATCTGCCTTATGAGCATAAAGGCTGAAAATCCAAGAGACCGGAACAGGTGTGGCCCGAGGACAAGATGCTCTTTTAATTTTACACCAAATTGAACATGGTCCAAAGAACATCTTTGTTTGTCGTCGAATTAACCGAGGTATGTCACTAAACTTGACGTACGCACTGTTTTAGGTATAAATCAAATAATTAAACTGGAAGTTTCTTTCATTTTATTCATAAAATGAATGATATGACCACATATTTTGGTCAGAATAGGAAGGAAAATTTAAATTTTTATATTTTTAATAATGAGCAATGAGGGTACCACATATTTGTCATCATAAATACATTTTCCAGAGTAAAAAACAATTTCTAATGCTAACAATAATTTGGTTAAATTACTTCTGTTCAATAGTTCAAAATAACAAGATCACATTACATGTTTTACATTTATACATTCACAATCATGTTTAAAATTTAATGTACATCATGAAAAAAGAAACCGTTCCCTCCATAATTCTCAGTGACATCTGTAAAACAGTTATGCCATATAGCATAAATACTGCCATGACCAGAGAGGATATCATTCAAAAAAAAAACACATACTGTGTCAACCAATCATGGGACAAGCAGTGGACTACTAATGGTATTTTTGCCCTCAGGTTGCCAGGGTAACAAACAGGAAGTTGGTAGCAAATTGTTCCCGATCCTGTTCTGTGGTATTTTGGCACAGTTCACCGGGGAGGATGGGCATACACACATTTTTCTGTTAGATTTTATCCATGAACTCTAAGACATACTCAGTGTGGAAAAATTGGTAAATTGAAGCAATTTGTAATTTGGAAACAACATGCTGCTGATTTTTTTCAAAGGGAAAAAAAAGATGGAGAAAAAAGCTCCAGTGCCTGACAGCTGTGTTTATTTAAATGTTTGAAAGGGCTCCATTTCACTTGCTGTTTATGGCCAATCAAATCACTAACTGTTGCCTGGAGGAATGGACTACAGGTTGCCATGGAGATCAGTAAGAGCCCAGGTAATTTCCCCGTCTCTAGGGATGGTGCACTTGAGCTTGATTCTCTTGGGACCCATGGGGTTATGGTTTTTCCTCGTGCTTGATATATAAAGACTTGATCCATTGATTGATCTCACTTAATACATTTTTTTAAAGGAAAAAAATTGTACCTTTAGTTATGGAGAACTCAACATTACATTATAGCTAAAACTTAAATATATCCTCTGAAGATGGATAATTATATTTAATAACCAGTACTCGGCTTTTAGCAGAAGGGCTGTGGGATGTTGAATATCTATTACATGGAAATACTCATTACACAAATATTGGCTCTTTCTTTACTCTCGCTGCCCATGCCAGGACTGTGACCTTATTCAGCGCTGTTATTCACAAAGTTGTTCTTATGAGTCAGGCTTAGTTCAAATATAGATTTTCAAACAAAGAAACAAGAATCTCAGAAATGCAAAAGCCTGTGTCACTCCAAGCCCTCCCTAGTAAGGTGGAGTCAAAAGCATGCTGGTTACACCAACCCTCCCACCACGATTAGCCAATGGGATGTTGGGACGGACAATGTAGGCGGGGTCATAGAGCCTGGCGGACTGAGCCGTGAAAGAGGAGACATTGCTTTGGGTCAGAGAAGGCTTGAGTCAAAATCTCACACCACCTCACGTACTTTCACACGACCACTCTGTCTCTCAGCCAAGCCCTGAAGCATTGTTAAGTCACACGCTGACTGTCAAAGCCACAGTTTATATATCTCACTCCTCTGTTGAATTTCTGATGGTATTTTTTTTTTTTTTGAGAGGAGATATTTTTAGCCGTCCTGCTATTTTAGAGTCCCAATTCTTCCCTTGTTCTATTTCATCAAGCGCTTGATGCACTTGTCAAAGTGCTCAGTAGCATCCTGCAGCTAACAGCACAGCTTATAGTTTAAGGATGCCTGTCTGTTTATGCTGTATCACTTTTGCCCAGTGTATGCCTGCATGTTAGCCAACCGAACATCATCATGAAATTAACAGTATATGTCTACGACAGTGTTATTCTCTCATTCTCTGCCTTCGCAGAACTGCAGGGTGGGTGCTTTTTGTTAATACCTTGAACCGGCTAAGACTCAAGAAACCAGGAGAGGAAAGTTAAAACAGAGCTCCAGATTTACAATCATTTATGATCATTTGGTAAATTGTTTTAGCTAGGAAATGGTCGTTTGATTACAGAAACCAGCCCTGCAGCATTCCAAGAACAACCGTAAATTTCAACGGTTTTGCTGGCTCTGTCACGGCTCCCTGTTAACAGTAGACAGAGTCAGGAGAGGGCAAGGAGGATCATTTTGGTTTCTGGATTTCATGCCAACTTACGCTCACAGTTATTTAATTAAGCCAGCCATTTATGTGGTTTCTTAAGAAGCTTACAAATGACATCTGTAGTGTCTGTGGTTTCCAAAACGGAAATGCTTTACTGTGTTCTAATCTATGAGTGAACCACCACTGGTATATTCAGGTAGGAAGCCAGATGCTCAGGGTAATTCATGGAAACATTCATTCATTCTGGATCTCCTGGGGCAGAGTTGAGAAACCCAGGCTAGAGGATCATGCGTTGCCATGCTGGGATATAACAAAAGCCTACACCCACACAAGCCCCTTTATAACGATCCAAAATCAGCACTCCTACTCTAAGACACTTCGTTTATACAAGCCCTGGTCCTCCTTCTGTGACAAGCTCCTCGGACCAAGGTTATGGCCATTTTTAGTTGCAGATCTTTGGTTAGAAATTCATACAGAAAAAAATGTGACCTATTTTTTTTTTTTCTTTTATTTCTCATGGCTGCCATATCGTTTAGGCTTCACATAACAGCAACACCTGATTAGATTTTGAATAAATGTTGGCAATTTGATGATATAAATCCAGATATGATACCTACAAAAAAAGTGAAAGCTCATTCCCCCTTTACAGTTAAAGACTCCTTATTCTCTGGTCACTGCTTTACAGAGATAAAGCAGATTTGTAGTCTTTGTAGATAACTGCTATCCTTAGACTACAAAAAAAATCCCCCGATTCCTTACCTGTCCACCGTGAAAAAAAGCTGGTAAAATGACATGGCTCAGTCATACAAGTCTGCATATATGGACTGGAGTCAGAGAACATTCTATGGGTTTAAAATTACATTACATTAGTTTTAAATATTTGAGTAAAAATCTTTCATGTGAGTTCCTGCTGGTCTGAATGTAAAAATGCTAAATTTTCCCCATTCACCAAAAATGTGAAGCCTTTAACATTTACCTCAGGGAGGAAAGAAATGGTAGAATTGCAATGCAGGCCTAGATTCTGCAAGTAGGACATCTGCAGTAAGATGTGTGCCAAAACATTGATTAGTGTCTGTCCTGGGACCTGCAGCCTTTGATGGCTCTTCCTTCTTTGGAGATATAAACATCAGAGAGCATCCAGGCCTTATTTGGGAAGCCTCCTAGAAAACATGGCCTCATAAAGGACTTATTTTCGCTGCCCATATGTAAATATTATGCATTTGTGAGACACTAGCCCAGCGCTAAAACCTGGTTCTGTTGATGAACCTTTCGACTCAACACCATAAGTTAATTAATAAGATCATGTGTTGCCATGCTGGGATTTAACAAAAGCCTACACCCACACAAGCCCTTCTCGGAGAAGATCGAACACCCTTGGTCTAAAACGATCCAAGATCAGCACTCCTACTCTCCGACACTTCGTTTATACAAGCCCTGGTCCTCCTTCTGTGACAAGCTCCTCGGACCAAGGTTATGGCCATTTTTAGTCGCAGATCCTTGGGTAGAAATTCATACAGAAAAAAAAGTGTGACCTATTTTTTATTTTTCTTGGCTGCCATATGGTTCAAGCTTCACATAACAGCAACACCTGATTAGATTTTGAATAAATGCTGGCAAGTTGCTTATTTAAATCCAGATACTGTATCTACAAAAAAAATCTGATTCAGGCAGCACCACTTTTTTTTTTTTGTTGCATTTTTTGCAGGTTTTGATTTTTTTTGCACAGATTGTTGGCTCTGTGTGATCCATGTCTCTAAATTGCCATATAAGATTGGATAAGAGCTTCAGGGGAAGATTATGGTATAAATGAATGGAGCATATTCTCTGTGGGGCCATGGCCACTTAACGTAGATGGAAATACCGTGTGGAGACTGAAACGCAAGCTGTAAAAGGTTTTTCTGCAGCATAAACTGAACCGTTAATGCAAAAAGGGCAGTTGATGAATTTTCCCCATTAGGCCAGATTTCAGCAGCTTGGGGTGATGGATGCATCAAGACAAGTCAGGTGAAATGTTTTTTAGTGCTTTTATTTGTACAATAGGAAATACACTATGCATTTCAGAGCCAAGCTGCAGCCAATGAGAATGCAAAAGTGCATCCAGACCCAGACCTGACCTCCAGGCGACCTTCGCATACCCCATTCCTACTGTAACACCCCGCTTCCTTCCCAAGGCGAGATTCCTCACCCCCTAACAAAAGTGTATGGCCCCTAAATTTCACCCTTTAGTTACCAAACAGCTAAAGAGGGAAAAAAAGAAAAGTTTTTCAAAACGGCCAATTACAGTGGAAAACTTGATTCTAATACATCAACAAAATGGAATCCACAATTGAGACATCATGTCAGTTTGTTTTTTTTTCTGGAATACTCACAATAAACAAATGACAGAAAGGCCTGTGGTGAAACCGAATACACCATTTTCACTTCGCACAAAATTACAAAATCCACTGAGACATTGTTTGTGTGTTCAAAACAAAATAACACACAATAGAAGACTCTGAAGACAGTGTTCTTAAACAAAAGGCTTGAGGAAAACATCCACAATCCTAACCCAGTTCCAGGAAGATCACATGTCTGATGGAGATCAAACCTCCATGACTGTGTGCAGTTTGTGACAGGAAGGAAAGAAAGAGGAAAAAAAAAAAAAAAAAAAAAAAAAAACATTGAGTAGACAGATTTCTCAGAAATCAGAACTAAAAAAATTCTCACAGTAGTTACAGTTTAAAAGCATAAACTTACAAATAATATCCCAACAGTCACAAATCAGATCGCACCATGTATAAACAAAACCAATAGCTTATAAAAGGAAACTAAATCATACAGGCCATACCTGGCTTCAATCTAAATTTTTATTAAGTCCTTCTACAGTGAGAGGGATGGGGCGGATGAGGGGGGGAATCGAGATGGGGGGGGTTGAGCTCAGAGGTCACTCCATCTTGAAGGTTTGGTGTGAGTGTGTGTGTTTGTGTGTGTGTGTGTGTTGTGTGTGTGTGTGTGTGTGTGTGTGTGTGAGAGAGTGTGTGAGAGAGAGTGTGTGAGTGTGTGAGTGAGTGTGTGTGTGTGTGTGTGGTTTCTGTGCCAGCCCTTAAACTCTTTCCGTAATACATGGACTGTCTGAGGAGTCCACACACCCTGCCACCAAGGCCTTAAACTTGCTGCTGATTGAGGGAAATCGTGAAAAGCTGCAGACACCGCAGACACTGCAGACTCGCCTGGACTGGAGCTTTGCGCCTCTGCTGTGCAGTGCTGCAGAGCGATGGCAGACCGCAGCGTGGCTGCGCAGCTCCAGACCTGCACAGTGCTGCAGAGCAATGGCAGCCCGGAGCATGGCTGCGCAGCTCCAGACCTGCACAGGGTGCCGTGTCAGCAGGTTTTGTGATTTCTCATCGAATCGGCAGCAGGTTTAGCGCTTTGGAAATGAGGTGTGCAGATTTTAGAGCTAATCACTCACTCAGTGTTAAGCCTTTAGGGGCTGAAACATGCTGACAAAAACAAAAAAAAAACAGGTACACCATCCCTTGGAGTCACTCACCCCTCCCCTGTTGTAAAGTCACTGGGGGTACAGGGGTTGGGGGGTGCTTCTCGCCATGGCTGGATCAGATTTGGGCGGCCACAGCGCTACCCCTCTGTCCCATTGTGGCACAGTGGAATCCGCGGGTTCCATCGGGCCCTCGCGGCAGCCTCACGACCCCCGGGGGGAGCCCGTCCGCGTTCTGGATCTTCCTGCCCAGCATGGGGCTCCCGACCGGGCTGTTCTCCTGCGAGGCCACCTGGCGGCGCCGCTGGACCCAGGGACTGCCCGACGGCGTCAGGCTGCTGTCCGAGGAGTAGTCCGCCCAGCGCCGGCCCAAATCGGGGCTCAGCCTCCCCTCGCTGGCCAGGGGGGACTTGTTAGGGATGTGGGGGGACTTTCGCTGGGAGCAGGGGCTGGCACGGGGGCTGGACCAGGGGCTGGACCGCGGGGACACCGCGGGGCTGAGGTGGTTGTTTTGTTGGTAGGCCGAGGCCCCTCCGCCCCCAGTGGGGCTGAGCTTGTTGGAGGAGCGCGACTTGCGGGCCAGCCTGGGGGAGGTGGGGTTGCTTTCCGTCTCCGAGGAGCTGCAGGCGGAGTCATCCCCCAAGTACTGAAGCTCGCGTACACGGCTGTTCAGGGAACGGCTTTTGCGCATTCCCCCACCCGCTACCACCAACCCAGCCTCCTCCCCCCGCTGCCTTTCCTTGGGCACCTTCTTCTTCGGGGGTTTAGTCCCGATCAGTACCACCTTCAGCCCCTTGGTGGCGCCACCTCCGCAGCCCTCCCCCGCCTCACCCCCCATGGCCTCGTGGGCTCTGATGGCGGCCTCCACCTCCTCGAACTCCACAATGGCGCACTCCTCGGCACCCAGCTGGGCGTAGCGGCCGCTCAGCTTCTTCAGGTCGGGTGGGAGGTCCTTTCCAGGCTTCAGCACCCGCACCGAAGCGATGGAGCCGAACGTCCCGAAGGCCTTGAGCAGCACCTCCATCAGGTGCTCCTGCTGGGCGGCCCCGCCCCCGTTGCTGCTGGATACGCTGCTGCCCTCCGGCCCCGCCCCAGCATCCCCAGCCCCGCCCCCTGCTGCCGCCTTAGAGGCTCCACCCCCCAGCTCAGGCCAGTGCTGCAGGTCGCTTAGCAACAGCATGCGGCTGGGCTGGCTCTCGCTGGCGAACACGGGAACCAGCGTCCTCCGCCGGACCTTGCGCCCTTCCTCGTTCAGCTCCAGTAGCGTGGACTGCCTCAGTGCGTATGCCGTCGTCCGCCAGTCCCGGGTCAGGTGCTTCACCTGAAAGAACAACAAGTCAGAAATCCGCATGAATGGAAATACAGCGGGATATATTCCCACAAATTCAGTTTGTCTCAAAGGACATATGCAGCTTAATCAAAACGCACTTTACAGTACAACATAGTTTTTTTAAGTACGTCATATTCTATCGGAGACAAGGAAACCGTCATTTGGAATGTGTTCTTTTAATTTTAACATAGAATAGAATGTATCCTCAAATACTAAGTCTATTTGACTGAATCTAGCCCAATGATAGAAAGCAGGATATATGGGAAAGAATGAATGACACTCATTAAAATATTATTAAAATTGCTACTTTCGTATGGCAAGAACACACGGGGCAGTAATTGCCTTCTTAAGTGCGCTACAGAATGTGCCAAACAATATGCTACAGCCCGACCACACACAAACATTTTAAATATAACACAGCATGTGACACTCATTCACAACCTGGACTTCATTTGCATTCACTGAGGGGAAATGTAGTCATTATTCCATTTTTCACTGAGGGGAAATGTAGTCATTATTCCATTTTTCGACCTGTCAATTTCTTCATACCAGCAGGGAATGACGATATGACTTCTACAGGTTTGAAATTGAGAAATAGAGGCCAGCATAATGCTCAGGGTGCTCTTGTCAGATGAAAATTACTGTGTCACATTTCCTGAAACTACTTTCCGGAAGACTACTTGCAGAAAACTTGTGGTTTACCATATACAGAACATCTAGTGTAGATTAGGTTTCTTTTTGTGCATTTGCACATCTCTGATCAAGATTGCAGGAGCGAAGATTAAAAGAAAGATCTGTAGCATTTCTCATTTCCGTCACTTCCTCCAGAAGGCTTGACAGGACATCAGGCTGACAGTTATACCACTATAAACAGATCATGGGTCTGAAGTCAGGGAAGAGATGGGGATCTACTTTATTTTACAGCCCAGCTTAAAAACTCAGTAAAGCAACAATGGAGTCATATCAACAATGTAATACCAGACATGGCTACAAAGTATGTGAAATGTAGTGAATGATGACAAAGTTAAATGGCAATTGTTATACCGTCAACCTCCACGATGCACTACCAAAAATACCAAACTCACAAATTCTGCATTAATTTCAGTGAAGATTAAACCTTAATTGAAATTTTAAAAGTACAAGTCTCCAAATAAAATACTTAAGTGCAAACACCACAGCGAGGAGTTGCTTTAGTTGTTCACCGACATTAGTCCCTAACTTTGGTAAATGGATAGCCTTACCCATTTGGCTCGTATCTATGAGATAGACTCTTACTCCATTGAGGCAGAAGTCAGCTAGCACTTATGGGAACGTGCGTTGCTAATAAACCATTGGTCAATTACTACTTCCGGCAAATCCCACAGCAGACTGCGTGTATGTAATAACCAACTGACCTAAGCCAGCCAAATCCACCAGACAGATCTGCTGGCGTCAGTAAGACCAAAGTAAGCCAAGGATGGGGTAGCTAATGTTACCCAGACGCTCAATCAGACACCGAGCGTCCCGAGGTGAGACTAATGGGTGGATGACTCCAGCCATCCTGTTTCCAAATGTATACTGACGCAAGGGCAAGCAGCTGCCAGACCTACCTTCTTGAACGAGGTGAGCAGCTTGACGCTGACGAAGCCCATCTTGTTGCGACGGACGTGTTTGAGGAGGAAGGCGTCATGCTCCAGGTTGTCGTCCGACAGGTAGTACTCTATCTGCGCCACCAGCTTCTGCGTCAGCTCAGGATCCGGGGGCTGCCAGCTCTCCTCCTCCAGCTCCCCTCCGCTGGTGCCTGCGCCGCTGAGGGTGGGGACGAGGGGGCAAGGGGGATTAAAAATGTACAGTGGAACTTCACACACAAACACACTAAACAAAATGGAGGTCATTTGTAGCTCTGAAGAACTTTGAGGGTGACATCCAAATACACCAATAAAAAAAATTTTGGATCATTTGTATTTTTGATATCACTACTTACCTCACTGCCACCACAGATTCTAACGCACTACTCTTTCTTGCTGTAGCCCATATGTTAGCCTTTTGGCTATATAACCCCTTAACACCAAACAACCAAACCACCAGTGATCTGGATTTCACAAGAAATGTCAGTATTGCTTCTCTGTGGCCGCTTCCCTATTGATACATCTCCTGACCTTTCACAATCCCTTCTTTACACTGCATGGGGTGGGGTTGGGGGTTGATGCACCGGAGACATTTTAGCAAACATGGGGGAGAAAAAGAATCCTTTGGAAACATCACATCGGGTGATTTGCATTGGACCGCATAACCTCTGAGGGTCTATCTATACACAATGACAGGATATGAGGACAGTATCTGGAAGAGAATATGCCAGAGGAATCTCTTAAATCATGCCAGAAGGGAACCAACAAAAACACCGGAACGGACATTCCAGAGGTTTTTCCCCAGATTCCAGGATAGAGCACAGTGATCCTTGCCTGAACCGGGAAGCAACTCCGCATTGTACCGCTCCCAGAACCTCAACACTATGGCGTTCCCCGCCAACCAGCCAGCCAGCATCAACCCAACAGCCTAGACCTCTCCATCTGGAGTGCACTCTGTTCACTTTTACCGACACATGGCCGGGCCTCCCACCCACACAACAGGGCTGCTGCCATGTCAGCCACATTGTAGCAACTGGGCTGGCAACCCATGACATTGCAAAAATAATAATAATTAAAAAATTTTTTACTTGCCATTCAGACGACATGTGGTTTAGACAATGGGTGTCTGGTTTCACTGAAATGGTGCGCGCGAATTACAGAGATTACAATGGCATCATCGAAGATACGCCAGCAGGACCTGCATGAGCACAACTCCTGTATATATAGATTTCATCGATGACAATTCAAATGGGACGGAGTATTTAATGATGTTTTGTGACATTACGGAAAATACCTTTTGTAAACAAGGACGGTTAGTCACAACACCTTTCCACGCCACTGGATAAAATCGACCTTTCCAAACAATTTGTGACTCATTGGGTATTTCCCGTCAGGTACTACACATGAAGACATCAAACAGCAAAAGTTGAAACGGGTAACACGTCTCCTCTTGAGCAGGAGAATGTTTGCTTGACTCGGCACTTTATCTCAGCATCCGTTTGATGGCGCAATTTTCCTTCATTAAACTCAAAGCACGGACGATCAATCTTGCACTGTCAACCACACGAACAGCATAACATCACAGGCAAAAACTGATGTTTTAATCCAGTTTTCACTATAGCCAACAATTCATAAATAAACAAACACAAAATACAAAAATATGTGGTAATGACGCAGCAACAGGTCTACATGAAAGCACCTTTCTCGTTTTGACAGTTAGTTCTTTTACGTCACTGGGGATTGCAATGCGTGTTCGCAGCTGGGTAGAATCGGTACAGAGGCTTCGGTGGAGCACACTGGTTGTGTGTATTCGAGATAAAGTTCACGTTCCAAAATCCAAAAACAGATTTGGGTAAACAGAACAGACAGGCAGGTTGCCAGTAAGCTGGAACATAGATGGATGGTTGAGTGTGTGCATTACGGTACGCTACTATGATGAAACACAGTTACAGTGTTACATTGCCCCCTTAACGCGGGGGTAAATTAAATTGGTTGTAGCCATCACTAATCCAAATGAAGGTTACCTGGATTTATCGTGTCTCCCGAAGTCGTCCTCGCTACAGCTACCTCCGTGGAAATCTAGGTGGTTTGAGGGAAGCACTTCCGAAGGTTCTTCGTCTTCCGCAGCTTGGATAGCCACCGTTATCGTTACTTGCTGTGTGCCCATCTCCTGCACCTGTCGATCCGTGACCGCACCATCTCCTCCAAGTCCTGCCGAATTCGACATGGACTCAAACGAGCTGGGCAGTTCCATCGCCGAGCTCATGCTGTCCGGAACGAGAGCTTCCCTTTCCACCTCGTTATCTCGCTCCTCTTCAAAAATGATTACACCCCGCTCTGTTTCAGCTACAGCGTAGCTTTTCTCAGTTACCGTACTGGGAGAGAGAGAACACGGGCTGTGTGGAAGCCGAATCTCTTGGCACCAGCGCCGTTGAATAGCGAAGAGAGCCCAAAAGTTGCGCTCCACAGCCTGCCACAGCTCCCCGATTCTGCCCCACGGAGAACCCTGGGGTGGCGCGGGGCTAGCAGCTAGCGAGACGCAACTCGGAGTAGGGGAAGTGGAGGAGGTGGAGGGATCTTGCGTTCTTACTTCCTGATCTGTAGGAGGCTTTGTCCCTTTGAAAGGAGCTCTGGGATTGGGCCATGCCGTTTTTCCGCACTCATCCCCAACCCACCAGCAAAAACTGAGCTGAAGCCAGGAGTGAGGCAGAAGAAATGAGAGACAGCGGAAAAAAGCATTGATTATGGCGTGCATTTTTTTTTTAGTTTTCTGTGTTTTTTTTCTCCTAATCGTTATGTTTTTTCAAGGGTTTATGCTGCAAGCTAAGACGTTTTTATAAAGCCCATATTTTAATGAGTGGCTATCACTTGGCAATCAAGAAAGAGCAATGTAGCCTATGTATCAATCTGATGGACCCACCGGTTTAACAGACATGCAAATTGAATAATAGGCTTTAGATTGATGATCGGAGGAGGGTGCAAACGAATCTATTCGTATTGAAAAACAAAAGTGAACTATATCGTGCCCAAGAGCTGTGCCAAGGCAATCAAACTCAAGAACAGCAAGGCTATAATTCCAGTAGTTATTTTTTCTTCTTGATTCGTCCTTGCGAATCAGTTAGTGTGTACTTGGCCGTGATTGCGCCTAACAGCTGTCGGCTTTTTGTCATTGTTACACCTGGCTGCCCCCTGCCCAATCAAACATATTCTCACTAGAGCCCACTAATGGTTTTAATTCAGAATTCTCCATATTAAGTATAGGCTTTTGTCATTTCTCCTTTGGAAACCTTTTGTCAATGAAACAATAAAAATGGAAATGAGGGTTTAGGCCCTTTGAGCGTCATACTAGGCTGATGCCACATTGCTACAGACACAGGCTGATCACATTAAAGAGGAGAAACACCCACACAGCTTTCTGCATGCCCCCCCAACACATTTTGGTGACAAAAGAATTCTGGGAAAGCAAAGGTTTGTCAAAATCCACGTTGAGTCTAGAGCAGCGCTCAGTGAACAGCTTCAGCTCCAAGTCTGAATGAACACCAACAGCAGGGACATTCAATGAATACCCTATGAGCAACACAGCCCTCCACTGCAGGAGGAGGAAGAGTAGTATGTTTTTAATCCAACTTTAATTGTTCTCGTGGTTTTGGTCTGCACCTCCCACAAGTGACAGCACAATACATAACAACTGTGCTTATTTTAGGGAGGTGTCTACCTTCTTAAAACATGTACCATTCATCCTATTCATAGTTGTATTTATAAATAGCACATGGCGCATGGGAGAGCGGTGGAGTTTAGGTGTTACCTGAGAAAGTAGTTCTGAATGCATGTCGAATGAAGGGTGTTAGACTCAATTGTAGGAAAATATTTGCTTACTTTATTATTGTAAGCATAGCATTTCAGTTGCAATAGCCAGCATCAGATGACAAAATACATGCTATACACATATAATACAGACTACAGTCATAAAAATGTGAAAGTGGTTTGGGAGATGGGTGGGGGGCATGGAACATTATTATGCTCATGTGCATAATTTTTGAAAAAAGATCTGCCCCCCCCAGGATGGGGTAATTGAAAAAAACACAGCCATACACTGTGTGCACTTGAGACCAGGGACCAACTGGTGTTATGCCTTCCATGCTGTAGCAAATCACCCAGTGCCAAAGAAAATGCCAAGCCTGAGATAAACATTGTATCGTCCCTCTTGGCATGAAGTGCCCCGCTGGTGTGATGATTCACGCCGTGCAGCGCAAGGGCCCTTGTCTCGGTTTACGCTGTGTTGTTGATCACTATGGTGCTAGCCGTGGAACGCTGCACACTGGAGCCAGCGGTGGACTCCACAGCAGAATGACGCAATAGCCGCTGGCAGACGGGCTTGTCATCTTCCATGATGTCTGATTGATTAAAGGGCTGGAACGTGAGTCGACGCGCGTGAGGGGATGCTCGGGGCACGAGGCGGCTGACAGTCGCGCCACTGTTGCAGCGGTTGCCGCTGAGTCGCGCGCACCACCCATTGAAAACATCTACAGAAATCCGCCCATGTGTTTGCTAATGTATAAAGACTGCCGACACAGCGGGGAAAAGGAGTAACGGTAGGAGAGGCTTTTCTTACCGGGTCAGCATACCACATAAGCACTCTCTCATTTCATCCAAGCGGTATTTAAGCGTCTGCGTTTTATGAGCTATTTTGCCCTCGGGATGGTACAGCACTTTCTCCCCAGTCAAAAAAAAAAAAAAAAAAAAACATAAAAAAATATATATTTTTTAAATAAACCTCCCCTTTCTCTGCAACATTCTTTTCATATAGGGTAATTTATACCCGTGCTGGGTCGGTCGACAAATTAATACATTACAGTTGTTCAGGTGTGACATTTTAATTATTTGAGAACAGACACAGATTTAAAACCGGGGTTGTTGGTGTAGAACACACTCTGTCCATTTGCAGAAGTGCTCAGTTTTAACATCCCTCTCTCGTTTAACATCTCATTTTGCTGCTTGTACTTTTTCATGTAGTCTACAATAATAACAACCTTGCTGGCACTATGGTTAATTTCTGTGGCCCCGAGAAAAGGAATGGCTTGCCACTGTGCTTCTTGATCACAGGGTTTGAGGGCAGGTGTGTTTTCCTGCCCCGCTTCAGCTGACAGACCGCATTTCATGTGGCTAAGAACTCCTCCAGCTGTTTAGCACATGCCCCCACAGTCACGTGACACTCTGACTCATCGAAGGGTGGGCTGGGGACTTTCCTTTCTCCCACCCACCTACATGATATTTTCATGCTTCTGAATTCTCTCCGTTGCTGCACTGCACTCCGAGTTAAGCTTTTCTCCCCCTCTTCCTTTTACTCCGGTGCGTAGATTTTGTTCAAGGATTCTGGCACGGTGAAGTGATTTTGTGCCTATCTGTGCATAGTCAATTTAATTACTGAATGCAGCGCTTCACCTCTGTCCCACGTCACACTCACACTGAGTCAGACAAGATATTTATAGCCCGCCGTGCCTTAGAGAGCTCCAACTGGCCAAATCCCCATGCATAATATATCACAACAGACTAAATTACATTGATCCCTGTTGTCTTCATTGCGCACGTTTTGCTGGCGACGTGAGGCGTTTCACAGATTCGTATAATCCACTTAACTGTTCCCTCAAGTGAAACACCCCAACCAAGGCACACATAATATGCTGTTGTAAACAGAACAGTGCTGACTAGTTGTGACTTAAACTGAAGACGAGCTGAGGTCACACCGAGAACATACAATTTCGCAATCCCAGTTGTTCGCAGAGGACCAGTGCCAACATGAAAATGCTACCTCTACTCCAAAGTTGAAATGGGAGGAACATATGTAGCTATCTTGTATTAAAATCTATTGACACTTTACAACTACTGCAAATCATCTTAGCTATATTGTGGGATAAAATTACCACTGATTTAGTGCTACTTCAAAATACATTTAACACATTTGTTGGCTGAATTATTTGATTGATAAAGAATGGGTGCTCTCATGTTGGGCGATATCCCTTTGATTAGACTGAGGACGAGAGCTTTCTCACAATCTGGACACTTTCCATCATGAAGGAACCTTACAGATTGGAGTTAGTGTCCTTTCGGAATGTTTTATATGTGAGAAAGGATGTTCGTGTATCTAACAACAAAACGTCGTCGTTGTCAAGGAAGTATGGCTTAGGGATTGTAGTAGCAGAGCTTTGACAGAACCAACATGATTGTATTTGCACCCCTTGCTAAATTTCGCGACACAAAGTTTTGAAACATTCACCTCTTGGCGGTAATGATCGCTAATAAAGAATGCCAAGGACGGACACACTGAACCTGTGCTGAAAGAGTTTATTGACTTTCTATCAGCGACATCCAAAGCACGACAGCACGCGAGCCAGCAATAGCTAGCCAGCAATTTACTTATCTAGTCAATCTGACTAGATAGTTGCAGAGGAAATAACAGCACCCCTAAACAAAACTGAACATATTAAGATAATACAGATCTCTCATCTTTATAATGCGCTCCCACAAACTCCACAGTAGTGGTAAGGGACGATTTATATCTCCCACGGTAAGTTGGTTAACTAACTAGACATTAACTGTTATCTTCTCGGTAGCTAACGTTAATGATACGAAATAACTTCCGCAAGCACAAAACCAAGAAACCAGAAAACCAATTCCGGTAAACGTTAGATAAAATGATATTACTTTATTGCATAATTTGATCAATTACTTCTAATGACCGTGATTCGAATTTTTAAAGTTACCATTTGATACCACAGCGGTGTTATCAACAGCCATCACAATAGCTTTGTGAACTGTTTTATTGTTGGTTTGACAGGTTAATTTGAAATTACGAATGGCAACCATGAACGCCATTGTCCCGGAAGGACTAGGGCAGAAACGGGTGAGTACGAATTCTAAGTGGTTCTTCTGTGAGTACCATTACTAATTATGCTATATTGACTACCAGTGGCACCATTTTAAGCGATATTTTACTTTCACATTGTGACGAGTACAGTGTCCCACTGGGAATTAGAATCATACTTGCCAATTAGTAACATGCTAAACTGCTGTCTGTATGACATATTTACCCTAAAATGGAGATTATATTGGTATAATTATTCACGAAGTTGTGTTGCCACTGTCTTGACAGGGAGCAGTTACTTGAACTCCAGAAGAAGCAGAATCTCACTCTTAAAGAAAATATAACATCACTCTTCTTGAACAACAGCCTGTTTAACTATAACTTCTTTTTTTATCTGTCAGCATGACCTTCGACCATGCAAAGAAATTTCTAAAGAAAATGCCACTGACACCCTGAAAGTGAACCCATCAAAGCAAGGTACAGTGTTATTGATGGAGCTTGAATGTGGGGACATATTTGCTGGTTGCACACACTGGGACCTGTCTTTCCAAAGCATAGGATCAGTTTATATATGAAAACGATCTGGGTGTGGACTCTTTGAGCTGGAGTGCTGAATTGCGATCAGGTTTCCTTCTCTGATGTAACCTTATTGTAATATCATTAGTGGCAAGGCAAAACTGATCCTAGATCAGTGCTCCCAATTCTGAGATGTTTAATGAATATGGGTTGTGATTAAAGCATCTGAGTAGGGGTCCTGATCTAGGATCAGATTTCCCCTTTCCATGTCCTGTCCATAGCTGTTATGGGCTAAAACACGTAACTGATCCTAGATCAGCACTTGCCATTCTAGGACCCTTTATTACATTACAGCACTTTACATGAGAGATGTTTAGCTGATTTACAGTCTGAAGTCTAGCGCAGAGCTTTATTCTTAAGTGTAATAAAACCCTTGAGGAGGGAAGTATAGTCCCAGAAACAAGCAATATTAATACATAAGATTGAGCTGAGATCCTGATTATTAACCTGGTGAGGAAACTACATAATTAAGACACAAGCACATCAATATATGCAGAACTAGTCTTAAGAAAAACGCATTTCAATAACGCAAATGTAACTTTGTACACAGCAAATGGAGTGGCACAGAAAATGAATGAATGAATGAGTGCAGGCCTACATTTTCACTCACTGTCTTGCCCCTCACCAATGCCTTCATTCTTTGTCGACACAGAGAGCAGGCCGGTCCTCCAGAATGGCGGTAGAGCTCCCCAATCATCCATGCTGGGCTTCATTAGCGACTTCACAGGGCTGGACCGGACCCTTCTGCCCTTGCCCCTGCCTCTGCCTGTGGCGGTGTCCTGCGGGGCCGCTGGGGATGTGGGCCCCCAAGCGCAGAGGTTCAGGTCCCGCCGTGCCACCCAAAGTGCGGGGCCCACCCACACCCATGCCCATACCCAGAGTACTGCCAGCGTTAACCAGGCTGCAGGTAGGAGCTCCCTTTAGACTTTGGCCTGAGCTCTCTGACCAAAACAGGAAAGTCGGTTCTGTGTTTCTTTTCTGGGTTTCCTTTCACTCAGCAGTCCTGGTTTACGTCTCATTGTCAAGGTGTGTGTGTGTGTGTGTGTGTGTGTGTGTGTGTGTGTGTGTGTGTGTGTGTGTGTGTGTGTGTGTGTGTGTGTGCGTATATGTATGTGTGTGGGTGTGTGTGTCACAACTTTGAAAGGTCTTGTGACTCATTCTAAAGTTTTTCAGCTGTTACATCACATCCTGTCCTTGTAATATTGTGTTGCACAATGAGCCAAGCCTGCAAATGGACATGTCAGCCAAAGTATGGAAATTCTATCCATAAGAATCCAATTTCTGACTTCCTCATAAAACGGTGTCCTTCGTGCCATAATGCATGTTGTTGTACTGTATATATTAGAGATGTGATGTGGCTATGATGTTTGTGAAGTTACAGAGCAAACAAGGGGGGTGTTTTTGTCAGAACTAGTTCTGTTAACTGCGTCACCACTTGTCGCTTCCATTTTATGAATGTTTTTTTCAGGGGAAGCTTTGAGTAATGCATTAAGTGCTGACACAGCAGAATCCTGACACGCCAGCTTTACAGCAATACAAATGCTAATGAAGAATCTCAAATGCACTGATTGGTCAATAATTTTGAATTTCAGCTGCTGATTGGTTGCTGCTTGTTTCCATTTGATAGTGGCTGGTTAGCTTTGACCAGTATATTCTCCCACTCTTCATTTTGACTCCCAGCTTATTTGCGTGATCAAATCATTAATAGTGACAGCACTCTTTCAGGTGACAGCAGACATTTTCTGGAGAATTCTGCTCCCAGCTGCCCCCCCGCCTCCCGGTCCCGAGAGGAATGTGCTTCCAACCCTGAGCGCCTGGACATGGACAGGTGAGTTTGGGACAGGTGGCTGTTGGAGATCGATGTAAGCGATCGCAGGATAAGGATCAAAATAGAGGAGAAAAAGGCCTGAATCATTTTATTCTCAGAAATAATACATGAGTATACATTTTTTTTTTTTTATCAGTTTTGTACTGTTGTAGAGTAATAAAGAAGTATGAAAGTATTGTTGCAGTAATCATTTGTGCAGTATCTAATTTTACCAACAGGTGGCAGCAAACCTCCAGTAAACTGTAATGTAATTTTTCCACCAATGAGACTACCACTGTTGACCTTAGCGCCTTCCATGGTTTAACAGAGCTTTTTGCATCCATGGCAGCAGGTTAAACCCAAACAAATAATGGATTCGGTTACGTAAATATATGCTGAGCCGGCCTCAATCCATTTATTCACTTTTTTGGTGTGTCTCAGTTATGGTTTAAAATGGCGAGTTACTCTTGTAGTTCCAGTTGCTAACGGGGATGGGGGTTGGGTTTGGCAATGTGACAAACCATAATAACATACAATGGAAGAGTACTTGTACTGGTACAACAAAATAGGTGGTTGCCCCTCACACTTGCAGTTTTGTTTCTCGTTCTTTCTCTTAGTGGGGGTCCCTTGGAGATTGCGAAGTTCAGGGTGGTCCTGGACCACCATTTAGGCTTGAGGACCCCCATAACTCCATAATTTTGACCCCTGGTCTCAGTGAAGTGAGGGGAGTGCATAGCAGTGTTGATCAGCCAGCAAACCCGTGCTGATGTCCGCGTGTCTCCCTGTCAGGCGCGGGCTGGTGGAGTGCCCCCTACTGGATGGAGAGGAGAGACTGAGGCTGCTCAACCTGCAGCACAACCTCATCTCCCGCATCGAGAACCTGTCTCACCTGCAGAGCCTCGTCTTCCTGGACCTGTACGACAACCGCATCTCAGAGATGTCGGGGATCTCGGCGCTCACCTCTCTACGCGTGCTAATGCTTGGGAAGAACAGGTTGGTGGCTTGCCTCACGCTAATGCTATAATCACTGGTGTCTCCGCTAATGCTTGAGCACCGCTGTGCCATGCATGTTGGGCTAACGCTAACATCACAAATGTGCCTGCTAACGTCTGAGCACAGGTGTGTGCCAGTCTTCATATGCAGCGTGCACACAACCGCTCATAGAACCTACTTGCAAAAGGTCATTTAAAATGTTCACATGGGGGGGGAGGGCACTATAATCAGACAGCTCTCAAAAGTACAAATTCCCCAGATTTTGCAACAAGCTAAAGGGCTATCATGTATTTTGCTATTCAAATGCCAGTGAGTAGGATTCATCTAGAGCTGTTTTACATGTTCATAAAGATGCGTACACACTCACACAAACAAATGCACACACACACACAGACGGACATACACCTCCCCTCACAGTCAGTCTGAAGGCTGTAGCAGTCATCTGTCTGTTTTCACTGTGATTAAAAGATGTTTTGACATGTTTATGTATCCTGCCTTGTATCTGGCATGTTCCGTCGGTGCCTCGACATCCGACAAGCCGCATTACAGCGATTGATCCGTTGTGCAAAGCCCAGCCCACGGCCGTGCATATGAGAATCCCATCTCACCTTGCTTTGAAGAGCCGTCGGGCAGGGGGCGGATGGGAGTCGCAAATCACAGGGAAGCCAATACCACAGGGATCTCATCGCCGAAAGTCTGGTTTCGTTCCAGGCCTATAAAACATGACATTTTCTGCTTTTAGAACCCTTTCCAGAACACTTAGTGGTGGCGTTCATAAAAAGGGCATAGCACTGCTTTGGGTTACAGTGGGTCTTTCTTTGAGCCTCTCTAACACATTTCCCAGCTTCCCTGACAAAGGGATGTATCTTATCTGCAAGGCTAGAGTCCTCCCTCACCCTTCCCATGTTCCTCACAGCGGCGGTAATCACAAGCACCTAGTAAGCCTTGGCAGGACTGAGATTGGATAGCTTTCTGTGACATAAAAAAAACGACATTAGAATGTAAGGTTTGTAAGGGTTCCATGTCAAAATGACAGTTAACAAATCAAACAACTGTTTCCATAACAACGTGTTATGTGTTGGTTGAGCGAATCCGTCTCCTGATTCAAGATCTGACATGCAGAATCTCTGAGGAATTCTGAGACTCATTGGCTGAACAAAATTTCCTCTGAGATTTTTTTTTTACAAGAAAATCCGCTGTTTTGGTCCAGGCCATATTAACTATTCAATCATTTATTTATGAGAATACCCATTAGCTGTCCTAATGACATGATCAAACACATTACATGCTGTTATTTAACACACATATTCACATAACAGTATAAGCAACAGTGCAATGAAGTAAAAGTGCTATTAATCCAATACAATAAATCAATAGTCTAACCTGACGTCAAACCAGATAGTCCAGCCAGTAGGTGAACCAGAAGACCACATGTTTTTGGATGTGAATTATGAGTACGTGTTGTATTTCTATTGCAGCTGTTGAGCAAGCAGATGTAAATTTGCAATAACTGACAGGAACAGAAATGTGATTAACACGGCATAGTTAATGAACGCATCTCACCGCTTATTTTCTCCCTTCCATGATTCAGATCAACGTGACACTTTTTATCCATGCATTTTTTTGCAGAATTAAGAGGATTTGGAATCTGGACACCCTGAAAAAGCTGGATGTTCTCGACTTGCATGGCAACCAGGTAGTGCCCCTATTACACATCTAGAACTGTTTCATAATGCAGCTCAGCCTATATGCAAATCCTGCCTCATAGAGATAAAGGACATCTGATTTAGTCCAACATATTGTCTTTTCTGAGTGACAAGGATTGTGATTTTCCCACATAATGTTGATGAATCAGTTAATATGCCATGATTTGCGGTCCCTGAAAATCTCAGTGGAGGATGGGGGCTCGGATCTGCCATACGCACACAGATCAAACGCTGTGGCGCTCTTTGACTGAGCTCACAGCAGGAGTGAATGGTCAATCATGATAAACACTTGTGACCTCAGAGACAGTTTGGGTTCTTAATGTCAGTGTCCGCTGAATTAATCTGTTTTCTGATTAATGAGGAAAAATAAGGTGAAATAATGTGAACCTTTTGGTGATTGATAGTGTCGCTGTGACCCAGGAAGTGAAACAGGCACAGAAACACCTCCTCCAGACAGCCGCTCCACGGCGCAGCGTGCCAGACTCTCTCCCCTGGCACGGCGGAGCTGCGAGCGCTCTCGCTCTCGTTAGCAGCAAAGCGGAAACGTGCTACCCGGCTGCCGCCCGCCTGCTGTTAGCCGGGGCGCCTAAACGCTCTTAATTCCGTCTAATTTTGTTCTGGAACAAAGCGATGACCCTGGCCCGGTTCTGGGCTTTTCACGTAGGCGCACAAGGGCTCCTTTGACCAGCCGGATTATTTCACACGCACTGCCCAAGATCCGACCCGGGCACCCTGGCGCTGACGGCCCACGGGGGGCCCATTTAGGCTCCGAAGCTGGGACAAGGGGGCCAGAGGCCAGGGTTCAAACTGGCAGGGGTACTGGGCCTGAGAGCGAGAGGGGGAGGAACGGTCAGGATAATGTGAGAATGCATGTTTGTTATGTGGGAATGAGGTTGAAAAATGTGAGGATTTATAATACAGTATCAGACACTCAATCATTTGGACCAGCGACTGCATTGGCTGCGCAGTAAAACATGTTTTGATTGGTTCAAACAGATTGACATTTGAGTGTAGGTCCACTGAATAACTAGACTATGTAAATCATCCAGATACTCTACTCTTTCCATATGCTGAACATTGAGTAGACCAGATCCCATAGGCCAACAGGGGCATGGTATTTAAAGTGCAGGCGGATTATATCTGAGAGGGTTATGAGGATGACTAGCGGAGTTCAGTGGGCATGTGTTGTACAAGAAGGTCTTGATGTCTGTAAAGAGGTCGGTGCTGCACTGAAATTAGGACAGCGATCCAGCAGGGCCTTGTCAAGTTCTGCTGGGTGGACACAGAGAAACCAAGGTCAGGTTCTGTCTCTGTTGCTATGACACTATCATACTAAAGCACAGACAAGGACCCTGTGTGTGGTCCCCAAGATCTATCACAGTTTGTGCAAGCGTACGAGGAGAGAAAAAAAACACAAACAGAAAAAGATAAACTAAGCAGACCGTGTTTAGAGCTCGCTTCCTTCACCCCAGAGCTCCCTCCAGAGTGTCTCTTTGTTTCTTGGCGTTTTGTTTTTATTTGAAGATTTCCTTTTCTGATTCCCAGGCACCTCGTTTTATTGCTGGCCGGAGGAACAGAATGTTTAACAAGGTGGTCTCCCTTTTCATGGCGGAGTGAAATGAATTCGTCACATCAAGCAGCACGCTGGGTTTTTTTTTTTTTTTTTTTTTTTTGAGGTTGGAAACAGCGAGTTCTGTGAATGTGGGCTTTATGGGCTCTCCCGCTTTGATGGGCTCGAGTGAGGTCCGGCCCCGGTCACTTGTGCTCAGAAGAAGCCATTGAGGAGTTCACAGCATGCTGAAAGTCACTCAAGGTCACTGGCAGCACCTGAGAGAGGGAGGCAGAGAGAGAGAGAAGGAAGGGAGGAAGGGAGGAGGGAAGGAGGGAGGGCTGTAGCCAGAGGCCTGCTCGAGTCATTTCTAATGCGATATAGCTCTACAGAGGCCGTGGACCCGGCCCACGCATACTGGAGCTCACCCTCCATGGTCCTGGTGGTTGTTCTCAGCCCCGTAACCATGTCACCAACTTCCTGCCCTTAAAATGCACTCCTGGGTTGTTCAGATAATCAGTATGTTGTATGTGCCCAGCAGAAGCTCTCATCCAAAGCATATAAAACATGGTGTATAATTGCTATTTTGATTTTTACTTGTTAGCCCTTTGTGCAGATGAGTATTTACTGAAGCAAGTAGAGCTGAGGGTGTAACAGCAGTGCCTCATCTGGGGTTTGAACCTGCAGTCCCCAAGCCCAGTTCTTTAACTGTTATACTAAAACTATGATATAATTTGAGTGTAAATCAGGAATGTGGTTAGTTGGATATGTCAAGCATGCATATTATTTAGTGCACCGTATGGTAAATTGTATGTTTTTTTTTTTTTTTTTAAGCAAACCAGACTCTCATTTGCTGTGACAACCTGAAGAGTCAAGGTGGGTAGGGTAGTCAGGCAGGTGTTTGGGCGGGTGGTCATGTGGCCAGATGCAGAGAGGCAGTTTGGGAATCTGACACAGGGAACAGGGGTGAACCAGTTTGCTACATCCAGCTGCACAAGGTCTCTGGACGTTTATTTTCTTTCTGAATAACCTTGAGTGTCTCTGACATCATAATTCAATCATTATGCTTTTGTAAAATGTGTACGTGCAGCCCTCAATTTTTGCACTCACTTTGCGCTCATTACCCTCAGCCTTGACCCCCAAAAAAAAAAAAACCAAAACGCTGTCCCTCAGATAAAGACCCCTCTCTGCCACGTCCAATCATAATTCAGACTGAGAAAGGAGAGCACCGAGCCATACGGTCACCTCTGTCCTGTAAACACACATTCGGCACACTTTGTCTCCTGGCAGTGAATCCGCAGCTGCAGCTGTCCCCTGTGCTCCCCTCTGGCTCCTGTAGGGGGCAGCAGATCTAAGGGGAGCTGTCTCTGTATGCGCTCTACACACTCGAGGGACCTGTCTCCTAGGGAAATGGGATAGGAGAGCAGATTAAGCCTTTTTTTTTTTTTTTTTTTTTTTTTTTTAGAATGTGCAATCGGCTAAAACCTGATAAATCCCGTCTGGCCTGTTTTGTTTTTTGTTTTTTCCTCGATAATCTCCTGTGGCTGCAGCAGAACACAGTCCCCTGACTGGGACATCAGGTGGTTTTTATTTATAGGGAGAAATTTCGGCGGCTCTCCTTCAGAAGGTCAGACAGCTGCGGCCTGTGAGACCTTCTGGCTCGTTCAGCCTCGCCTCAATGGCTTCAGAAACAAACAAACAAACAAACAAATAGAAAATTCCTAACAGCTAAAACATCCAGGTCAGATTTCTAAAGATGGGGTAATCTGTAATTAAACTCTCAGGCTGAAAAATGTTTTCAGCGTGTCCTCCGCTTTGATGCGTTCACGCTGAAAGAGAGGGGGCGGCAAAGCCGGCCAGGAATGCGAGAGAGAGCTCAATTAAACGATTACGCGGGAGGGACGCGGCAGTGGGCGCGTTTTTTGGGCGGCTGGCACACCTCCCTGGGCAGAGAGAAGGCCCCACACCGGGCAGGTAACGCGACACAGGTAAGCACACAGGGGCGGGATTATCTAATCAGGCCTGACGAGTGATGGCCCGCAGATAATGGAAGTGATGTTTGTACAGCGCCATGGAGAGGCAGCGAGGTGTCACTGCGCTGGAGAGAGCGGCTCTGCCCGAAACGAGCACTCAGGGTGGGCTCACTCAGCTCCTCGGCTGCAGTGCCCTCTCTGTCTCTCCCTGCCTCACTCTCTCTGTCTCTCCTGCCTCCCTGTCTTTCTCTCTGCCTCCCAATATGCAACAGCATTATAGTTCTGAATCTCTGCCTGCCCTCTCTCTCTCTCCTCTCTCTCTCTCTCTCTCTCTCTCTCCTCACTCTCTCTCTGTCCCTCTTCCTCTCTTTTCAGCCATCTCTCAAGTCAGTTATTTTCAATTAAAATGCTTTATTGGCATGACGTGCAATCAAATGCAAATTGTCAAAGCATACCATAAAATAATTTATAAAACATTTGACAACAGCATTACAAATAAAATGATTAATAATTAAAGTGAAAATAAATACATAGTAACATAATAACATTAATAGTAATACAAGTTGGACAATGTTAATGACAGCTAGTAACAATTAGTCATTACAATAGTTAACTGATGGTTAGTCCTCCTCCTGTCTACTTACCTATAATCATTGGGCATTCAGCATTGCCCTACCTGGGGCTGTTAGAAGTTTTGTTCACTAATCATTACACCACACTGCGCTTTCCTATTCTGATTCAAAATGCTTTATTGGCCTGAAAAAATTATTCATACTCTCTCTAATTATCTGTCTTTCTCAATTTCTTTGTTATTTTTGTGCCATGTTGAATGCAAGTTCGTTTTTGTTTCCCCTCATTTTGTTTGGTCCATTTAATTCCAAATAGCTGATTTTAGCTCCTGTTGACGTGCTTGCTTGGTCTATGAAAAAAAGTCTCTCTCTGCCCTTAAGCACTGCAGTGTCGTCCAGTCTTGCCTTCTCTCTCTCACACACATACAGTGTCACAGTGCTAGGAAAGGATAGAATAAACTTTATTGTTCCCTAAGGCAAACTTAAGTTGGACATACAAGCAAACGCTGCAGTTTGCACACAGTAATCGCGTAAGTGAACCAGTCGGCCCCGATCAGTCAAAGAAGACACCTACTATGAGGTTGGTAATTAGCCCCATATTTTACAGTCAACAGTCACATAATACAGGTAGCACCTACATGAAAAATGTTATCTGGTTTTCCCTCTCTCATTCCCTCTGTCCCTTTATTCATCTCTTACTCTGTCTCTTTTTCCTCCTGCAAAGTGTCACAGCGCCATGCAGTCTTGCCTTCTCTCTCTCCCCTCTGTAAATAATGAAATCATCTCATTCCTTCGTTCCCCGCACCCGTGGAGGCCCCAGTTTTTCGGGAGCAGTGTTTCCGAGCCTGGCCGCCCTCCCAGGAGGCCGCTGCGAAGAGCAACATGTGCGAGACGTCAGCCCGAGAGGGAACGCTTGTCTCGCCTCCCTCCGCCATTGTCATTAGCAGTCATAACAAAGCAATTACCTTTCCCAGATGTGCGCCCCCACCCCCTTCACCCCCATCTCGTCCCAGCTCTCTCTCCCAGGCACCGTCTAACAATAACAAACGAAACAGGAGGCGCACAGACCTGATGCAGCTAAGTGAACCACTACGACCACAGATTTTGTATTTAATGACCAGATACGCAGCTCCTCCTTTCTTTCAGCCCTTGGTCTGTGCTGCGTAAAAGAAACAAGGCTTAAGATGATAACATGACAACTTCTGGCGTATGACAACCGTTGCCACACACTGTGCAGCTTCATGGAGATTAATGAGATGGCGTCACATTGCAATGGTATTCCGTGACACACCTGAAGCACAGGCTTTGAAAAATTATTCAGTCTGCAATGATAAGACTATGTGGAGTTGAGTATCTGGCTTATTTATTGCATCATATATATTTTTCATGTTAATAATGTAGAGCAGAGTATCTGGATCATTTACAGAGTCTGAGTGCTCAATGTTAACAATACAGAACTAGTTATATTGGCGTGCAGTGTGAAGTCACATGTTCATGCAGCTGTGTGTCTATTGGCTGGGAGGTCAGATTCCGGGTGTTCCTTTTCCACATTAATGAGCCAATAATTGGCTTACCTTCACCAGGGAATAGTAGGGGTTATGCTTGTTTACCTCGTCAGTCTCATGGCTGTCCAACGGCCTCGGTTTGGCTGGTGGGGAAAAAGGATGAAAGACTTATTTTTAAAGAAGAAGCGAGTATTTGTTTGGTATTATGCGCTATTTTGTGTATGCACATCTGTGCTATGGACCATTCAATGTTAATAATGTGGAGCTGGTGTTACAGTAGCAGTACATGTTAAGAGTACAGAGTTGAGTATCAGGTTAAGCTGGCGAATCTGTGTTGTGGGCCACCTGGACTGGCTGCGGGTGGGTGGGGTGAGGAGGGGGGGCCCTGTTTCCTGTCGTTCATCTCCTGTTACAGTCAGACGCAGTTCTCCCTGCCGCTCATGTGGAATTTAGCTTTGAGAACGGACGTGCACAATGTGGCCTTGATTTACGAGACTGGATCAGGGATGCTTCGTCTATAGCTGCAGCGCTTTCAAATGACCCTTCTGGGCCTCCGTAACTCTGGGGGGCTCGTAGTGTTCAGGGGCCTCCTGGAAGTGTGGGGTCTTATTTCCACGCTTGGGGTCTGACGATGAAGTGACAAGTGCCTTAAATTCAGCAGACCGCTGTCTCAGGCCTCTCCCTAGAGCTCTGCGCGAGTTAGGTTCATTATGACAGGGGGACTCCATCCGTCCATGTTGTAACTTTGTTTGAGAATGTGTGGTTAATAGAGAGGCACACGGCTGTTCTCTGTTGCTGGCTACCTTGAACCCAAGCTTGTAACATTTTATCCCTTATTGTGAAATGTGACCAAGGGATGTCTGTGTGATTAATGTAGTGGCAGTGGACTGTTAGGCGGTTCCTATTTGTGTGGCGGGTGTGTCTTTGCCTTTTTTCTCATCCTGTAGGAGAGAAATTCTAATAAAGAAGTTTCAGATTCTTAAAAGTTGCTGTGGTTCTAAGCTCAGAGCGGTCCAGCACCTTGGCTCAGGTGTGTTTTTAGGTGTGAGGTAGATCGCCCTCCACAGCAACATCACCTCCCCTTCTGTCACTTCTTCCTAGTTTGGAATCCGCAGTCATATTTACAGGTCCGTGTCATCGCCACAGCATCTACAGTTTGGGAATGTATTTTCACCCCGCGGTCCACCAGCAGAGCCCAGCCGGATTGCCATCGCACTGTTATACAGAGCAGAATCTGCTGTCAAAAGAGGTGGGGAATTAGCCTGCCGCTGCACATAACCTTCATACCTGGGAGTCTGGCTCCCTGCTTTGATGTCACAGACGACACGGGAGCCAGCGATGAGGTCATTACGATGGAGATGAGTTATTTTGATTGGAACGCCTCCTTTTGTACATGGAGTGAATGGAGTACTAACATACACTGCATTTTAAGCAGCGCATCTACAAAGCCTGTCAGTGGTTTATAAACACCTTGTCCGTTTTGGATTCATTATGTTTGGACCAACCAATAAGGTGTAGGATTCCCTCATATGTTTATTTTTAAATAGGGGTCCTGTGAGTGGGGAAAAAAAAAAAAAACGCAGGTAGTCAGATCCCAAAGGTACAAGAGTATGAGGATACAAGAGTACTGAAAGCCCTAGTCTCAGGGTCATGTCAGTTTCCATAACAAGCGTCTTTACTGTGTGAGTCACCGGGAGCTCTCTACACGCGTGTGTTTGTTGGATTGAAAGGTCCAGTTGTACTTTGGTCCAGGATATACACTAAGCCCTGTGTGCGTATCTGCCTCCGTTAATTAGACTGACTGGACCGCTGCCTCAGGCCTACCTCTCTGTCTCTCAGTGTCCCACATTGCCAGGCAGAACTGTGTGTACACACACACACACAGACACACACAGACACAAACACACACACACAAACACACACAGACACACACACAGACACACAAAAACAGACACACACACGCACACACACAGACACACAAACACACACAGACACACACACACACACGCACACACACACACCTGTCAACCTCGTTTGAAAAATATCCTCCTTTTATAGCCATATTACATTTGTACTTTTCATCTTCTTGGCTTTATTCAGAGTTGAGCAGATGGTTCAGACTTCCAAAATAAGTTAAGTCAGTGCGAGTTTGTAAGAGAGATAAATTGTTGGTTTGACTCGGCAGTATTTTTATGGTCTAAAGTAAAAGCACAGGGGACGTGGTTAAGCAGAGACATTTCGGCGCTCGGCCTCCTTTGGTAAACAGTGTTCAGGCAGTGGAACCTGGAGGGGCTCGGGCCCCTGTGCTTGTAATCTTGTGAAGAAAAACACTTCAGCATCAAACAAACTATTTATCTTTCTTCCAAACTGATTATTTTCTTCATAAGCACCAGTCAGTACGTTTTTGTAACCCCACAGGCCAGGCGAGGGTAGGTTTTTTTTTGGTAATTTTTCTTGGCCTGAAGAAGAAAAGATCCACCGAAGCGTTGCGTGCAGTCACTCTGGTACTCCAGAGATACGACTAATCTTTAAACAGGAAGCAGAATTGCCCGCGTCAGCAGTTGTGTGCGAACACATCAAGCCAACCGAGGTTTGGAGTAGGAGTTTAAACATCTGGCCCCGTTCCTTCCTGAGAGAACTTAGAGCAGCTGAGGTGTAAACGAGGGCAGACAGGTGTATGTGTCTCCTTCCGTCCTGGGAAAAGTGTTTCTGTAGCCTAACCTTATGTCATTATAACTGTGAGCCTCCAATGTGAATTGACTGACATGGCTCAAGCTCTGGGGATGTGCTGCGTGTTTTTTTAATTAGCTGTTGGCCGGTAACTGATTCTGTCTCACAGTAAATTGGATATACATGAGCTCACAAATACTGAACATGTGTGTTTATATATTACAGATGCATAAAAGAATAATAGTGTAATGCAGATCGTTACAGTTGAGGTTTCAGCCTCCTCAGTATGCTGTTTGTACTCATGATTCATTGTGTGTGTGTGTGTGTGTGTGTGCATATGCATGTGTTTTTGTGTGTGTGTGTGCGTTTGTGCATGCGTGTATGCATGTGCGTGTTTGCGTTTGTGTGTGTGTGTTTGTGTGCGTGTGTATGCCTGTGCGTGTTTTTGTTTGTGTTTGTGCTTGTGTGTGCGTGTGTGTGTGCATGCATGCGTGTTTGTGTATGTGTGTACATGTTTGCGTTTGTGTGCATGTGTGTGTGTGTGTGTGTTATTCCTCTCTCCTCAGGTCACGCTGATAGAGAATGTGTCCCACCTCTCAGACCTGCGTGTGCTGAACCTGGCCGGGAACCGGATCAGCAGAGTGGAGGGTCTGCAGGGCCTGGACTCCCTGACCGAGCTCAACCTGCGCCACAACCGCATATCCTTCGTGGTGAGAGCGCTGGGGCCGCCGCACTGGGGCCGCCGCACTGGGGCCGACACACGGAGGGAGGAAACCGGGCCTAGCCTCGGCAGACTCATAACTCATAACTGAGTCTGACTGGTTTCTCACAGTGATGTATGACTCCACCCAACTTCTCTGGACCAATGAAAAGTTACAGCTTCTGATAACTCACAGGTTTATCAGATGTGGAGGTGGTAAACGAGCTGCCTAAGTTAACCATATCTGGCCAGAAAAGTGAGCAAAGTTTTGTTCTTATCAGGGACTGAGTGTGTGGGGTGTAGACGAGCTCTTGCCTTCACTCACATCTGTGCTCCGGATGGCGGACTCCACTGCATATGGCCTGCATTTACAAAGCACCTTTCATCTTATCGAATCAGTGTGCTTTACACAGATAAAGCTTTACACCTCAGCCACCACCAGTATGTAGCATCTGCTTGGGTGTTGCACGGCAGCCATTTTGTGCCACATTGCTCACCGCACAAAAGCTTACGCAGGGAGGGGGGCATTATCAGGTCAGTTATATCAGACGGCTCTTGAGAAAGCCGGGTTTGGAAATTGGCTGGAACACCAGGGAAACCCCTGCCCTTTGTAATAAGTGCACTGAGTCATGGCCTTGTTTTAATGCCTCATCAGAAAGACCGAGGTTTCTGAGTGTGTACAACAACCATCCTATATGCAGACACACACCGTCAACTATCGCTGCTGCTTCCCAACAAACTTCGTAATTGTGACAGGAAACCATCATCACCAACCTGTTGTGTCAGCAACCAACTGAACCCTGAACATCAGTATTTACGCAACATCATTATCTTTTTATTTGCTCAGTTTCACTCGGTTCATGGGGTATTTCTGTGATCTCCCTCAGAATGTGATGCAAAAAGAAACACAAACACGCAAGCGTGAGACAAAATGGCTGTCTCTGTCTCAAGAAATTAATAGAAGGTATTCAAAAAGGGAAGAAAAACCACATGTCACTAAAACCTTATCAAGCTTACTTATCACGACACTCTAACTCATCTTATTCACATCTCTGAAGCAGGATACAAAGCTAACATATGCTATCGATTGTATTTGTCACTCTTCTTCCTAGTTTCAAAATGCTTAAGTGCAAAGACTTCCAGCTTTAATTATGGGCTATGGTATTTTTTTCATTCCAGGAGAGGTAGAGAGAGGAAAGGGCTTAGGTGGGAAAGATTCTTCCCTGCAGCTACATTCTCGTCTTGCACCTTTCATTACAGGGTTGTCCTGCCAAAATTTTACTGCAGGGACAAACTAAACATGGAAATCTTAAAAGGCGTTCTTAAAAAGACTCCTCTTCATCCCTGCAAGATGTAAAGTGGATTTTTGGAAGGGGTTGCGAGGATGAGATATAGAGATTGAGGTTTTAGTTTAAAAACAAGTCAAAACCTACACTTAGGAATACATCATGGTTACATGGATTCTGAACATGAAGTTCAGAGACAGGGATGAATTATTGGGCATTTTATCTCCTATACATCTGAGAGTTTTATTTACTATAAACTGCAGCTTGAAATAACATGCCCAAGAACTGAGAGAGGTTTAAGTCAAAACATGGGAGTAGTGTTTACAGTGCAGTATGACTGTATTATATTATAACTGTTAGACTGCAGTTCTTAGCATGTCAAAAGCATGTTTCTAATGCCGTTGATTTTCCATTTATACTGGCTGATATTTCTGAGGTAATTCAGGTTATGCGTCTTTGGAGGGTATAGTAGCAGTTCTCTGTTTGGGATCCAAACCTGCAGCCTCTGTTGTTTTAGGCATGTGTTCTCACACTGTTCCGTTCTCCTTTGACTTGGCCATCAGACAGTCATGTGTCTTCTCACATCCTCCCCTGAGTGATAGATTTGGCTGCCAGGAACGGCAGGCTAATTCCAGTAGCTCATTTCTCTTTTAACACACCTTTGTGTGTTTGCGTTTGTGTGTGTGTGTGTATGTGTGTGCGTGTGTGCGAGAACCTTTGTGCCCTGGAATGTGGTGTGCCTTTGCCAACACGCGGTAGCGATGCCCGTTGAGGCACTGCTGCATTCCCGGGTGTTGGGGGTAGAGAAAAGGCCCGTGATGAGCAAACGCTGGCCAAACAAATGCCAGCTGTCAACGGGATATGGGTGTGGTCCGAGGGAGGCAGCCAGAGAAGACTATGGAGGAATGCACTCGACGCCCTCCAAACTGCAGCGCGATCCTCATATTTTCCAACAGGAGGTTGACGCCGAGCCTCCTGTGCTCGGTCACGCACCGCTGCGTAGCGAGTTACGTTGAAGGGATTTTTTTTTTAACAGAGCCTCCTAAGTCTCTCCCTGCCTGTCTGTCTCCTGTTGGCATGGTTACGGGATGCATCACATCAGCCTGCCGATGACATCATGGCTCCTCCCCTGAGGTGTGTCTGCTAAATTTAGACCACACGGGGAGGAGGCAGGGACTGGAGAGTAGACCGTTGAAAGGAGAAAGTTTGTTTGTGCGCTGCACAGTGCAAAATCAGTCATAGCGAGAGAGTTGGGGGAAGAAGGATCTGGAGGATAAATGGCGTGGAAGGAGAAGTGATGCTCTTTAATCTGGGCAGAATGAATGCACAAGACACTGTAAACCAAGTCTTATCAGCGATGCAAAGTTAGGATTTGTTGCCTTCCACATGAAGCATGAAGATTTATAGTGCATCATGCCCGGCCATTATCCTGATTCAGGAGCAGAGCCTGCCTGCTTAAGAGCATTTGGCTGGGCCTGTGGGAGTCCAGTTATATGGAGTCTGAGTCTTAGTGCACTCATGAATGAGTTCAGCCCAAATGTATCTCTCTCGTTAGCCATTACAATGTATTCTTCAGTACCCGATGAGGTAGTTTCTTCTTTAACCTCGTTAATTTATTTTTTACTTGGTGAGCTTGCAAAAGCATGCACTTTGTAGTTCACGTAATGGTGGCAGAGACCACTGTGGTGATCCAATTTTAATGCAGTGCTGGAATCTCTCTGGAATGTTGGTAAATAACCCCCAATGTCCAGAAAGATCACCAGTCTCACCAACCCAGTGGGCTGCCTCTGTGTGCAGCAGTGAGACATTGCATGATGACGTCGGGGCACATGCCAAGCATTCCTGCTGCAGGAATGTGTCTCCATACCGAATGCCCCAGATTCTGGATCCTGCCTAGTCCAGGTTCATAGTGATCCTAATGTCTCGCATTTCTGATTTGTCCACTGCGCTGTCCAAGGTTCTGAAATTGGGTGGCAGATGGTGAAGGCACTGGGCCTCTGGTTAACTGGGGGTTTGCAGGTTCAATTCCTTGGGAGAGCACTGCAGCTGTATCCTTGTGAATTGTTGGCTCAGTAAGCAGCCAGCTGTATAAATTCATAAGCTGTGTAAGTCACTCTGGATAAGAGCATCACATAAATACCTACATGTAAAATAAAAAGGGTGTTATTGCTTGTGGAAGCAGAGCTTTTAAAACCATAAATTTTGATTGTGATTTGATTTTGATTTTTAAATGCGTATTTACATCATGTTCTTTTACATGATAACGTAATAACTTGTAAGAAATGCTCCATTAGTGTTCAGTCCCGACTCTTGGAGTAGACTGTGGCGGTCTTGGCCGATTACCCCCCTCATGGAACAGAGGAGGGTAATTAAAGGGCCTTATGGTGCCTATGAGCATGGCAGTTACAGGCATGCAGGTTTTAGCAGAATCTCCTTCAGTTTCAGTGTCCTGCACTCGACGTGTGTACATATCACATACCTAAATCACCTACCTCTTGCTGGGGTATTAAAAGAATCAGTATGTTGTGATTTATCATGGAAAATGCTGTACCCACATCCCTGAATTAGAGCAGCACCACTGACCGCTGTGCAGAACCGTGTGCAGAGTCAGGAAGTAAAGCAATGCTTTGAGGGGAAGATGTGAGCTGAGCTGAGCTGAACTGAAACACTCCCTTCATTTAAACTCTGCAGTGTCAGCCCCGCACGTATTGGAGTGTCAACGTGACACTTTTAGTGAAGATGCTTGTAGAAATACGACTCGTGTGCAGGGTTGCTCATTAAATTCCTCTCTGGTTGTATGTCTCGCTTCAAAGGCCTGTGTGTCAGCCCGGGTCAGACCTACGGGGGTCAAAGGTCACCCTGTGAAATGCAGGAATCAGACAGGGCTCCCCTGTGACTGCACATATTTTTACACACTGAAAAAAACAACACCAGTGGGTCCTCCCCCTGTGCTCTGGCAGGTTAGCTGGCTCTTGGCGCGAGGCCTTTGTTTGGTATCCCCTTTACTGTAATTAGCTGGGAGGTTAATAATGTCTCGTCTTCATCTGTACATTGTTGTAATTATGGAGGCACGGCCCGTTTTTTGGGAGCGATCCCTTCTGCAGGGCTCCAAAATAAAGGCATCTGCAAGAGAGGACATGGAGATGGGCTCCGCGGTGTCTAAATCCCCGGCTGAGCGGGATTAAGCCGACTTAATTCCAGGTTTAATGTACAAAGTGAGGACCTCCCTGGCCACTCTAGGGCACCAAGATAGCAGAGGAGAGAGGCAGCCATGCCATGTGTCAGTGCCCAGCTATGCAGTGCGGAGCCATTTTCCCACCACGCAAAGTCTGCCACTGTGTTCTGACTTTGGCTGAATCCTCTAGCCTTCACGGCAAGTATTCTATGTACTAAATGTTTATACTACATGTACATTTAGGCATTTAGGATAAAATCATATAAAATCATAAACGCTATCCATGTGTACAGCCGGATGTATACTGAAGCGATTCAAGCGAGGTGCCTTCTTCAAGGCCACTAAAGCAGTGCCCTACATTGGAATTGAACCTGCAACCCTTGAGTTACCCCAGTGGTTTTTTTTTTCAGTGCGGTTTCTGTTTTTTCATAATGTTTCCCTGCCAACAGTTTGGTTCTCGGGGGACTGCATTGAACGTTAGGAGAGATAACGTAAATGGTTCCAGATTGTGTGTTTGCCCAGTTTTTTTTTCCGTGGGGTACCTTGAACTTTCTCTTAAAGTCACAAGAAGCATTGCAGGCACCACCTTAGAATGTTTGTCTGGTATGCTCTTTCAGTATTTTAATTTTTTGTATTCTGAAATGTTTGGACATTTGTCCTGCTGGATATTTAAAATGGTTAAATGAAATTCCGAGCTCAGTTTGTCTGTGAAACATTTTCCTGTGACTTTGTCTGTGACTTTTTTTTTCCCCCCAAGAACTTTTTTTAAGCTTTTGAGGAATGCCATGTCATTATCTCACAACCAAACGGGAATCTCGCCGAAAGCTTCCTCATTGTTCTAAGAATGTTTTGTGTTAGCAGGGCAGCGGTTGGTCTGGTACACTGTTCTCATATTTTGACCATTCTCTGCTGGGAGTCTTGAAAACGTTTCAGGGCAAAAAGGCCACATGATAATAATAATATTGAGCCTGAAATACCCAAGGGATGGAGGAATACAGAAATTTTCCATTGGCAATCAGAGCCAGAGTTCTGAACCCCACACAAGCCTTTCGGCATTTGCAATGCATTATGGGAACGGTGGATAACATTTTTCTCTTGTTGTTGCTTTTTCACTTCAGTTTATTTGGCTGTTAATATGGTTTATTTCATGGTAATTGGACTCCAGGCTGTTTCTGTACCGTTATATTATTCATAAAGCTATTGATTGTTACATAATTGGCCTGTGCAATGTATCTGTGATCAATATTTGTGGGAATTAATTTAATCCAGGCTCACGCTGTGTGTTTGGAGCCTCAGAGTCATTTGAACAGATTATCGATTACAGTTTTGATGTGGCTCAGTGCACTGTGTTTTCGTTTTTAAAGTTTAGGTTTGGTTTTGTCTCCCTGATTTACACAAGACTTATGAAATGTATTTTTCAGTTTTTAATCAGCTTTTTTTGTGGAGAGGATCAGGCTCATATCTCCACTGGACTGAAGTGGTGAGCTTAAACTCTGCGTTCCAGTTTAGCGTCGGCAGTCAAGCGCAGCGGAGTGCCATTTATGTAACGCAAACCCTGGACAGCCACATGACACAATAAACTCCCATAAAATCCCACGATGCACTGAGCCTGAGTCTGCCCTCGGCAGTGTGAGGACCAGGGATGTGGCCGAGTCACAGAGACAAACAGATAGCCATGGACTGACCCCTCAGAGACACGCTGTGTGACCGAGCCGAGCATTTCAGATCTAGTGGCCTGTGCGATTTATATGTGTCTGGAGGTGGATTATATAAGCTTAATGGTCATTTATAAACGTAAATTTAGACTGCAATTTTTGCTTTTTTATTTTCTAACGTAGCATTTTACCACCAAGATTATTGTTCTTAGTTCAGTTTCAAAACATTTTATTACATATTTTTTTTTCATTTCATCGCCAGATAATGCCGCTTATTTTTAGTTTTTTTTTTCTAAAATCATATATTTTTTCACCAGTTTTTTTCTTCCAGTGCAGGAATGCGATTTTCCATAATTAATAAGTAAATACAGAATTTCATACACCATGAATGTCTCTTGGGGCCAGTAGTATTTGACTTTCCTGTTGAACATCGCCCCCCTTGCTGGTGAATAGCACAGACTCCCTTAATGGGTTATATATCATGACATACTCTTGGTCCTCAGTCTCTGACTCAGACATGTTGGGTCTGAAAGCTGAACCCAATGTTTCCAGATCAATCAGGAGAATCGCATCCCAGGGAGCAGCAGCAAAGGGTGATGCTAGCAAAGATCATTTACTAAAAGAAAAGATCAGTAACTACGCACTGTAAGCTTTATTACCGAGTGTGGTTTATATGCTGAGCATGGGTTATATCTCAGTATCTGAGTTTTAAGACTGAGCCCTTTACATGCAGACCTCCTTTGATCGCTGTGTGATCTGACAGTGTAAAAAGTGGGGTAAGTGAGGCAGTCTCTGTGTCTGTGGGTGCTGGTGTGTGTGTGTGTGTGGGTGCTGGTGTGTGCGTGCATGCGTGCGTGCGTGCATGTGTGTGTGTGCACGTGGGTGTGGTTGTGGGAGTGCGTGTGTTGGAGTCGTGAGCCAGCAGATGAAGTGAGTTTGTGTGTCTGCAGTGAATTCTGACACAGCACATTTCGCCCCCCCCCTGACCCATGGGAGTGTCCTGTCTCCTCTCCTCTTGCTTATACACGTGCCTCCCCCCTTCTTTCTCCCTGTCTCTTCCCTTCTTTTCACCTCTCTCTCTCTCTCTCTTGCTCTCTTTCTCTCTCTATTGCTCCCTCCCTGTCTCCCCAGCCCTGTAAATTCAGAGCGTGGCATAGCTCTGGTTTATGACATTGCCGGCGTCTATGTCTGCCCTCGTCAGCCAATGCGGCGGGCGGGTGACTCCCTTCCCCCGGCTGCATGTTTGTCCAGCGCGGCGCCCAAACTGACCCTCTGCTCCTCTGTGTAAGCGGCAGTGCAGACTGCGTTTAGCGCTGCCGCCTCCCCTCTTCCTCCTTCCTCTTTCGCCGTCTCTGTCCGCCCGGCTCTCCGTCTGGCTGTCTCTGAACCGAGCCTCACCCCCTCCGTCAACAGAGAGGGAGAGAGCCGCTCCTGCAGACAGGATCTCTGCATTAGCGTAGAAACTCCCTCCCCCTCCTCCCTCCCTCCCTCCCTCCCTCCCTCTCTCCCTCTTCTCCCCCCCTCCCTCTCGGTGTTGCCGCGGTAGCAGCAGCATCACATCGCGAGGCGGCCATGTGAAAGCAGCAAGGTGACTGAGAGAACGGTGCGCCTCTCTCTCTCTCTCTCTCTCTCTCTTACTCAGGGCTGCTGGGACAGTCCAGACCGGCGCAGTGTGCCTGTGTTCTCTCACCCATCCATTGTCTCTGTCTCTCCTCTCTCTCTCTGTTTCCCCCTCTCTCTCTTTCTCCCCCTTCACTTTCTCCCTCTCTGACTCTCTGTTTCTCTCTGTCTCTCTCCATCCCTCTCTCATCCTGCAGACGGAGGTGGACCGGCTGCCCTTCCTGCAGCGACTGTTTCTCAGCTGCAACTGCATCTGCAGGTAAGAGGCCGTCGCCTAACTCCTAGCGCTAAACACTGAACACTCAACTCCCCCTGACTCCTCCCTCCATCCCTCCTTCCTTCCCTCTTTCCCCCACCCTAACTCCGGGGCCTGGCCCCGGGCAGAGGCCCTGCCGGCAGGCTGCTCAGCCGGCCACACTCTGCCTCAGCCCAACCTGTGGGCCGGGCTCGGAAAGTGCCGGAAACCAGAGGCTAATGAGTCACTGACCGGGGCGGGTTCCTGCTGCTTCACCAGCATGGGACTCCTGAGGCGTGAGGCGAGGGGTGTGGGGTGTGGGGTATGGGGCGTGGACCGTCAGCGCTTCTGTCCCGGGACACCTCAGAGGCCAGAGGGATAGCCTTCCCTCTGGTCACATGTTTGGGGAGGAAAAAAAGGGGGTTAGCTCATGGCATTCTCCCCCTTCTTGTATCTCCTTTTATTGCCCATGCCGGGCCCCCCTTTGGAAGTGGGGTGTAGTGGGGGGTTTAGGGGAGGCCAGGGGGTGGGGGGGTGCGCCAGCTGAACTTGGGTGCGGGAAGTGGAAGTTAGTTTCCCCTCATTGACTGCGGCGAGCCTGTGGAAATTTACTGTGAGAAGCAGAGAGAGGGAGGCTGGGAGTCCGCAGCAGCAGCAGCAGCAGCAGTGCGGTGGGAGTGCTCTGCCATCTGCGATTCCTCCGCTCCGCTCCTGCTGGCTGCTGCTCTCGCTCTCCCCCTGACTCCCTGCTTGAAGAGGCAAACGATTATTTATGTCAATTTTGGCTCGATCGATGGAGTCCCTCGAGGGGGCTAGCAGGCGCTCAGATTGCTGCTTAAATTAGAGAACCCGCTCCAGAGTGGATGGATTCCTCGACTCAGAAAAGTGCTGCTAGCACCAAAAACCCAAAACAGTTTGGCCTATTGTGCCTCTCCACGCCCACCCCTTGAGCAGCACCCCCACCCCCCTCTTTCAGGGGCAAAGGGGACATAGCGTTTGTTGTGTGCTGTTTTTGTTTGTAATCTCCTGCCTTCTTGGCTTTGTTGTCTGGCAGTCATGAATTTGAGAGGTTTACTGTTATAGAGTGATGCTGTAAACTCCTGGCAAGCCAGGGAGGGAGGGAGAGAAAGAGAGAGAGAGAGAGAGAGAGAGAGAAAGGGGATGGTGGAGCGAGAGATAGAGAAGACAGACTTATCCCTTTTGTTATGCCATATGGAGCCTACTCCACTTAGCCCTAATACAGTAGGATGGGTTTGTGATCTGCGCTTTGTGTTTGAGTACAGGTGATACCAAAACCTGTATGTTTAAGTACATTTTAAAAGGCACATCTGTTTCATTAACGCACACACTTGTAGATGCAGCTTTGTCCAGGTGCACTGTGCATAGCAGTGTGTGCATGGATGGGTGGGTGGGTGTGTGTGTGTGTGTGTGTGCGCGTGCGCTTATGTATGTGCGTGGGTGGGTTCATGTATGCCCTCCTTCCCATGTCTCTTTATCACAACCTCCCTGCAGTGTTTTCATGTGTATACATGTGTCTGTGTGTCTGTGCATGTGTATGTGCGTGTCTCTGTGTGAGTCCATGCATGTGCATGTGTTTGTTTGTGTAGTCTAATCTGCCCATTTTCGTCCATGTTGTGCATTATTCAGTTAAAAATACAATATTTATTCAGAGCATGTAGCCTAAACCAAATGAATTGCTCACAGTTTCTCTTGACATGCAGATCTGGAGTCCTCAGTGACATCTGAACATCGGACAGTTTCGTGTTAATATTTCCCTGTGTTTGTATTTAATTTAAAACATAGACTAGCGCAGAAGTGCAGTGACAGCACTGCCTTTGCCATCCCTAACTCTGCTAATAAACAGCGGTGTACGCTGAAGTCTCCCCGGTCATGCCTGTGTAGCTCTATTAGTGCCGGCCCTGTGAGCCGGATGAAGCCCTGCTACAGTGGCCTAGCGACTGCCCGTGTAACTCATTTAGTGCTGTCTGTGCGCCCGGATCCGCTGTCACACTTCTCGGTCTCTCTGGGTGATTGTGGCCTCCGGGTACCTGCAGAGTCATAGATTAGGCGAGATAGAGTTTGGTAAACCCAGCAGTAGGATGCTGTATCGAGAATGCTCTTTGCATAGAAAAATATGGGAAAATAGTGATTTTTAACAAAAATCTTTTATGGCTATGAGAGAGCCAAAAGCAACTGAGACCCCAAAAAGATGATAAACAGATTTTATCACCAATTACAAATGCTTGATAGAGAATTCATTTGTTTATGAGGAAAAAAAGATCACTTCTGTTTACCCTTAGTGCTAAACATAGACGTTAAACTGCTGCTGTTATGTGCTCTGTTGTTCTCTGATATCCTGTTCTGTGATACACTGATTCACCTCTGTGTATTTTATGAGTAAAAGACCATATTAGAGCATGGTTAAACCTCCAAAACTTCTGTCTCAGTATGGTGTTCTTTATTGTTTGCCGTTATGAGACGAGTTTGCCAACTCTGTTTGTCTCTGTCACTGGGTAAGTGCTGGTCTATCTCTGGCCTATGGATGGCGCTGTGCTGCTATAATGGTGTCACTCTGCCCCAGCGTGGCTTAGGGGTAGGCAGTACATGGTCCAGCAGTCCCAGTGTGTGGATGGAGCTTTAGCTAGTGTGTTAGCGCTGTGCAGCGATCTAGGCTAGCTGCTCTGTAGCGCCCCCTGCGGACTTTGCAGGCTTCGGTGTCCCCCTGCTTTCGCTTGGGCTGAACGGAAGAGTTCAGCCTGCTTCACAGGCCCAAGCTAAATTTAGCAAACGCCCCCTCTCTCCGAGAAGCAAACAGCCCGTGTAATGCCCATGATGACAGTGATTACACCGCACTGCGGAAGCTCATGGTGCCTCTTCTGCCCCGTTGGTTCCCTGCTGGGCTTACGCTGCCATGCCAGCTCCTGTGCAGGCATTAGCTTGCCCGTTGGATTTCCTACAAGCATCTCCTGGCTTGTTGACTACTTAGCATCTTCTGGCTCACTGGCTACCTAGCAAGCACCTGCCGGCTCATTGGTTATCTAGTATCTCCAGCCTTATTGGCTACTTAGGAACTCCTGGCTTATTGGCTACATGGCAGGCATCTGCTGGCTCATTCACTATCTAGCATCTGCTGGCTCATTGGCTTACCTGACAGGCACCTGCTGGCTAATTGGCTACCTAGAATCTCCTGGATCATTTGCTACTTAGCAACTCCTGGCTGACTGGCTATCTAAAAGGTATCCAATGGTTCTCTGGGAACTTAGCAGGCACCCCCTGGCTCATTTGTTACCTAACAGCCATCTGCTTCCTGATTGGCTAACTTGCGGGCATATGCTGTTTCATTGGTTACCTAGCAGGAATCTACTGGCCCATTGGCTACCTAGAGAGCATCCACTGGCCCATTGTCTATGTCCTGGCCCCTTGGTTTCAGACTAGCTGGGGGATCAGCTCTACTGCAGACACACACCCAGACACATGCTGCCTATACCCACCCTGTCTGAAAACTGCATAAAAAATGTCACTGCTGTGGGGAAATTACAGTGCTCCCTGGACAAGTGTGTTTGTTTGATGAGAGCTAGCCGTGTAATCACAGGGATTTGTTTCTAACGGGTACAGAGCAAGGCCAAGGCTCTGCTGAGGTGACATAATAACATACAGGGGAGTTGTATTGGGCGCTAGGAGGAGGAGTGTAGCTCCTGTCTTCAGCGTGGTGTGTGGTGTGTGTGTGTGTGTGTGTGTGTGTGTGTGTGCTCAGTTGTGTGTGTGTGCATGTGTCACACTGGTGCATTTCCTTAGCTGCCTGTCTTGTTAAAGCAGTGTTGTTTGTTCTCTGTTGCCTGTCTTTCTGTTAAAGCATGTTGTTTGTTCACACTGTTGCCTGCATTTTCCTTAAAGTGTTGTTTGTTCCTGTCTGTCTCTCTCTCTTTGTGTTAAAGCAGTGTTGTTTGTTCTCAGTGTTGCCTGTCTCTCTCTCTCTCTGTTAAAGCAGTGTTGTTTGTTCTCAGTGTTGCCTGTCTCTCTCTCTCTCTGTTAAAGCAGTGTTGTTTGTTCTCAGTGTTGTCTGTCTCTCTCTCTCTCTGTGTTAAAGCAGTGTTGTTTGTTCTCAGTGTTGCCTGTCTCTCTCTCTCTGTGTTAAAGCAGTGTTGTTTGTTCTCAGTGTTGCCTGTCTCTCTCTCACTCTGTGCACAGTTTCGATGAGCTGACCTGTCTGGCAGAGTCCTGCTCCCTGTCGGAGCTGACGCTGGATGGGAACCCTGTGGCCCAGGAGCCATGGTACAGACAGACCGCACTGCGCTGCGTGCTGCAACTGAGACAGCTGGACATGAAGCGCATCACAGTAAGGCCCTGCACGCACTCCGCTGTGTGTGTGTGTGCGTGTGTGTGTTTGTGTGTAAGTGTTTGTATGTACGTACGTGTGTTTGCGTCTTTTGGCGCATGGGCTTGTGTGTGATTATTTGTCTTTGTTTGTTTGTGTGTGTGTGTGCGTATGTGTGAGTATATATTCAGTATAATATCTGTATTCAAACACACACACACACACACTTACACATACACACACATGTATCTTGAAAACTTCCTGCCTTAGACAGCAGTCATTTCCATGCCCTATAGATGAAAGCAAACAAATTGATAAGGCCAAGGTCCCAGGCTACAAATGTTATATAAGTTAGCTTTGTTGACCTGATATGGCACATGCTGTCTACATGTACAGAAAATCCTTTTTTTTAATCTTATGAGGTAGTAAGCCAGTCAAAAACATGGCAAAAAAAAACATTTCCCCAAATGGGTCATACATACATGTGCAAAGTTTCACACAGCCTGCACTTGTTCCTTTCACATTTTCCACACATTTCCATAATTGCTTCTGGCCGTGTAGACTCAATTTCCTTAGCTCTTGGCAGCTGGCCATGCACAACACAGCCAACTTCTGTCTAAGGATCATTTCGATTCATGTATTCAACCTGTATTTGCCATAATTATCAATATAAGAGCGCAAATCTACCAGCCGTTTTAGTTGAAAGCCAGAACATGTGGTAACCTGTGATCACTTAAACTGTGATTTAGTCTTGGATTGCAGTCCAGATGTTGTCCTCAAGCGTACACACAGCGGCCTGGATCAAATCAACACTTTGCCCCTAACTTTGACTCACAGTTAAATGACAGTGTTTGTGTTTTTCATCATTAACACAGTTCGGCGAGTTCACCAAAATGAGCTCATCCAGCGGTTGCTTTGAAAAAAAAAGAAAAGAAAAAAAAAAAAAAAGGAAAAGTTGACCTAAACTATAAGTCAGAATCTTGATTGATTGGTATTTGGTTTGGTCTCATGGCCCAATTAACCAAGCTTAGCTGAATGGCCTGCTCCTATCATTATGTATCCTCGACTTCTCATGGTCACACACACACGCTCACACACATAAACACTAACACAGAGACACACACAAACTCTCTCACATTCAGCAGAGAGATGACTCATCAGGTTAGAATATAACGATGGCAGCATTGGGCTTTGTTATGTCCCCTTTTTTTTGAAGAATCATTGCTGTTGTTCAATAGTGCTGTGGGCCTACGTGCTGCGTGGGAACAGCGCTGGGGCTGGGATAATGGAGGATCATGGGAAATAAAGGTCAGGGGAGATAAAAATGGAGACACAGGACCCAGGACAAGGAGATAGTCTTCCTGAATGAATAGCTGGCATCTGGGGCCAGGCTCTGCAGACTCCAGGGAGGCTTTGGTCAATGGGACATTTGGCTTTGGACAAAGTCAAGGTATTTCCAGCTCTGGCAGCGAGGAACGAAAGGCTTGAAACGCTCTCATTGTGGACGGATTTTCAGACGGACTCAGGTCTGGGGCGGCCGGCGCACGATGTAGTATCGTATTAAATCAGACGGAGGGGGGAGAGAATCCGAAAATGTACTGAAAGAGCAGAGTTTAGCCGGGGCTATGAAATCCAAATCACGGCAAGGATTAAACTGCACTGGAAACCCCCGGTGCATTGTTAGTGTGTTATGATGCTGCCAGGTTCTGTGTGTGTGTGTGTGTGTGTGTGTGTGTGTGTGTGTGTGTATGTGTGTGTGTGTGGCTCTGATGTGGATGAGATTGGCTTGCAGGACATGATGGGGTGAGTGATCCGTTCCCATAACCCTTGCATAGTGCATGGTCTTATCCTCACACCGTACAGTAAGGAAAATTACAATCTGGAGCGAATCGTGGACCGAATCTCTGCGAAACACCTGCCCAACGTAACAATGGACCTTTGAGAGGAGTTCCAGGAAACATCCAACTTCCCCTCATAAATCAGAAAGCTACAGCACTGGGGCTGTTTGTGCCAATGCGTAATGCAATAGGAAAGGCCAAACACAGTGCACTGAGATTTATTAATTACCAGTTTCACTGCCAAAAAAAGCCCCTTTAAGTGTTGTTGACTTGCATCCACAAAGAAATCCTTTCCATTTAGTTGTTGCCCATCTCATATGTTGTTGATAGTATTTACCATTATACAATAGAGAGTACCTTTGCTATGTACCCACTGATTTTAGGAGTACTGTTGGAAGTGTAGTCCCAGAACCCAGGCGGTCAGATCTCAAGAGGTCTTTCTGACAACTTTAACCTTACTATATGGTGAAAAAAACGCTCTTATTCCAGCAGAATTACCACACAAGGGACACCGCAGCATAGACATTGGTCGGGTTCTGCTTGCATGCAGAAGTGTGTTTTTTTTTTTTTTGTTTGAACCACAGGTTTTTTTTTCTCACATTTGTTGCTTTGCACTGTGCTGATCTCACCAGGCTTGTAGCAGAGGTATAAGCCGTGTATTTGAGGCTCTTGGCTGTGTGACAGAAATCCCATTCTAAGTGATTGGCTTCAGGGGGCGTATCAGTGGCGATGAAATATTGATGGCGCCTAAAGCGCAGCCAGTCTCGTGTCACACAGAGTTTAGCCCTTTGAAACACTGCACAGGGAATCAACAGCTCCTCAGAATTAATGGGTGTGGTCTTGCTCCAGCAAGTCATTACTCAAAGAATTTAGATACCGAAATCCTTAATCCTTTTTGCTACCGGCCATCGTTAACCTACCATGTTACATTGGTATGTCTTGGCTGCCAGTGTCGAGGTGATCTTCAGCTAAGTCCTTTTTGGACAAATGGTCATTCCAGCGTTGACCAGGGGTGCCAATGTCCAGTCCTGAAGGGCGGCAGTGTCTGAAAGTTTTTGGTGTCTTTCATCACTTAGATGATTAATTGATGCCTTTGTTTGGCCAAAGAATCCACATTTTTTTTGTTTTCCAAGGCCTAAATTGGCTGGTGGTCAAAAGGAAACCACAGAACTCTTGACACACTGTGGCCCTTCAGGACTGGGCATTGACACCCCTGCTGCTGACCACCTGTTTCAGTCGGAGCTCTTATCAGACTCATTGTCCTGACTGTGCTGGCCTGTGTTTCAGTCGGAGCTCTTATCAGACTCATTGTCCTGACTGTGCTGGCCTGTGTTTCAGTCGGAGCTCTTATCAGACTCATTGTCCTGACTGTGCTGGCCTGTGTTTCAGTCGGAGCTCTTATCAGGCTCATTGTCCTGACTGTGCTGGCCTGTGTTGCAGGAGGAAGAGAGGCGCATGGCTTGTGTTTTGGCCCGGAAGGATGATGAGCGGAAACGGGAAAGCCACAAGCACCTCCATCCAAGCCCTGCCCACCGACACCCCCTGCCCATCTACTTCATCTACTTCATCACCTGTGCCATTGGGATTTTTAACAGAGTCAACACCTTGGTTAAACATCTGACTCACTGTGTTTCCTACAGCACAGTGTCCCCATCACTGCAAGATGGCATTGTGTTTTTTTAATTGCTCTTGATGGATTATTGCCCCCTACTGGCCTACCAATGCATTTTTCTAAAGGGTCTCCTCCTATCCAAATATTGATTAACCCCAGACCTGCAAAGGTTCAGCCACTATGGAGGGAAGGGCTACAGAGTACCATAGCAACTGGTGATATGGCAAGTGGTAAAATAAAGGAAGCAGACATAACAGAGATACTAAATACAATAGGGACACAGGGAGCCAGCCTTGTATTATTTCTCTCAACAAATATCGCAAAGCTAATTTCACAAAAACATTACCAACACTAATCACCAACGGCACCACGCTGCTGATACTTAATGTGAAACAATACTGTACCACAGAGACACATGTGCTGTTTTTACAATGTTAATCTTGGGAGCAGTTTTGAATCACCCCGAACATGCAGACTGTATCAGCCCCTCCTCGATTTGGCTGGGGATGCCCATGGCTCTTTATTAGCCATCTGTAATAGAGATGGCACCTTGGGGCCTGGCGCTTGCCGCTTTGGCGTGTCGTGACAGAGAACACCTCGCAGACTCTCGGGGTTTAACAGAATTCTCTCTCTCACGTTATACAACTACTCTGCCTGGCTCAAACAGTGCATGATTTTGACATTTCAGTAAGAAGAAAACCTCTAAGGTAAAATTTTTAAACATATCATATAAAAGAAAAACACATGGAAAGGAATGAATAGATATGCATAATAATAATAATAATAATAATAATAATAATGGAAAAAGTAAAATAAAAATAAAACATGAAATGGATATTTTAGCATGACTTGGCTCTGTGATACACAAGCACCAAAAAAACCTTGGACAAAATTACTGACAAATAGGGGTCCCAAATCTTGTGCCAGAAGAGGTGGTGTGGATGAAAGCTCTTTTGCTTTCACAGCTCTAAAATACCACCTGCTCCAACTGAAAACACAGTCGTGTTCTTCGACAGAGACCTTGATTAGTTCAATCACAGGCTTTTTCACAGTTTCTTCCCTTTTCAGGTGCGGAAGAAACTTGGGTGAATCTCATTTCTGTGTCTCCAAAGTGGGGACCACCAGTTCAGTGTGTTTCCAGTTATACCCAGCATGAAACTTCCTCAGATGCTTACAGAGATGTGAAGATATTGAGTTTTTGCCATCGAGCACACACTACATTTTTGTTTACTGTAGCACTGAGCTTTGTGAGGAGGGTTTCTCTTGAGGGCATTGGTGCCTTTCAGTCAATCGGCCAATGGCAGCATTGCCGTGGTGTGGGAAGAGAAAAGGTGTCCGTGCTGAGCAGGGAAAGATCGCAGGCCGCACACTCTGCGGCCCGGCCCCGCCTCTCCTCATTACAGCCTCCGCATGTTTCCTTTTCTGTCAAGAGAAGATAATAAAGGAGAGGGAGAAAGCAAAAACACTCTGACAAGGATGAGGTGGAGCAGGACAAAGGAACAGGGTTTCGGTTTTGTCCCGAATCCCCAACCCCTCAGATGTCGAAATGCCAGTGCTGTATTTTCCTGTTCGATATGCTAAATAACTTCAAAACTCTTTATGCTGCTCTGCTCCACATATGTTTATGTTACATATTTGAGGGTATGTGGATAAGGAGTCTTTTTTATATGATTTCCTTGGCTGTTGAGCTTCGTATCTTTTCCTTTTACGCTGAAGCATGTCTGGTGCCGCTTAAGTCTTCAGTAGTTTACCTTCCAGCTTTCATTTCATTTATGAGTTCAGTCGGAATGTGAGACTAATTTTCAGCTTTCTGGGGAAAAAAAAAAGAGGAGGAAATGTTTGAGAATGACTCTCCAGGGGGAAGAGTTTTAATTAGGGGCACCCGGCACACGACAGCCCATATCCCCCTCAAAGGCAGCTCTCCAGAGACATCTTCTCTGGCTCCATCCGTTTGCTCCCCTGAACTCTAGGTGCCTTTTAACCGCGCTCTGTCAATTAGGTCGTCACGCGCCCCGATCCGGCGTGAAAGCAATCAGACAGACAGGCGTTTCGGCCCTAACCTCTGCCTCCTCTGTCTCTATGGTTTCGCCAGCTGTTCTCTCCAGAGGGACGCTAGCTTTGTGATCATCGCTGCATTCCTCTCTCTCTCATCCTCCCCAAGCCGCGCAGCGGCACTACCTCACTGTCGCAGACCGCTTCCTTCTCGTTCGTCATCCGTTACTGAGAAGCGACGGCTGGCCTGGAGAAAGCTGTGGGAAGTTTCTGGTTTAGCTCTGTTTACTGATGAAAGTTCATGGCTTTTTAAACGTTTTTCTTTTTCTTCTCCGAATTTAAGACCTCAAAGAGCCCTTTGACTGTGAGGCTGACCTTGAGAAATATACACTGGTTGGCACGTTTGTTTGCTAGGAGTGGGTTTAAATGAGAATGAGTGCAAATCTGCCCCATCACATGTTTAATTTTCATTCTTTTCATGTTTTGACCGTTTTCTTTTGGTTGGGTCCTCATGTTAAAGTGTTAAACACCATACTGTTGTGTAGGACTAGTTTTTCATGCAATAAGGTTCTGCTCTCCACTCAGTAAGAAGATGAACAAGCAGTGGGTATCCACATTCTGCCTGAAGCCCAATCCACCGCAACCCTGCTGACAAATTGCAGAATGTAAAGCTGTGTGACATCATAATGCCATTGTCTAACTAAAATCACTGTACTGCTGTTCCAATGTTCCACTGTTCTGCTATTCCACTGTTCCTCCCCTTCAGCTGTGCCTATGCACGTAGTGACTCATTCCCCTGTATGGATGATGTTGTTCCTATACATTCACGACCAGATCAGGTGTGAAGAGTAAAAGGCGAATGTTAGTTCAATGTCAGAAACAGATGCAACAGTCCACCTCTCTTCACAGACTTTTCAACATCTATAGAGTTGTAGGAGTCTGTTATTCAGAGGGACTGTTATTTAGTTGATTTTTTCAATGTTGTTTGCATTTCACTTTGTGCAATTACATTGGCACAAATCAATTTTACATTGGACACAGATTCTGGGTCTGAAACTCCCCCAGAGCAGGCTTAGGGTGACAGTGAAAAGGAAGACCTCCACTTCTTGCCACAGTCAAGCCTGTCTGCTTCTGGCTGGTACTGAGAAGTCTTATTGACTTCAACCAGGAGTGTCTATCAGTGCTAACCGTCTGGTCACGATAGGCTGGAAGGGAGTGGTCCAGTTGCTGGCATGGATGGGAAGCAGAGCTGAACAGGCAGGAGGGCAAAACCAGGAATCTAAGTTGAGTCACTTGATTGAAAAGTACAACTACAGCTCTCGGCAGAGCCCGAGGCAGTCAGAGTTCATTCTGTAGCAATTCAGTCACAAGCCCTACCTGTGCGATGGGCCTCCTGGTGCCTGTTGGACTGGGTGTCCACACTGTGCTGTGGGGAACTGACTGTTGCCCCTGGCTGCTGCAGTCCCAGCCGGCAGTCTGTTATGACAGGAAGTGACAACAAACTCAAAGACATGATGGAGTCAGTCAGGTCATGACCTTGGGCCAGCATTTCTAGCTTTGCCTTTTTGTTGCTCCATTTTTATCACTTTTTACTGCTTCCTGGCAACATTTACATTTTTCTGGTTTTAATTTGACCTGTTACCAAAAAAAAATGCACCTTCGAAATTGTTTTGTTTTGTGAAATCTGAAGGTAACAATCACAAGAACGCAAGCTTAAGAAATATACTAATCCTTTGAATTTGGCAGCACTGTCAGCGATGCCTTGTTTGTGCTAACAATAAGAATTGTCAGTTCTCGGTAAGCTGTAGAACAGCTCCTGGCGACCAAGCTTGCTTTTACCTTTAAAGTGCTCTCATTGCACGTTTAGCACCGACTCTAGCTCTCTTAAGTGAGCAGTTTTCCCAGTAACACAAGATGGTCTCTTTCGTCTACTTTCTGTACGTCCGTAGGCGTGACCGAGAATGAACAAGCCAGATAGGTGGGGACCGCATACCAGAGTATAATGAAATGCCATTAGAACTAATCCCTGGGATGGGGGTCATACCTGCCGCTCGAAATGCAGCATACTGTGCTATCGGGAGTTCTTCAGTTTCGCTGTGAGACGAGGGTGGCACAGACCATTTCCATAAAAAAAAAAAAAAAAAAAAACCGTAACAGCTGTTGAACTGCACTGAGCGTACAGGTGTTAAACTAGTCATACTGTTTCTTGGATACGTCCAGGCACCACCGGGGTCTAACAAATAGGTATGCCAGGGTTTTCTGTGTGCGGTCTGCCAGTAGTAGGGGGTAGCATCTGTATTTGCGTTCATAGGCGGCCCCTGCACAACGGTGCAACAGTTCACATCGCACAAGATCGGAAGCTGGCTTCCTGTTCCCTGACCGAATACCCCACGGCGAGCCAGCGCTGGCCCATTCTGAGACCGAATGCTCAAACGTCTTGTGCCTCATTAAAGAATACCTGGGCAACAGAAAAAGGGGGGAAAAAAGGGGAATACGCCAAAACAGCTGGGGGCGCTGGAGCCATTTCCCATCTGACAGGCCTGTAAACGCTGCAGAAATGAAGCATTATGAAGCATTGCAGCCATTAAGCGTGCCCTGAATGTGTTTTGGGACGTGCGTTAATAAACAACAACATCCTCCTCCTGCCCCTGAAGACGGCAGGAATTCATCTTGAGTGGCCCAAATATTTATTCCTGTTACTGATTAAATAACCAGATATCTTTCCTTGTGTTGTAGGAGTAAGTAGTTCAGCCACGGTATTTGCTTGTGTTAGGTGCAGTTTTTGCTGTTTCCTTGTGATGGGGAAATAAGAAAAAAAAAACATAATTGTCTCGTCAACTAGAAAGTAAAGCTTTGTTCAAATTTATGAAATATTTAAAGTAGCACTGCCTGTGTTAAAGTTTAAAGTAACACCAGCCAACCTTACTGCCTGATTATACTCACAGATTTACTGTTAAAGCTGAAGCAGATAGAGGTGATACAGGAACAGCAATTCCCTCTCATGGGTCCAGCAGCTTCATATGCAAGCACATACGTAATGGCCACTTGTTTTTATGGGCAAAAAGCTTATGCTTTCATTGTTATGTTAATTTTCCAGATTGGATCATTGTGCATCACTGTTTTAAAGATACAGAAAGCGAAATATATCTTTAAAAACAGCACGAGGGAGAGTCGTGTTGGACATCAGTCATTCCTCAATGGTGCATCAGCAGTCTCTTTACAGAGGGGGATGACCAAGCTAGCCTTGTCCTTACTGGTATTTTATGTCTGCAGGAGAGAGTCCTTGTTATTAGCATCCTTGTGTTGATTCGGCACAGTGTTGAGTGAATCCTTGGCCTGTGTCCTGTGTTTGTGTGCTACTTTAGAAGAGATTCTTTGTATTATTTAACCTTTATTTAACCAGGTTAGTCTCATCAAGAGTAAAAATCACTTTTGCAAGGTAGTCCTGGGAGGTAACACATGGATGCTGATGGGTTTCTCTCAGTAGCATTCTTCCGGTAGTTCAGCACAGTGAATGAAGGTGTCTCTGTGTCCTATGTATTGGTCCATGTGAGTGAACTCTAACACTGTGTCCTCTATGGACCTGTGTCTCTAGGAGAGGGTGAGTTTCATTAGCATCAGCGCTGAATAAATCCCTGGGTCTTGTGTATTGGTCCGTGATGACTGAACACTGTCCCTGTGTCCTCTACTGCACCGTTCAGGGCATTAGCATTAGCATTAGCATGCGCTAATTCAGCACAGTGTTGAGTGAATGCTAGCCCCATGTGGCGTATATGGGTCCGTGTTGAGTGAAAGATAACCCTGTGCTCTGTGCTATTGTGTCTGTGGGAGAGAGCTGGTAGGGGTACGGTGCTGTGCTGATGCCCTGTCCTCTCTGGCTGCGCTGCCCCCTGCAGGAGAAGCGGCGTCAGGCCATTCGCAATGCGGCGCAGCAGTGGGAGGGCCTGAAGGCCTGCCTGGAGCCGCCAGCGCAGAACGGCACCAAGGAGGAGGTCAGCCCCGAGCACAGCCCCGCCCAGACCAATGGCCACGCCCAGCCCCTCTCCCCCGAGGAGCTCAGGTATGGGGCGGGGGAGAGAGAGTTTGGGCGGGGAGAGAGAGTAAGACCCAGGGGGTTTGAGTGGGACAGAGTGAGTGTGAGAGTTATTAATGTGTGACTTAAATGTTTCATTGTTTTAGCTTTGGCAATATTGCTTGTATGCGGTCATGCCAATAAAGCATTATTAAACTGAAATTGAAACTGAGAGAGAGGGGGAGAGAGAGGGACAACCAGTGAGGCACCATTTCATTCTTTTGCATTAGTAGCAGTCTCTTTCTTATTACTGTATTTGTCATGCAAAGTTGCCCTTTTTATATATATATATATATTTTTATTTTATTTTATTCAGCTGTATTATGTGTGTTTGTAATGGGTGACTTAAATGTTTCAATGTTTTAGCTTTGGCAATATTGCTTGTATGCAGTAATGCCAATAAAGCATTATTGAATTGAAAAAGAAAAACATTAAACTTGAGTGTGAGAGGGAGAGAGAGCTTAAGTGGGACAGAGAGAGTGTGTGAGAGAGGGAGTCTGAGGTGGAAGAGAGAGTGAGTGACTTTGTTATTTCATTGTGTTAAATGGTTTAAAATTACTGTTGTCTTTTAGTAATTCAATAGTATTTCCATTGTCATTTCATCATGTTATTTTCTTTCATGATAGTGTGCCATGTCTGTAAATGTGTCTGTGCTTTGGCAGTACATGAATTATGTTGTCATGCCAATAAAGCAATTTGAATTTTAATTTGAGTGGGAGTGTGTGTGTGTGAGAGAGAAAGAGATAGAGAGAGAGAGAGAAAGAGTGAGAGAATGAAAGAGTGGGCGTGTGAAAGGTAGTGGTAGATAGCTGTGGGAGTGGACGGGCTCACTCAGCCAGGTGTGTGTGCTGCTTTTACCAGGCGGGTGAGTCCAGTGGGAGCCCCAGAGCGGCCAGCAGGGGGCAGCGAGGGGAGAATACGCTCATCCAGCCGGCCCAGCAGCCCACGGTACTGCACCCATTACCTTACACTGCATTACAGAACAACATCTGAGAACATACATGATTAAAATGTGCAATAGTATCAGACCTGGGTAACAACATTTCCAGACTAGTGGGTATACATGCATCATCACTAAAGCACGTGTCAACTCTCCGAATGTGTGTGAAAACAAAACAAGCAGCTTGTTCATAATAAGCTATAATAAGACCATTATAACACCCCTATGGCCTCAACCACATCCCTTGTTACGCCCTCTGTTTCCATGCACACACTACAAAACCATACCGCAGTCCCACATCCTAGGCACGGGCACGTGCGATATAATGAACTCCATAATCAGTGGAGCAACCAATGACTTGTCAATCACCTACCTCTTTGGACCAATCAAAAGTTTTTGCCCTTCCACAGCCAAAGAAAATGATTGGTTCACATCAGCAAGGGACTGGTAGAACATGCTAGCTCCACCCATTTGTGCTGTTATTGAACATTGCTATCCCTTTACTATCAGATGGTGCGTCTGTTTGCATACATGCTAGGAGATGATGCTCTCCTCTTTACATAAGCATTAAATCTCTTAAAACATGTACCTTAAAAATGTAAAGCAATGATCAGGTGTCCACTGATACATAAAGCGAAATGCATTCTACCCCTGCTAATTGCATATGCCCAGGATTGGTGAAACATTCTGAGAATCTGAACCATGTCTAAGCTAGCATGTTTGCTGCCATGTCGACCGCCTATACTGTAAGGAACGCAGCCAGACATTAAGCTGAGACTTTTTTGAGATCTTTGGAGATGTGGCTGTCTGGGTTTCTAGTCTATCTCATCCCTGGACGCTGGTCCAGGGTCAGCATTACCTCTCTCCTCTCTCCATGAGGGCCCCAGCTGCTGCTCACAAGTCTGGATGTCTGTTTTCAATTAGACCCAGTTAATTCCACCGGCTTACAGAGAGCTGCCTCTGGGATATTGTACCTTTACGCTCATGTGGCTAAGGGCTTATGCGTGTGTTTGATATTTATTTTTCTTAGCAATCCCTCTTTTGCTCTGTATTCTTTTCCTGCCGCTGCGACTATCGCTTCCCCAAACCGCGCCTACTGAGGCCTGGTCTCGAGGCAGGAGGGCTTTGGAAGTGCTCCCACCGGCGCTGAGAGCAGGGAAATAAATTAGGCGAGGTTAAGTAGAGGATGACACGATGGCTGGCTCGGACACTGTTGTTGTTGGTTCAGAAAAGAGCAGTTTTGCCTTCTCGGCTCCCGAACGACGGGACGGGGCTGAATGAATTCTGCCTCATTGTTAAACCTGTTGCTGGGACCCCAGCCTCGCTAAAAGGTTTCACAGTACCACATAAACAGGCATGTGCTGTTTTTACGGTTTCCCAGGCTTCCTCTCGGTCGCCACACGGGCTCAGTGTCGACCCCGTTACGCCGCATTTCTGCAGAGATACTCGGGCGCGCCAGCTTGTGAAACTTCTTGTGCAAGAACACTCCCTGATCTTACACCCCCGCCCCACCCCCCGCCCCAGCTGTATCCCCACAGAAGTCATAACAAAGAAGTTAACAGGTAAACATTAGGGAAAAGAATTTAGAAAGTGTGTCAGTGGTGAAAAGGAGGCGCTAAAGCCTATTCTCCACGGGTTAAGCTGCACACAAACCCCCACGCTTGCATGACAGATGGATAGCGCTTTGCAGCATCTGAATAGCGCCTCGCTAACCTCAGTCTCAGTCCGGCTCCGTTCCGTCTGGATCTTGTGAAACGGAGCAGGTGGGCCCGTGTCAACCGGTCCTCTGAATGTGTCTGGGCTCAGCAAAATGGCACTGTCTTCAAGATTCTCAATTTCTCTCTTTTTGACTGTTTTTCTTTCTTTTTCTTTACTTTTCACTCTTTCTCCCGCTTTCCATCATCTTCCCCCCTCTCTCTATCTCTCCCCCTCTATTGCTCTCTGTCCCTCTCTCTCACTCTTTCCCCCTCTATCTCTCTCTGTGCCCTTCTCTCTCTCTCGCTCTCTCTCCCCCTCCCTCTCTTTCTCTCTCCCTCTCCTGCCCTCTCTCTCTCTGTCATCACACTTGTAATACAGTAACCACTGTAATCTGTGGGCTTTTTGGTGTGACGATCGACTTCAAATAACATCAATAAAAAGACAGAAAAAAACCCCAAAAGGTGCTGAACAGGCGCATAACTTCAGAGGAGGAAAGGTGCAGCTCAACTTTGATTGAACTTTGACTCTCGGTTGATAATGATTGTTTTATCATTATCAAGAAAATAATGATAGCTCCGAACACAGAGCCTTGACCTACACCTTGGTTCAGCTGCACTTTTTAAACTGTGTGCATGGCTGGCTTGTGCTACACCCATCATTTTCTGCTTCATAATATATTATTTTGATTATTGAAATCAGAAGAGTGGAGTGTTACAGTAAAGGAATAAAACCAGTTTGAGAAACTCATACTAAAAAACCTTTGGGTGAAAAAAGATGGAATTTTCAAAGTGTTCAGAATTGTAACTAAGCATGCAATCTGAGAGGTGCACCTTAATGAGAGCAGTGACATTCCAAGTCATTCAGAATACTGAAACCATGACATACTAAAAGAGGTGAACTTTGGCTGACTTCAGGTTGATATGTTTAAGCTCTTAGAGTTGAACTGGAATATTCTACTTTACATAAATCAGTTTTGGAGATATGTATCCAGCGTAGTCATAACGTTCCATCCACATTTCTGTTAAAGCTATAATTTATGTGGTTTGACTTTTAAAAATAATGGGCTCCTTTTTTTAGCAGATAAAGAAAAAATGATGTCATCTCTATAGGGATTTAGAATTAGTTAGTGAGCAATACATAATTGAATGAGGGGATCCTGTTTGAAATCCTGCTTGATTAGATGTGAGCGCAAAATGCATGCGTGCATGTTCAAATGCAAGTGTTTAAATGCATGCGTGTTTGTGATTTTGCGTGTTTACACATGCAAATGTGCTCGTGTGTATTTGGACGAGTAAATTTTTGGATGTTTGGGTGGATGGGTGGAGTTCTGGTGTTTGTATGTGCATGCGTATGTATGTCTGTCTGTGCGTGTGCTCATTTGTAAGAGAGAATGAGAGTTTGGTTTCAGTACATATACTGTGCGTGTGTGTCTGTGTGTGGTGTGTGTCTGTGTGTGTCTGTATGTATGCGTAAGTCATACGCAGAATGAGAGTGAGTGCAAGAAACAGGTTTTGTTTAGGTATATATTTGAGTGTGTGTCCTTGTGTGCAAGTGAGAGCTTGTTTGGATATCCAGAGGGCTGCTGCTGTCCGTAGACATAACAGAGTGAGTGGTCCTGGGGCTGGCCTGGGCTCTTAGGAGGAGGCGTTTTATTGGCCCCTGGAGAGCAGGACGCAGCTGACACCCCCAGCACCCGTAACTCAGAGTCTGCTTTTGAACATGATGGGCCAGAGAGGTCACAGAGGAATGGACCCTAAGCAAAGCAAGGTTCCTCTCAGGAACGACAAGCACATGTGTGTCATGGTCAGACATGAGTCACAGTCCTCCTGACACTGGGCAAGCGCCCAAAGGCGTATACAATGTCACTTTTAGCAGACAGATGTGTGTGAGAAAAGAGGTATCACAAACGTGCAAAGGCTTAGTGTGTAATGGTTAGAGAACTGGCCTTAGAGAGGGGTTGCAGGTTCACTTCCCAGGATGGGTTTTTCCCCTTAGTACCTTTGAGTCAGTTGCTTCCCTCTGCCTTTGGGAATTCAGAATTCTGAACATAAGGAGAAGGGGAGGTTTATCTGCGCTGAGCTAAAATTTCCAATGTATGGAGGTCGTTGGTATCTCCTGCCTATTGCAACTCATGTCTCAAGACACCTGAAAAAAAAATTGTGGATAAAGTCCAAATTTTTCATTTACAGTTTCATTTGCTGTTTCATTGATTTATTTGTTCATTAGAGTGAATACATGCGGTGGTTAGAGGGTGGTGACTGAGGCTTCTCTGCTTCTTTCTTGGTGCTGTCCATCAATATCCAAAATCTGAGAGCTTCCCGGATCTTTGTAGTTTCAAATCTTGCGCTCTCATGGCGAAAAGACTAAATATTTGGTTAAAGCACCAGCTTGGTTTGAATGGAATTAATCTCTATTTATCCTGAGCACAATAAATCTGGGAAGCTTCATCACGTTTTAATCCATGTAAGTTTGAAGCCACATGCTTTTGTGAATTTCTGGTAATTCTGCTGTTGAGACTACCAATGGTGTGGGTTACATCTCAGACTAATGTACGTATTTCAGGAGGGTATTTTGGGACCCTGATCTGGCCGGGTGTCCAGCGAGATTAGGGTGTAGCAGTAAGGTTGATTTCGCTGGGAGGTGCAGCAGTGAGCCGCTGTTGGGAGAGCGGGCTGATTTAGTGTCTTGGCAGCGGCGGGCTCCGAGAGGTGTGGCGTATCCTCCAGATTAGAGCCGTCCGTCATTCAGCAAACGGCGCCTGAGCGTCTCTCGCTGACCTGAGACGGCACAGGAACCCGGGTTACCGCCGGTTATTGCTGGTTGCCACGCACAGGCACATGTGGCCGGCGCCTGGTCACGCCTCAGCACACCGCCACCAATACCGCCGGTCCTCCCTCAACTAACCGGAGAGATTCCTAGACCGTCTGTCGGCTGCGGGTGGCGGCTTGCCCAGAACTCGACATTTGGCTTTACCAGGATCGAGCACAATACTGGCTTTGTGATGGTGCTCACTGTCTACGAATTTCTTCCTCAAAGCAGCCAGCCAGGTTCCACACCTCATGATATTATTACCAATATTCTCCTGTATTTTTTATTCTCTTTTATTAGTTTTTGCCTGTATTTATTTATCTATTCATTGTATCATGCTGTTTGTTGATGAACAGCACAGGCAAAACAAAAAAAGTGTATCCACTGAATCCCGTAAAGTAATATGTTGCATAACGCCATAAAGTGGTTTCTGCCAAACATCAAACTCTTAATATTGGAAGCCGTAGGAGTTAATGTATCAGCGAGCCCTCTGATATCTGCTTGAGAATGCATGCCAAAGTCCTCTCAATTTGTTGATCTTCACAGGCTCTTAAATTCCAGCAGCCTCGTAGGTGACAGGTCATTTGTGATCTGTAATTTGAGCCATGTGTAGTTAATTATACACAAAGCATCGGACATGTAAATCTCTGAGACTAATCACCTGGTTCTGATTTCTACCTGTCTCCGTCTCAGCACACCTGTACCTGTCTCCCACAGCCCTGTTAGTCTGTGCAGTCTTACCCCAGCTTCAAGTGCACAACACAAAGCTCTGACTGTGTTGTAAGCAGAGCAGTGAAACTCTGGCATGTGAGTTGTCTGGTATATGAATTCTGTCATCCCTCTGTCCCCTGTGTCCTGGTTTTTTCGGGACGTACCTGCTCTTAAAGGTCTTTAATGGACGGCGAGGGTCCGGGTGAAATAATGGGAGGGGGGGAATCGCGACTTTTGTGCTCTCGGAACGGGACATCCTAGCGAGCGGGATCAGGTTTGCCGCGTAGCACAATGTCGCCCTTGTGCGGACGGCTTTGGTTCCAGTCCTCTTTGAGCAGGCGCTCTGTACCCACCGGCTGACAAATTGTTGTATTGAAAATTTAAGGTCACCAGTAAGTCTGTGCCAGTGCATCACTTTTGTTTTGGATGAATGACCGTGTGTGTGTGTGTGTGCGTGCGTGCGTGCGTGTGCATGTGCGTGCGTGCGTGTGCGTGCGTGTGCGTGCGTGTGTGTGTGTGTGTGTGTGTGTGTGTGTGCGTGCACATGTGTGTGTGTATGTGTGTGTGCACATACACACGTGCGTGCGTGTGTGTGTGCATGCATTTGTGTGTGTCTGTGTGTGCATGCGTGTGTGTGCGTGTGCATGTGTGTGTGCATACATTTGTGTGTGTGTGTGTCCGTGCGTGCATGCATGCGTGTGTGTGTGTGTGTGCACGTGTGTGTGTGTGTGTGCGCATACACATGTGCGTGTGTGTGTGCATGCATTTGTGTGTGTGCGTGTGCGTGTGTGTGTGCATGCATTTGTGTGTGTGTGTGCGTTTGTGCAAGTGCGTGAGTGCAAGTGAGTGCATGTGTGTGTATGTGTGTGTGTGTGCGCATACACATGTGCGTGCGTGTGTGTGTGCATGCATTTGTGTGTGTGTGTGAGTGCGTGCATGTGTGTGTGTGTTTTCTCTGTCATCTTGTCCTTGTTAGGCTTTCAGAGCCCAAAAAAGTGTGCTGCGCTAGTCGATCCAAAATACCAAACAGAGTAAAAGAACCTCCATGCTGAGTCCTGAGGAAGAGCCAGATCCTCACCGCTGACAGAGGAAGGGGAATTTCAATTAAACAGCTGCCTTTAAATTACACAGCTGTCTGTGAGAACACAAGCGCGCAGCACCGTGCTCAACAGACACAAGGCATCACTCCTTTTACACAGCTAACAAGGTACGGCAACATTTTAATAACAATGAGTGGGGAGACGGTGGGGCCCTTGCCTGATAGGGCCAGGGACTCTACTGTTACGAGACAGACTCCCAGACTCGGCTAGACTGCGGGGCGTCGTCCACGCAGTCATTAATACACAAACGTCACCTGCTTGTTCTCAGACCAAATGTAACATTACCTATTACAGTCGGTATTATCTGCATATCATCACCTGAGATGACACAGGGACGCTCCCTTGCCAAGCCCTCTTCGGTCTGTTCCATATCCCCCCCTGTGGACGGTGGCACTGACTCATTACTGCATTGTTGCCTGCTAAGCCCTGGTGATGCATCCCTGTAGTTTGGATTAGCGGACGTGCAGTGTTCTTTCTCATTCTCTGCTCTCTTGTTGATGGTGGTGGGAAAACCCCAGCTTCAGAAGTTAGAGAGACAGAAGCACTACCACCAAACCAGCCTTTTACACTAATATACAGCTCCCATACCTGGCTGTAGTGTTGCGCTAATTAGAATTAAGTTTAGTCCATGGGTGGAACAAATATATGGTGTAACCAGTATACACTTGTACGTACTGAAGCCGGGCTATCCATACGCCCCTTCTAGCTAACATTTTTCTGAGCCCTGTGGTGTCGTTTCATTGGTATTTTGGTGAGCACGTTTTCAGAGATGGTTTCAAAGAAGAGATCCCATGCCCTGCCAGACAGGTGGGGATATGTGACACTCTCGTCCACTGCATATCCCCAGTGTGCGAACAGTACAGGCTGTGAGCCCTGCTGCCTCCTGGGAGGAGCTGCCAGGTTTCTGAGACACCGTCAGCTCCGCCTCTCTCATGGCACTCTTATCATGGGAGGCCACTTCCACCGCTGTCAGGAGAACGGATGCCACATAGACAGTGCCAGGAGATAAAGCTTTAATTTATTGCTTTTGATTACCGATGATCTTTCACTTTAAAAAATATTTTTACTTTTTTTCCTGCAACGAAATCTGGTATTTTTATAGTCTAAAACAGAGGTAACCAAACTGTCCTGGAGAACAACAAGGTGTGCTTTTTTTGTTTTGTTTTTTGATCTAGGCCAGATTAACTAACTCTTCTGTTGGTGGTTTCCTTGCATTTGCAGGTCCTCCGAGGCAGGGGGCACCAGCGTGCAGAGCCTGTCCCTGTCGGACTGCCACCTGGCGGAGCTGGACGGGGACACGCTGCGGCTGTTTGGCCTGGGGGCGCTGGAGGCTCTGGAGCGGGGCTGGGGCGTGCAGACCGCTGGAGCTGTCACGGTCATCACTTTCCGCTACATCCCGTTCGACGCCATTGTGCCCCTACTGCCACGCATTCGGGTCAAGTTCCCGAACCTGTCGGTGAGACGCCGTCACTCACGCCCCGGGCCAAACGCCGTAATGGGGACGGATTTCAGATTGAGCACGATCTCATTTCCAAACACGGACTGGTTCAAATTAAACATTAATCTGATTTACGAACATTCTGCAGTTTGCATGCTAATGAAACAGCCCAGACCCTCTGTGCAAAGCACTCAAGATTCAGCACATAAAAGTTATTCCATTGAATAAACTGAATTGAATTACATCTTAAAATTTGTTTTGGTGTGGCTTTTAAGTTAAACCAAAGAACTGTATCAATTTCTGTGAAATTGGTTTCTTACATTATCGTTCTATGGCAGAAAATAGGGCCTACAACAGAAGTGTCTGACTACAGTCCTGTCATCTGGTTTTGATGTGATTCAGCACTGAATTTAAGTCTCTGATTGACTAAGGAGTCCCCACACATTGTTTCCAAGGCCGAAATCAGCAGCTGATTAGAAAAACAACCAAAAAAAGACGCTGGAGATTAAGGCCCTCCAAACCCTGAGTTTGACGCCCCCAGGTTAGACCCAAAAGAAGGAAAGGCCAAGCCTGGTGTGTATATGTGAGTGTGTATGTGCAGCCTGCATGAAGGTTTTCCAGTCTCTGTAATTCCAAATCTCCCCTTCTATGACATCACCAGCGATTTTTGGTTCGCTGCTCAGGCCCCATAAGTTGAAACAGCCGTGGACACCACGTGTCCATTGGCTCGTTTGACCGATGACTCACCACGACTCATCTGGGACCGCCCCTTCCTGTGCACACAGCACCTGATCTTCCTGGAGGCCAACATCAGCCGACTGCCGCAGTTGGCCGCGCTGGCCCAGGTCAGACGGCTGGACCAGCTGACCATCCACGCTGAGGGGAACCCAGTGGTCAACCTCACCCTCTGGCGACCGTTTGTCATCTACCGACTCAACCACTTCAACCTGCAGAAGATTAACGGTCAGGAGGTATGTAGCCTGGCTAACTATTTCCTTTGCCTGACTTCTGGATATGAGCTTTGCTAAAAAAGAAATGGCAGGGCTGTCTCCAGTGAATGCCAGAGTAGCCCTGTGCCATATTCCTCACTCTCCAGCACCACAATGTGAAATTAGCCATGTTACTTCATTTTGGCAGCGAACAGCAAAAGGCAGCAGAGAACAAAAAAATGAAAGAGAAGAGGCGCTTTTTATTACAGTGGGTCTATTAGTGGCTTTCAGGTACAGTTTACACAAAACATTCGGCTTTGATCAGGCAGGTAACGTGTTTTTTTTTTTTTGTAATTCAGCTTTTAGGCTTGGAATGATCACCTTGTGACACAATAATGAGATCACTGAATAGTCGGTTACTACTTCTGAGGACTTCTACAATAGCGATGCGAAATAATAAACCACCTTAGCCAGCCAAATCCACCATCACAGAGCTGCCACTAATCACCAGGAAAGGTAATGAAGTCATCCAGGTACTCCATTAGAGATCAAGCATCACGAGTTGAGACTAGCCGGCGCAGCAGGGTACGGCCTGGTAAAGTCCTGTTGTCTCACATGCGTGGCCGATCAACCTTCTCCCATGTCACAAACCTAACACCAGCGCTGGTAACAGAGTGCCACCGGGTCCGTTTGTTCTGTTTCTCACCTTGAAGATGAAGGAGTAATGGTTTGCACACCTGGTAGTTATTGGAAAAACAGGTGCTTGGAGCAGAGAGAAAGTTTTATGGATGAAAAGCAGTGGGAGCCGGTGAGCTTAGGCCATGCCTTTAAACCGATCATTACACTCCGCTATTTCCCTTTAGTTTTCTCTACTAAATATGCAAGCAATTACTTGACTAAATAATAAATACCAACAGGTGAAATAATTCTCAGTTTCATTTTGAATGACAGCATTTTAGTTCTTTAAATCATAAACTCATGCAGCATTTTGTCTTGCCCACAGATTCCTTGACCTTGTAGTTACTCATTTTGTCCGTATTAAGGAAATATCAATGACATATGTGACGCTTATTCATTTGATTGACATATTTTTTTGAAGTCTCCAAGCTCAACACATAATACAGGTTATCACTATTTCCTTAATTCAGACATGAAGGGTTACTATCTTGTTTTGAACTAAAGGTTCAACAAATACCTGTGGATAAAAGAAAAAGTGTCAAAAGTTTGTGATTTAAAGAGCAGGAACAGAACTGAAGTTTCTTGCTCAAAGCTGGCTTCAAGAACATATAATTGACAGGGTTTCCTCTTGAAGTTATTAAGTTGATGTTTCTGAATTTAATTCCGTCTTGCGATTTGCACTCTGATATGAAGACAGAAAACGCTACTATGTGAGTGTTTTTGATCGAATGGGATGGCAAATACCTGAATAATTCATTGCAGAGTAATCCCAAAGTTTTCTTCCTTTGAGCACAAGTTGTACGAAAGCCAAGTACACAAGCTTCAGTTTTCACTTCTGTACTTTATCATGAACTTTTAACTTCCTAATCTGAACAAAATAAATGAACAGATATTTACTTAGGCAATATTCCTTCCATACTGCCATGGAACAAACAAATCTTGATTAAGATGTATCTGATTAAGAAGTAGGATTTAAAAATGGATGTGTTTTTGACTTTATGTGCGCATGTGTGTTCAAGCGCGCAAATGTGTGTTCAAGCGTGCATGCGTGCGTGTGTGCATGTGCGAGCGTGTGTGTGTTTATGTGTATCTGTGTATGTGTGTGTTTATGCGTATCTGTGTGTGCATGTGCGAGCGTGTGTGTGTGTGTGTTTATGTGTATCTGTCTGTGTGTGTGTGTGTGTGTTTGTGTGTGTATGTGTATCTGTGTGTGTGTGTGTGTGTGTATCTGTGTCTGTGTGTGTGTGTGTGTGTGTGTGTGTGTGTGTGTGTGTGTGTGTATGTGTATCTGTGTGTGTGTGTGCTTGTGTGTGTGTGATGTGTATCTGTGTGTGTGTGTGTGTGTGTGTGTATGTGTATCTGTGTGTGTGTGTGTGTGTGTGTATGTGTGTGTGTGTGTGTGTGTGTGCATAAGTGGTCCACCCCTGCACAACAGAGTCATTTTCCTTGTAAAGTTTCTGCCTTCCATGGTCCATGCCCGTGTGATGTACATGTATGTCCCCACCACAGGTGACCACGAACGATGTCATCGCAGCCGAGAGGCTGTTCGGAACCCTGGGCCATATCGCCGCCACGGAAACGCCGCACTGCCGCCTGCTGCTTCTTCTGGAAGAGTCTCGGTGAGTTCCCCCCCACCCCCACCATCCAGTCACACGGACGTTCCCTTCACCCAGAAACTGATGGAGCCGCTGGCATCCAATCAGAGGCCCTGGTCTGACCCTAAAACACCAGCGGGCGGCAGAAACAAGGGGTTTAATTGCAGGTCTCTGGAGTGCGTGTGAGCTCTGAGCTGAAGGCTGGCACTGAGGAGTCAACCAGCCGAAACGGCTAGTCCCCAGGGCAGGGTGGTACCTGGCACCGTCCCGCATTCCTTTCCCCAGCCAACACCACTTCTGATATATCACTCTCTCCCTCTTCTTTCTCTCTCTCCATCTCTCTTTCTCTCTCTCTCTCTCTCTCCCCCTCTCTCCCGGTCACCGAAATGCAACCGCGCGAGGCGAAAACATGCTGTCGCAAGAGGTCACGCCCCATTCCCAGCGCCCGTCTCATCTTCCAACGCCCACCCTGGCAGAGAGATGCTAAAAGTTCAGAAGGCACGAGACAAAAGGGCTTTACTCCGAGCTGCGCTAATCCTCATCCTCCTTTTCTCATTCATTTTTTTCTCTTTCACTTAATATTTCAATCTTTTTGTGTGGGCAGGAGGATCATGTGTCTGAAACAGTGCTTGGATGATTCAAGTTAAGGTCATTCTGGCTACAGCATCAATGTATATTAACTCCTAGCATTTTTCACTCAGTCTTGGGACAGTTAGATTGTAGGGATGGTATTTCAACAATAAAATGTGACAATGCCCAGCTTTTGACCTTTTTCCAGGGCTTGTTTGCCACTAATTTTAAGATAACGCCCTCAAAATTGTTAGTCTTTTTGGGCCATACGAAAGAGTTAATGACAAAACAAATGTGGGGTAACAAGAAGGGGGGTAAAAGGAAATGGAAGCAAAGCTAAAGCGAAGTAAAAATGAGGTTTTTTTGTTCCCTTGTTGGAGGGAAAGATGTAGGGTAAAGTTTGTTGAGCAGTGGGGAAAAGGATACTCTTTATGTGTGTTGGATTTTTTCGGGGTGGCCATGTTTATTTTGAGACATCAGATCCCCCATTTATCATCATGTACCTTACATAAACACCCCGTTTATTTGGACAGCACCGCAGTTGTGTGCGGCAGGCCCACTGTCTACACTGGTGCACTCAGCCCCATGCTGTGTGTGTGTGTGTGTGTGTGTGTGTGTGTGTAAGTGTATAAGTGTATAGATGAGTCTGCTTTGTGGTTATACAGTATGTTGTTTGTGTATAGGGGCAGGCCTGTCAATGTGCACAGGTATGTGTGTGTGCACGTGTGTACGTGTGTGTGTATAAGTGTATATATGAGTATGATTATGTGGTTACACAGTATGCAGTGTGTGTGTGTATAGGGGCAGCCCTCTCGGTGTGAGCACTGGTATGTGTGCCGCTTGGAGCACACTCATGCCAGCACTTGCTCTCAGCTGTCAGCAGCCCAAAGATTGCTTTGCATGTGTGAAGAGGGAGAAAATGGCAGGTCTCTAATCTTTCCAGGTTTGCTTACCCTCTCCAGGATTACTGAAATATCTCGGGGCGTATTGGAGTGGAACATGGAAGAAATGTTTGAGCATTAGACCAGTTTCTCCTCCAGCGGCCCAGTGGAGTTCCTCTCCCTCTCCTACATCCAGAAGAAACAGCAGAAACACTCACTATTATATCTACTTGATTGTACTTTGGCAAAGGCTTTTTGGAACTCCAACAGGAAGGTTGTCGGCAATTTATTAGAAATGTCGTGAGACCATCCAATTGAAAGTTTTTTTTTTTTTTTTTTTTTTTTTGAGAAACTGCAGTTTCTTTCTCAGTGTAGTGGAAGGTTTCTCCCCTCAAAAAGTGTTCCAAAAACGGCAAGCACCTTCAACGTGGTCGGTCATGCCGATAGGTCTGATGTTGAGGATGTCCATGCGAAAAGCTGGGCCGGGATCTTTGCTTTTCCAGCAGGGGATTGGAACGTCCTGGTTGCCGAGCATTCAGACAGCTGTTCTATGTATGTATGCTGTCACGGCTGCTCTCATTGAATGCAGGGTGTGACAAGCGGCTTTATACCGCGCCTGTGATGCATATACTGCATTTGTGTTAACCCCTGTCCTGCATTTACGCTTGGCACCACGCGCGTATCTGACTGCATCCTTAAGAAAAGTTGAACGCGTTCATTCTCGTCTGTCATCTGCTCAGTCATGAGACAGGCACCGATGGATTTCTGTTGTCTGAGGTCACAGAACAGGAAGAAGGCATTGCAGGAAAGGTTTCTGGCAGGTATAACCAAACCCAGGCAGGGATGAGACCATCGTCCACCAATCACAGAACATGTTGTTAAATACTGATGGAACTGATGGGTTGTGATTGGTGGATTCAACTTCCTCAATATCCACAGGAAGCCCGGAAGTGTCCACCAATCACCATGGTAGCAGATTATGTACACGCATTGTTAGACATCCCAGTCTACCTAAAGGCAATGCCAAGATTCAGTCATTCATAAACAAAAAGCTTTCTCATCCTATCGACCAAACATACTTGCAATGCTTTCCTTCACTATTGCCAGCCTGCTACTGGGGGTCCCAAGCCCAGCTGTCACATAATTTAAAGTACAAACCCAAATGTTTTTGAGCTGGAAGTTATTTACAGAGGCTTTTTCCTCATTAGGGTCTGTATTCATTAAACGCTGACCGCTCAAAGCCAGGTCTGTTTTCAGTGCTTTGAGTAAGAAAGATTTCTGAGCTCTAAACGTGATCATCCCTCACAGTACAGGTACAGGTGGAGGTTAAATCAGAGCACCTGGAATTGCATATTTAAAGGTGTAGTTTCCCCGTTATATATCTGTGTAATGTAACTCATACTTTGCAAGTGATCTATAGACCAGTGTTGATGATGAGCCAGCTTCTTGTATGTAGCATTCATCACATGCTAGCAAAACAATGGCTGTCTGTGTAAAAATACATTTCACAATGTGATAAATAACGTGACAGAGTTTCATTATCCTCCTTCCATATATCCCCCACTGACATGTTTTTCCCCTCATCAGAGCAGTGAGGTCTGAAAGAGAGTGTTTACATTCCTCTTATTTTTCTCCATTTTTAAAGTTAGCATTGTGAAGGTCTGGAGCTAAGCTGTCGTCCACACACAGGGCTTGGGAGCTGCGGGTTTCAGTCCTGCTGTGGCACGCTTAACCACAACTGCGCTACAAAGGGATAAATCCTGGCTGACATGTATCCATTCTGTACAGATAAACCTGCCTTTCGCAATGTATCCACAACTTCTTGTTGCCATCTCTAAGTGAAAAAATATATAACAAATTACTTTTATGTTAGATAGAATAGAATATAATAAAATAGAATAGAACGGAATACCTTTATTGTCATAAAGGAATTTCGTGTGCCACTTTTGGCCAGTGCATACAACAGGTACAAAAAAAGAAAACTTAGCATACACGTATCAATCAGTATAAAAGAAATAAATATAAGAAAAGTACTTACTTAGATGTTGCAATGAACAAAATGGTTGCTGTTTAAGTGCATGCTGAGTATATATTCATTTTTAAAGATAAGTAAATACATAGTTTAGAGAACGAGAGAACAATAGAGATTGAAAGATAAAAAAAGAGTAAACAATACTTGACAGAACACTCATGGTTCTGACTTCATTACAGTGTATAAACAGTTCATTATATTTTTATCAGGTGTGATTCACCTGAGGCTCAGCAGTCAGGTCTGTGCTGTGCCTCACCTGGTGGCAGACTGAGGCAGGCTGGCACACGATGTCCAGGGGTTTGTGCAACAACCAAAAACATGAAATAATTACACCTCTTTCCCCCTGTGAAGTAACATTAGAAACATTGAGAAATTCACAGAAATAAATATTATTTATATAGAGCGCGCATTGTAGTGTTGTTGAAAATAGTCTGAGTCATCCATCCGTTTACTCCTCAGTTAGTTTGCCTCTTTGACTGCTGGCCAGGAGCTCCTGGAAGCAGCAGAAACGACCTGGGCCGGGACAGTTTGGCGGGTTCAGCAATCAGGAAAATTAAAAAAAAAACAAAAACTGTTCTTTCAGAGAAAACAAACAACACTCTTATTCAATTGAAAGTAAAAGTTAAGGATGAATGTTAATTAATCCTTGGCCAAAGCTTTCCATTTGTATTTCTCTCATTGTCGTCCCAAACTGAACAAAGTCTTGGGCTTATGTAGAGGTGTATCGTAGAGGCTGATGTGGCTTTCCCATACAGCGTTAGTCTGGTGTGTTGCTGGGTGGCCGCAGTGAGGTACAGCTGTGCTGTGTCCATAATATTCTGACCCCTGTATGGCTGCTCCTCCTTCAAACACAGCCGGTCCAGCGTCCCTGTGTCCCACGCACATACCCTTACACAAACTCAGTCACACACACACGCACACACACATACATAGACTATGCAACATACATACATACATACATACACACATGGATGGATCCACTCACATACACAGATACAGGCAAGCACATGTGTATTCAAGCATGCACACATGCATGTATGTATGCACAAAAAGGAACGCACATTCTCTCTCTGTCTCTCTCTCTTACACACACACACACACACACACACACACAAGCTTATGCACACTCATAGTCATACACACCCACATACACACACAGATCCCATCAGTACTGGTATTTTAGCCCGGAGCCTAAGCCCAAATGACGATTCGAGTTTTCTGGCACCAGCTTTCAGAACGTGTTGGTGCAGTTTCTGTGTGTCATCAGATTAATTCGGATGATAAGACAGGACCGTTTGATGTAACATCCTTTAATGATGTTCTCCTCCGATTTACATCTGTACAAAAAGAGGCTGCTGAAACAGACACACGGCCCATACTGAATAAACTATGAGAGAAGGATCACCTCACAGGGCTGGAAGCTGAATTTTAAAAAGACCATGTAACATAATCAGTTGTTTTGTTCGTCTCTCTTTTTTTGTTTTTCGCGACCACGCGGCGCTGGTCCGTGCTCTGCTTGCCTGGATACTCTCGCTCGCTGTCTCGTCATTGTTTCGTGAGGGAGGAGCTGGCGATCCCCACACCCAGGCGATGCGGCAGTGCCATTGAATTGCGTCTAATCCCGCAACACTTTGGCACCCTCTCCCATTAGCTCGCTGTCTAATCTCTAATGTTTCCATCGCCCTTAAATACAACTCAATGCAAGAAGCCAACGGGGTTTTTTTACCGCATGATGTTAACAAAACAGCTCACGTCAGTTAACCGTGAAAAAAATCACGTTTCCGATTGAGATAGCATTGTATTTGACTAGGTCCTAAATATGTATGACACTGAGTTAATTGCGTGCTGAATGTGGAATTGTAACTCTCCACACCCCGAGAACGCTCCGTTTCCTTCCTATTCGAATGTCAAATTCTGACGTCTTTGTCGTGACATGTTTGTCATCATTCCACGTATTGTTATTCATGCATGTGTAATCACGAGAGTGCGGTGCGGGCATGCCTCCTTTTCCGCCAGTTCATCTCCGGAGAGGAAGTTTTCTACCTGTCTGCATATGGATCAGATCCTCTGTACATACCATTACGGGCATAGAAAAAGGGTGTGTTGTTTTAGTTAGAAAGTCATTTAGGAGCAGTTCTCTTGTTAGGGTTTGTTGCCTTTGTCTTGTAAAAATCTGGGACACCCGTGGTGCAGGTGAGAGTGCTTTGCTGGGGAGCAATGGGTGGAAGGTGCAGATGTGATATTGAGTGTGGAATGAAAAACTTTCACACAAAAAAGATGGACATTAATCAGAATCGACTTCCTGGACAGAGGTTACAATTCCAGGATAACCCTGGAAAATCCAGGAAGGGTGACGGCCCTACCCTGCATATACAGGATGAATGGGGAAAATTTCTGGATCATAGAATTTTGAGACCAATTCTGACTCATCCCTCTGTTTCTCTTGGCTGTCTTTCTCTCATCCTTTTATCTTCTCTGTGCACACAGGATTATAAATTTGTTATGCTGAGATTCAGGTCAGAATACCACACTGTGATGAAGGCCTGTGACATCTCTCCCCCTGCCCCGCAGGAAGCGGCAACTGCAGTTCCTGCTGGAGGGACGTGGCCGCAGGGCTGGGCAGAGCCCGGAGGAGCTGCGTGAGAATGGCAGGCTCCTGGGGGAGGGGCTAAGCCGGGCGCTCTTCAACTACCCGAACCGAGACACCAACAGCGAGGGGCCCGAGGTGACCAAACGCACCACGCCGTAACCACACCAACCACCACGTCACTGCTTACCTCACCGTAACCACAGCAACCACCACGTCTCTGTTTACCTGACTGCATCCATAGCGACACATCACCTACATTTTTTGTACATTAAATTTGAATTAATGATGTATTTAATTTCAGAATTATTTGATTGCTGTCGGTATGCAAATAATAAATATAATAAATAAAACTATGTTTTCTATCTCAGAATATTGCATGATGTGCTAGTGTCATAATGAGACTGTGCAGGTGTCAGTATTGTTGTACCCTTCAAACCACACTAAATCTGCCCTGAAGACACATTTAAAGACATTTCCCGATTATCATCAATTTCAATGGAAAAATCCGGGCCAGCTCTGTACTGCTGTTCCCATTGGCCTGGTGAGATTGATTTTACCTTATTGCTCCATTCTCTAAGCCCTTGCTCTCCACTTCCCCGTTCTGCCTCAGGAGGGCGCCGTGGATGCATCGGAGCGGACGGAGGCGACCCGGCAGTACCTGCAGGAGCTGGTGCAGAGGGCGGGGACACCAACGTGAAGGGCGAGTCGCTGCACAAACTGTGGCCCTCCATGTTCGTGGAGATGGTGAGGGACTGCGTGCTGGAGATGAGGGACCGCGCGGCGTACCGCCAGGCCTGCCTCAGCAGGTACGCTCACGGGAAGTGAGCAGGGACAGCGGAATCACCCACAGACTGCACACTGGACACCAGACCTCCGGCCAGCTTTCAACCTCTCTGTTCTCAGCAGAGTTAGCAAGGGGAGACACCACCACGTGCTGTACACTACACACTTCACTGCTCTCCACCTGCCAATCTCTCCGTTCCCCAAAGAGACACTCACAGGAAGGGAGCGTGTGAAGACACCACCTGCACGCCACACGCTACACACTTCACCTCTCACCAACCGCAGCACCTGTCTGTCTCATCGCATCCTTACAGGAAGTGGGCCAAGGGAGACTCCAGTCACACACTGCACAATAAATTTTACACTACGCACTTCACTTCACTCTCCGCTTTACTCCAGCCCACCACCCCTCTCCATCTCCTGGAACAGGCTGCCTGCTTCATCTGTCACACTCACTGGAAATGAGCAAGGGGAGACAATATTCACACACTACATTCAACACTACACACTCCATCTTTTGCCAGCTAGCACCCCTGGTTCAACACACAAGAAGAGAGCAAGGGGAGACAATATTCACACATGACACACTACATTGTACACTACACACTCCATCTTTCGCCAACTTCCACCCCTGGTTCAACACACAAGAAGTGAGCAAGTGGGGACAGCACCCACACACTGCAGTTACACACCGCCTCCCGGAACAGGCTGTCTCCCGGAACAGAATGCCTGCCACAGACTAGTCTCGGCTGAACAGCTCTTTGATTTCGGCCCCCATAATGTCCTGCTTCTGTCCGATGGGACCTCTCTCTTTGAAATGGTGACAGTGTTCTATAGATGAATGAAGTATGAAGATGTTCTGCTTGAATGTACATATACGCACATATCAACGTCACCACAGACTGCTTCACTTCCCCTCATCCACAGCTGAAGACGAAAATGGAATTCAGAAACTGACAGCTAGCTATTGATGATGTATCTTCCTTTTAGGCCATTTCTGGCTGTGTCTCCTCCCTGACAGAACACCCCCTTCTTCCTGCTGTTTGTTCGTTCCTATTTCTGTTGTTTTTTTATTTTTGTAAAACTTTTTAATTTTTGTCTAAACTTTTATCAATTGACAGTCTTGCGTTACAGATGACCTATGACCTTGGGCTAGAATATTCCAAAAAAAAAAAAAAATAAATCACAATGGTACTCTCTGCCAGATGGAGACAAAAGGGAAACACAACTCATGTTTATTTACCAGCACTGTAATTCTGATCTGAGTCCTTAGTAATTAACAAATTACCTAATTAAATTCCCTTTCAGTACGCAGTCTCGTTTTATTGCCTAATGCTTGTGTTTTGGTCACATCACCTCTGATCTTTGAATGCACCACAAAGATACGTCCCGATGGGAGCTGCTGCTCGCCTCTGCTGCAGTTTTCTTTCCGTGGAGGGGTGGCGCTGTTTCCACACGTCGCCGGCGAGCATCGAGCCCTCGCTCAAGGGAACGCTTTGAACTTCTGACCTCAGTCGGAGCTGAAGGGAGCACCTGTCGGCAGATGTTCGCTCTGTACCTTCGGTAACTGGTCCATTAACTTTTTTATGAACTTTTTCATGCACCGATCAACAGAACTGGGTTAGGGGGGAAAATGACTACTCGGGATAGATTGGTAATAAAGAATTCCTGCCTCGGGCTTTGCCTCTAAACAAGAGGTCTTGTTTAAATTGTATTTTGAGAAATCTGTGTGTGGCTCCAGAGGATAATGAAATATTTGAATAGCCGTACTTGACAAGCAAGTGAAGGGGTCCCTGCCTGCTTCGTTTGGCGCAGCTGTTTAAACTTCACTTTTTCCCCACAGTAAGGCTTTTTAATTTCTGTTGTATTTGAATAGTAGTCTCAGTAGTTTCCAGCATGTTTTTGTTGCATGATTTAACTGACATTTCTCTTTGTTCCCTTTGTACAAATGTATACATATACATATTCTCCTGCAGGTACTTACATATACTTGTACATACACATTGTATACAGACATGCATTGAGATTTAGATTTTGGACAGGGAGACGCAGAGGACACACATGGTGGGCTGTGGACCCGGGCCAGGTCCGCCCTCGCTTGCTCTGCCGGGGAGGACTTAGCACACATGGCAGGTCTGAGGGGGCCTGGTGTGGACGGCCAATCTGGGGAGGGTTTAGCGTGGCCGGCGGGTCGTTAGGAGGAACTGGCGGGGATGGTGGGCCGCGAGGCTCCAGCGGAGCTCCAGCACCGCGCTGTCAGGGGGGATCAGCCCAGCCCAGCCTCTCCTCAGAGCGGGAACCACGGGGGGAACGGCAGGGCTGGGGCCGGAAAGGCCCCCGGAGGCGGGCAAAGGGAGGTAAAGAAGGAGAAGGTGAGAGAGAGAGAGGGTTGGGTGGGGAGAGAGGAGGAGAGAAGGGGAGAGATAGAGAGAGATAATGAGGACGAGAGGGAGAGAATGAGATGAGTTAGACGAGTACAGGTATGCGTCGCTTAACATACACAATACATTCTGTAAAACAGGATGTGATTTGGACGTTGTGCAAACACCACATTATTGTATATATTTCGCAAACCTATATCAAGACTGTAGTGTACCTGTATTGACTAAATAGCCAAGATACTGTACACATACAGTACTGTATTTCAGCTCATGTATCTGGCAAGGTAATATATGGGTTAACTAGGGTAAGTCCGCTATGTCCCATTCTCCGATTGGGATTTCTTAACTCTATTATAACCTTATGGGACCACGGATGTGTATGCTGTCGGACGTTGCCTGAACGGATGTTAATTGGCGCATGTATTGTGAGAGGAAGGGGTGAGAGAGAAGGGTGCAATACCGCTCCTCTGCACAGGGGGCGTCACCACCCACCTGCAGTGTTGCTCAGTGTTTACAGCTGAGCGTTTCCATAGCAAACTCAAGGGACACCCCCCCCCCCCACCCCGGAGGTGCATAGTGAACCAGTCAAGGTGAAAAGGAGAAGACTGAACTCTCTGGGGAAGGGTGGGTTGAGTGACGGGGTGGTAGAGCAGGTAAAATATTACGTCTGAAGAATTTACAGCCCATTGAGGGAGACGAATTAACTGCCTGAGTGGATGGACATATAAACTGACAGCTGCAGCTGGAGCAGGGATCCAGGTATCTGTAGGGCGGACGCTTCATATATGAGCTTCATTTTGACTTCATATGATGAGTCAAAGAGAACTTGAATTAGTCACATGGGCCGGTCTGGACCGGAGCGCATGCTGAAAAAGATGGTAGTTTGTGTTCCCTGCTATAAACAGCATCTTTTGATAAGGCGCTGTGCAAATAAGAAATGTTTGTACATCGTACAGCTGGTGTTTTTGCAACATTTTCATTCTTACAGACAGAGCTTTGGAAAGCTAAGCTAGACGGCAAGACATGACCATAGGAGTGGAAATACACTGGATCAAGGTAGACGCAAACAGAAGCAGAAAGCATAACAGTCTAATCTTCCAGAGATCTGCCACTCGGTGATGCAAGAGTGAGGTTTCAGGGAACTCAGGATGGGATGGGCACAAGCTGAACAACAAAGGGGTGTTTGCTGCAGACATCAAAGACTTTTGGTTGGTTCCAAGTACTAAGTCAATGACTGCTTACTGTTGTTCCATCCAATATTGGACAACTACTACAACTACTACTGTTTCACAATGGTCCCATTGGTTACCTGTATATTTGCCCACATATTGTGATATGTTTCCACATCTGCTCTGATCCTAATGATATGTTTTATTTGAATATATTTCTATATTTATATCATATCTGTAAGAGTAGAGAGAGAGCTGGCATGTTGGATGGGGTGTATGTGTATGTGTTTGTTGCTGGTTTATAGGCTGGTAGGCATATGTGTGTGTGTATGTGCCTGTTACAGGTGTGTATGCTGGTAGGTGAGTATGCGTATGTGCTTCTTATAGGTGTACATGCAGGAAGGTGTGTAGTACGTACTTTTTACATAAGTTCAGGCAGGTAGGTATACTTGTGTACATGGGGCTGGTGTTCTATGAAGTTCACCTGCCCACTGCAGCTTGAGGTAAGAATACCTGAGCCAGCCATGCCTCTGGTACACTGGCACGGGGGAGCAGACCAAATGGAAGCAGGGAAGGTATTTATTTCATTAAAAAGCTGTCATGCCCTTACAGAGACCTCCACTAGCACTTTTTTAAACTAACCATGAAGTACAATCTGTCTTTAATCTAAACCCTGGCTTTTTGTTGCCTAACCGGCAAGTGTGTTACCATGTGGTGGAAAACAGGAACTCTGCCCAACCGCCAGCAATGTCCGGCACTCACCTGGGTGATGTGTGACAGCCATTTTGTGCCAGGGTGCTCCAAAAGCATTAGCTTAGTCCGAAATGGAGGGACTTATTAAACCAATTAAGATTACAAGTGGGCTACCAGCCACAGACATGTTTACAAAATCCCAGACGTAACGGGACATTTCTTTCTGATTTCTGACATTTTTGGACTAGAAAGGTGGACAGTGACTGGGGGGGGGAATTGTAGTCATGGTAACCCTACACCCCCCATCCCCATCCCCACCCCCCAGTTTTAAGTGGTGTTTGTGAAACCCTGTGCTGAATTCCCACAGCTCCTTGCACAGATACTCAAACCCACAGCTGTGAACCGAGGCGGCAAGGCAGTAGCACACTCCCTGCTTGTTAGATAAACAGGACGTGCTTTCGCATATCCACTGTGCGGGCCGTGTCCTTCCTCTCGCTCTCCTTATGACTCTGAAACGCACTGCGCTCCTCTGTCCCGCCATTTCCATCTTTACTGCATAGTCCACCTATGAGCCGCTGGAACAGCATGGTTACATAAGGGATAAAATGACGGGCTGTGTGGTTGTTTGACAATAGACCATGACAGGGGTGTGTGATGCAGTCCAGACGCAAAGCCAAAATAAACCATTGGATGGTTTATATTTATGTGAGTAATTTTTTACTGGTTTCATTTATTCAAAGAAAAAGTATTTGAGGAACAGACAGTGCATACAACAGTATTCCCATACTTTACACACCCCCCCACCCCATCCAAAAACTAAAATAACAGAACAAAAAACCATAAACAAATGTTCTACTGTCATAGCACAGCGCTAATAACATCATTCAAATACAAACCCTCCCATTTACCCTCAAGCACAGCATTCAGCTGTTGAGTTGTACAGCTATTGTTGAGGAGATCTTATCCTATTGATAGAATCAGACCAAAAAGTGGTATTGTGTCGGTTTTTTCTATGCACCCTTGAAGCAAAGTGCTCTAACTGAGCGATATATATGTATAATAAGTGAATGTAAAACATTAGGTGTTGCAAAAAATATGTCTCCATAAAAACTGAGCATGACTTATTTTTTAATCAATTAGCAGCCCAGTTGTTAATCTCTATGTAATGATTTATTAATGTATAAATTAATTTTAGTAAGTTATGAGGTCTATGGCTTGGGGCTGGTTGATGTTGGGAATTCTGGCCAGCCCACCTGATGCAAGGGCCGGGTCACAGTACACCTGGAAGGCTGGTCTGAGTGCTGGATCGTCTGTCAGCAGTGATCAATCATAATTACACAGACAAATGTGCCTCGAGCCACCGATGCTCCATTTCCTCACGCTTCACAAACACATAAACAATTCATGTACAAAATTCATAAATGCATAACTGATGACTTAAAGCTGTCTAAACATGGGCTGATACGCATTCTCGCTGCATCCAAAACAAAACTATTTCCAAAGTGAAACCCAGTGGGTGACCCATAAAGAGCATGTGTGGGTGCTACCACTGCCATGCCAACTACCATTGCCTTGGCAACGGTGAGGCCCGCCAACCATATCCTTTTTGTTGTACGGACAAATGTAAAACAGAGTCATCGTTAAGCTGAGGCATGCTGGGAGATCAGGGCTTCTTGTGTTTAGATACAATCAAAGACAGTTTAACAGAAATTATCCTACGAAATTCAGAGACTTGCAGGGCACTCCCAGATCGTATGGATCAAAGTAGACAAGGCCGCCCCGAGGGCAGAGGGAAAAGTAGGGGGAGGGAGTGAGGTTCGCCCAATAAATCTACCTGGGCCTCAGGTAGGATCTATGGGCAAAGTCGCAATGGATCATCTCATGACTCAGGTTTCTAGATGGTAATGTTCTGTTCAACCACACTTACTTACGTAGAACAGCTTTTTTTTCCATGGTGAGTCAATAGTGTAAGATCTGTGGGATGCTTTCCAGAGCTTAATGTACAACTTATAAATCAAAGCCTCTAGTTTTTCTTTTTTTTTTTTTTTTTTTTTTTTTGGAGTGTAACGAAGTGGTTTATTTCCATACACCTACATGACCAAGCTTGGTTTATTTGGCTTGTAGGTTATAGAATGAATACAGTTATTTGAAACTTAAAAAACAATTAAACTAAATTTGTTTTCCTGCTTTTTATCTTCTTTATTGTAGCACTATTTTCAGTTGTAAGTAGAATGTACCATTGAAATGAATATTCAGTGGGCTTGTGTGATAGTTTGGAATGTTGATAAGGCCACTGTTGTTGGAACTCCTTTATAGCTATGCGTTATAGTGTTTCACAGTGCAGGTTTTAGGAAAATAATCCACACCCTCTCAACCAATCAGACTCAACTATTTAGCCAATTCGAGGAATGATTATTATCTCAGTATAAATCTTCCTGTGTTTTGATTGGACTGTTTTGGTTAAATACCAGGTACCGTAGTGAAACAGAAGAGCTGAATTTATATTTCTAATTTTTTTTTCAAGTTGAGACCAGCGTCTACGTCGTAAAAACAAACACATTTTTAGTGCAAACTCTAGGCGAGTGGAAGCTTGTTCTGTGTGATGAGAAAACAGGGGAAATAATAGGGACATATCCTGTGTGGGAATCCAGGTCAGAAACTCTGACAGCGCATTTGATTTTCATTCAGATATTCCTATGGGCTGAGGAGGGCTGGCTGAGCCACTGTTGCAGTAAGGTGGATGAAAGACAGGTGATTGTTAATTGTGTGGTCCTGACTACTACCCCACAGTGCCGTTCAGACAACTGCCCCACACCGACTGCTGATTCCTCCACACAAACCGCTGCTCCACTCTTCTGTGTTGACCATTACTCGACAGTGACCAGTGCTCCATAGTGACCAATGATCCAGTGACCACTGCCCCACACTGCTGTGCTGACCCTTGCTCCAAAGTGACCAGTGCGCTACACACTGCTGTGCTGACCCTTGCTCCAAAGTGACCAGTGCGCTACACACTGCTGCTGTGACCATTTCTCTACAGTGACCACTGCTCCACACGGCAAGGTAAAACTACCTCCGCCAACATGCTGAGAGTTTTTAGCTGTTTAGCTGTACAGGTGGAAGTCAGAAACATAAAGGGTGTTGAGCCCGTTGGAATGGCTGTCACATTCTTACCTTTCATACCTTTCGTCCCTTTGAAGTTTTCAAGTGGATCCTAAAAGCATTACATAACCAAAGTCCTGTAACTGTGACATATAGAGTGAGATCTTTCAGTATTTCACCCATCAGTGCATTCTAAATCATTACTTCAGCAGACCTAACGGTGACAGTAAAATCATTACTGATCACCGTGTGCAAATGACTGCTGCATTTAAGTTTTAGCTGTCTCAGAGTAACTGTATTTTATTTTTAGAAAGTGGCACCTTCCTAAATACCTTACCATTGCAGAATTCACATTTAAAACATTAAACCGTATTTTTTTTATTGATGGCCTCTGAGAAGATGTGGAGTGAAGTCAACTCCTACTTTTCTAGTGTGCCCGGTTGATAGACAGGGCATCATGGGATCGACATCTTCTGAGTGCTGCTCAGTGTTCGGTCATTGCAAGTGATACAGTCAACGTTTCCACAGCAACACAGCACAGACTGTCAATGAAGAACTCAACTTTGAGCTGCAATGGGAGAAGGATAGTGATGTATCTAGTTGTAACCTCCAAAATCACTGAGAGGTGCCATTCTTGGGTCTCCATCATCAGCTTTGTGCTGTTCAAGGAGTGAAGTGCAATTCACCCTTTTTTTTCCCTATGAACCCTGACTGACAGCACAACTTAGTGCATTGTTAATTGTTAACTTTAAAGGCTGGTGTGAAGGGCTTTGCATTTTTGTCTGATGAAACACTGTTGCTGCAGAAAAAATAGCCTGTCGTGTATAATTTTAATGAGTCATCTGAACTTGAGATTCATTAAGATCTTTTAATTGGATTCAGTCACGCATGACCCTCATCTCCGGCAGCTGAGGGGTTAAGTGCGACATTTTCGTGACCTACACTGAGCATCACCCTGGCGAGGACGTGACACGTGGAGAACGGGGCGACTCCTAATTGAAATTAAAAGATTGTTTTGCCATCACCTTTTTCTGGGACTAAGGCTCTGAACCTCAGAGACGTAATGTCACACTGCAGACGTGCCCTGAGTAGGCCTGCAGGGCCAGGCCTGGATGTGTGCTCAGCCAAGCGCGAATTCCATTTATCAAGTCAAATTAAGCAATTCCACCAGGCCAAGGAGAACAAAGACAGGGACCGTCACAAAACTTTTTTTTTTAATTTAATAGAGCGGCAGCCCTCCTTTTACCAGTGGAGCGAGACTGTAGTGACACGTCACTCTCAGTGTTGAAAACGGCACCAGCAACAAACAGTCCACCAGTCCGACGCGGTTCTGCTTTGGCGAGAGTTCTGATTAGGCCATAAACTTGGCGTTTATCCACAGCGACGCTCTGAAGCTTCAAGCTTGTCTGAGGGATGATTCCCCCCCCTCTGATCTATCCGAAAGTATTAATTTCCAGACCATAAATGTGCCAGCCAGAAGAAGAGGACTCAGGTATGTCACAAAAATGTACATCAAGAGTGTGTGTCATGCGTGCAAATGTGTATTTATATGGATCACTGAAAAAACTATTGTAAATAATGATGTCAGTATTTACTCTCAAGTTTAATTTATTCTCTCAATGACGAACATAATTGTCTCTCATTAGTCAGTGATATAATTATTTCACACTAATCTCACTAAACAATACTTAGCTTCAAGAGAATTCTGATGTGAAACTTAATATTGAGACCTCTCCCTGAGCAATTAGTCCATTCAACATGTTGCTACTGAGAAAGTTCACATGCACATTCCTGTGTCTCTTGCTTTTGTGTCAGCAGTGACGTGTTGCTATTCTGCATGCCTGCGACATGGATATGGTTGACAAACATGAGACCGCTTATCTCCAAAGAAACAGCGATCATGTGTCCCATATTGTGTCTCATATTATATTCTTTCAATGGATTCGATACGTGCTATTGTCCAAGTTCCAAGTGACCAAAGCACGATTCTACACAACGCAGCTATGATACAGGTCTCCTCTGTTGTCATAGATACTTTCCAAAGTCCGCTAAATAGTTCTCCTGTCAGGGCATAGCTGGTAACCACCCGAGGCGTGTGATTGTCCACAGGGAAAGCACATCTGTGAGACTGGAAGTCTTTTCCAAAAAATCGCGGTGAACACAATGAATGAGATATATAAAAAACGACCCCCCTGGTCTCCGTTCTCTCCCTCTCTCTTTTGAGAACGAGGTGCGCCTTGCACAATGGTAGCGCGGCGATTGGACCATATTCAGCGCTGTTCCCATTCATCTAAGCGTTCACTCGGAGCGCTCTGCGTGCGCTACCCTGAGATTTAAGATGCTGTTCTCTCAAGCTTCTTGGGCTTGATAAAGACACAAATGCGCTAAAGAGGCGACCAGCTGTAGATCTTTTGTTTAGAAACTGGAAACCCTGACCTTTACACACACAGTCTCCCTCACACCGAGATTATGCGATGAAAGCAGCGAAAGGGGGCGCAGCAATTTGTTTTCTCTGTGCCGTTCCCATGGCTTTAACTTAGAGGGAGAGACTGCCCAGAATGCGGAGCACCGACAGGACCGCAGTGGGACCGAGCACCACTTATGGACGGTCACACAGGCTAACTTTGGATACTGGTAAAGGTTCAGGAATGCAATCATTCACTTGGGTGGATTTAAATGTGAGTGAGTGGATTCCGTGTTTCCCCTCGGATCTGTAAAGAAGAAGGAAGAAAAGAAGGTTGTGTGGGTGCGTGGAAACACACGTCTCAAGGCACCGCTCCGCGACTCCTAGAAAACAGATTTTTGACGGAACTGAGTAGTGCTCACCTACACAATCCCACGAGGTAATGTTCTGCAATTTCAATATGATGAAAAGATTTCATATAAGAGACGGGTTATAGTTATCCATAATATCGTTAATAATAAAGAATTATTCTCATTTCTAATATTTTTTTATTTTTGTCCATAATTTCTTTGCGCTGAAAATCTATTACACGGTGGGTGTCTGACCCCTAGGACTTCAGTTTGGAAAGTTTTTAAAGGAAAATGAGAAATCTTTTTTTTTTTTTTTTATTTCCTTTCACCTTTTACGCTCAACTTTCTACCTTACTGTAAGAATATTTTTTGGTTAACACTATATTGCCTGTTCCATACATCCATACAAGCCCCTAACATGACCCAGGATGAAGAGTGCGTAAATGGGCATACATTTTTAACAACATCTTGTCAGCTTCTCTATGAAATCACCAAATGAAAGGGCATCTCTTGCCATGCGTAAAACATGTCTTTGTAACTCTTCCCAAACCGGTCATTTGCGCATATAGACCGTGTAAAGACGATGACCACGCTCTCAGTCGGTCACGGTCAGTCAGCGCTCTTCAATTGAGTTCCCATCTCGCACAGCCTACTTTCCCTTGCACCAGTAGCTTCGGATCACCGCAGTCGTATGATTTTTACGCTCAGACGTTCTGTCTGTCGACAGTTTTATGTCGTTAAGACTTCGACTTGTTTGCACCTATATTTCTCTTCAACTGAGAATTTTACCTATTTAACGTCTATGACCGAATGCGCTGAACTCTGCTGCCGTTTTTTAATGGTTTAGGCTGAAGAGATAGAACTTTTCTGTAAATGTTGCTAATTGCATCTAACAACAGGTTCATTCGAACATGCTCACGTTTGCGCTGATTCTGTTCGTGCCTCCATTCGGACAGTGAGCTTTGTCACTCAGGTGTGTGAATTAGTTATATCAGCAACAGAAATACAATCGGAATGCTGTCTTAAACTGGGAAATCTTCAGCTGCTATTGACAGCTGTATTGCTAGAAACGCAACTGTCCGATCAGACCGCTCCAGCTCTCAGCTGCAGTGCAGGAACAGTCTTCATCGACCTTTTCTCAAACAAGACTGGCTCAAGATAAAGGTACCGTATTTGCCGAGGAATTTGCTGAAACAGCACTTAGTAATTCATTAAACGTTTGATTGGTTGCCATGCTCACCACAACTGTCTTACTAGAATGATGGTTCCTTGGACTCCTTTCACCGAATACGCTATAGAGTACTTTCATCCCGTGTTTGAATTTTTCATGTGCGTTAAGATTAAGTCTTTTCATAGAGTAGTTTCATTCACGTTTGAATTTTTCATGTATGTTAAGATAAAGTTTATAGTAGTCCAGCTATGTCAAGCTAGTTCAAATCCTTTATTCTAGAATTGTAGGTTGTTGCATCTTTACAAGTTTGTGCTTAACGGCTTCAGGTGTTTTCATTACTGTCAGACTGAGCACCCTAAAACTCTGAACACTGAATGACATCCAGACATAATATTGTAAAATTGCACTTTTGTAGCCCTCTAAAATGGTGACTTATATGGTTTCCCCTTTTTTTCTAAAGGGCAGGTGTAGTTTATTGTGAGAAATAACAGCCAAAGAGGTTTCCCTTAATGTAAAATGGCTCACCAGGACATTTGCTCTCAGACCAACCCTACCGCATCCCTGAAACTGGCCCAGTTGCCACAGTAAGGGGGGATGTCATTATAGAGGTCAGAGGTCAAAGTTCAAGGACAAGCAGACATTAAAAGGGTCACTGTCACTCATTGGGGAGCCAAAGGAAGTGATCCAGATGGCAGAGGGTCACAACTGACTGAGCCTGGTTAACTTCACTCATTTGGCTCACGACTTTGTGGCTGTCAAATAAATTTTTTCCATTGTGATGTAAAGATACCAAAGATTTTCTTTGCCAATAAACCAAAGTTTAGTTTCCGAAGACCAACAATGATTTTGTGCAGCAGATTTTAAGAGGCTTTTCAACAGCTCTCTATTAAACCAATGGCTCCAGGCAGCTGAATGCACTCTCAGAAATCTGAGGACACCAATTGGCTTGCAGGCAGACTATCCCGAAAATTCATGTTTTACAAACAATCTATCAAATATTGGGCACCTGGAGTTAAGTCTAAAGCCTGGCAGGCAAGCGATGTGACGGCATCTGGCTTCCGTCATCCTGGTGTTCATTTCGATTGACAGTGATCTTTGTGCTCCCCTGTTTGCAAAACAAAAGCAGTCAATACCTCTCCTTCACACCCAACCCCCCCCCCCTCCGCAGACGCTGGTGACCTCACAGCTGGCGAGCGATGATAGGAACGTTCACCTGCGTACTCAGGTAAGAGACCCTGACTGGCTCACTGATCCCATGGCAGCACTGGGGTGTTGGTTCACATTTGTGACTCTGGTTCTAGTCTCACTGGAGCCGCCCATATCAGTGCACTCACCATCCAGCCTTCTGCCTCTAAAGTATGTTTTGAAGGCTGCATATTGCTCAGATTAATTAATTATCTCAATTTCTTTAACAGAGACGGCGTATAGATTTCAGCGTGGATCTTAGCGCATCCCGTGCATGGAGCCAAAGCTCTTAGCAGATTTGAACAATACCACAGAAATGTTTGGAAGTAAAAACAAAGACAAAAATTAATTTATAAAATGGTGCTAAGCATGACACACAAATTAATCAAGTTTATGGTGCAATAAATACAGTATGTCTTATTCACCAAAGAAGAAGAAAAAATTAAAAAGAAAAATTAGATCATGGAACACAGTTTACCATGTGATTGGGCGGACCGACATGACTGGTTTATTTCCATACAGAGTTTCCATGGTTCTGTTGCTGCTCGGGCCGGACCTGCAGAACTGTCAGCACGGTGCGCAGCACAGGAAGGTAAGGAGGGGGCGCATGGCACGGATCCTGTGGCCTCGGAGCAGGCCAGACTCTTTGATGTGATCAAAGGTGCCGGGGAGCAGGAATTGGGTTGTCACCCTTATAGAGTTTCCCGCGTCGGTGTTCCTTACGGCCTGGAATGGACTCTGCCGGTGACAGACCCGCAGACCTCCCATGCCATGTTTCATCTCCCAGAACAGGTGTCTGCTCACCTGTAACACAAAAGACTCTCCAGAACGTTGGGGAACATCTAGATTTAGATTCCCTTTTGGTTCTGAGATAACTTTATGATGAGAATGTGTCCTAAACGTTCACTGAACTTATTCCATCAAAGTCAGAGAAAAAATGTTTCAGACAATTTGCATATAATCTTCCTGGCAACATCCCCTAATGGTTATAGTTTAATCACATTATCTATTAAAACATTATTGAGGATGAAGTTTAATAGTAGTCTGAGTGAAAGCATTGAAATCGCAGATTTGTTTCGCATTGCAAGGATTCCTAATAAAATTAATAATGCTCTAGGGTCATTCCTGAAATTTTCTATTGTTCAAGGGACCTCACCAGAAACTTGAGAAACATATCTTTACCTTCACCTAAATAAAATTCCATATCTACATATTCTTAAGTAATTTATGCTACTAGATACAATTGTATGAGATATAATATTTAGATTTATATACCAATATAAAAACCTTTTGTGAACCAAAAAAATGTCAGCTGGTTTAATCAGTGGGAATGAACTCATCCTGTAGATTAACGCGAGCAAGGCCAGATTAAATATTCAAAGCCATAATTCACACAGGACACATCACACTTGAACTTTACTGGCAGCTTTTATCGAGCCGACAAAGACGGAGGGAGCTCTTTCTCTGTCAAACCCCTGATGCAGGTTAATGCGAGTGGGCTTTCCTGCTCAAAATCTCGGATGTGATATTAGTTTGCGGAAGTTTCCCAGGGGAAATCTGAGGAAGCATAAATCTATCGGCTCGCAGATGAGAGTAGCAGAGATGGGGCACCGGACGCAGTGGAGAGGAGGTGCCAGCTGTCTGTCACTCTGCCCCCCCCTCCTCAGATCCCCACACCCAGCCCAGATCCCCATTACCCTGGGGGGCAATGAGAGAGAGGGGGGGAGAGACTTGTGACTTTTACAATTACACATACATATTAACCAAGTGACATAAAAAGTGAAAGCAAATTAAATTAAATTGGCAAAACAAAGGAGAATATGCCAGAGATGGCCTGCCCTCATTCTTCCACATCACATAAATAAAGAACTTCGAAAACATAAGAGGAAAATACTGAGAGAAAGGGAGAGAGAGATCAAATGTGGTGTAGAGAGGGGAAAGAGGAGAAAAGCAAAGATGGGAGAGAGAGAGAGAGATAGAACGTTTGGGTGAGGAGAGACAGAGGATTAGAGAAGAGGAATGGGGTGCAGTACCACTCATTCACAGAGGGGGCAGCACCACCAACCTGGGGAATCAGTGATTGTATGTGAGGAGATGAAGGGTATAGTGGCACACTCTGAGGGGTGGTGTCATAGCGTAATGGTTACGGAGCTGGGCCTGAAACTGCAGCTGTTATAAATGTATAGCTGTTTGAGTGACTCTGGATAAGTGTCTGCTACATGCCAAAGCTGTAATGTAATGATGGCGCTGTGAGAAGTCTGTCTCTGGCTTATCCCAGCTCCAGATGCTTCATCTCAGAGTGTCTGAAAAACATGAATGGATTTTTTGGCAAAGGCCGCGTAGTGGCTGCCTGCAAGCTTATTGTTTTGTGGCGTCTTGTTTACTCAGGGTGGATTTCGTTAGCCCAGAAGAGGTTTGCCAATGTCTACAGTTGTTAGAGAAGAACCACAAGAGGATTTTCCCCGCTGTGAATAGTTTCTTGAAGTAGGAGTCCCAACTTCAAAAGATTGCGATTACTCAGAAGTAGTAACTGACGTTTGGCTTTATTGGCACGGAGTATCCCTAAAGCGCGGCAGCCCTCCATGCCAAAATGGAGGCAGTAGTGTGTCAAGCTTGTGATTATGAGCCTGATTACGAGGCTAGACTTTGGCTAATCCCGCGGCTCAGTCCCCTTGAGTTTCCTCTCTGTTTTTGGGAGAGGCTGTTTTTGGTCAACACCTTGGAAGATCCTCAGCTCCCCTGCTCTGCCCTCACCCTCCCCCTACCCCCACACCCCAACGCCAACCCTCCAGCAGTTTGACCCCTGAATGACCCCTGCAGATAGCAGTGCAGGTGTGAAAGACTGAGGCTGAAGGTGAAGGCAGGGCAGCTGAGGGCAGTGTAGTTTCAACTTCAAACAAACTCAATATCTGATAGAGAGGCCTGGATATCTCTGTTATCCTTCCTAGGTTAGGCTTCCTGTTATCTGATTGGTGAAAGCAGATTTCTGATAGTGGATTGGTTGATTTAGCTGGATCCGCTCTGCTATTGGATCACACAGAAACAGTACCTGTCCAATGGTTTATTAGCGATGCACAGTCCTGGGAGTTAGTTAGTTACAACCTCATTGTAAGAAACTAGCCAGGATTATAGCAATGATCTTATGAGGTATGGCTAGGGGCAACCTGAATAGCTAGGTGTCTTTATCTGATGGGAAGAAATCTGATTGTTACAGCAGTCGTCAAGTAGCCTTCCTTATCTTGACTGACGTACCAAGATTTATATTTTAACACACAATCCAACTATATGGCTTGATGTTTACCTAAGAAATGCAGGTAAAACTCTTTACTCTAGGGCACAGCAGCAGTTACCTGCTTGGGAACTGAACCTGCAAATCTCAAAGCTACCAGTCCAGCTCCTTGCTTCCAATGCGAGCTTTTCATCTCCGGATCTTTCCCCCGAAAGCCAGTGTCTCACGGTGCATTTCGTTTTCGTGTTTATTTTGAGCGGCTGGGTATGGATGGGGACTGGATTCCTCACAGAGAGCCAGGGGTTTTTCACGACCCCCCTGACAGTGAGAGCTGGCATGCCCGCAGGCTGGCCTTGGCATGGGTAGGGTCCCCTGGACCAGACGGCTGAATGACAAGCCCAAATACCTTCTCCGGTCGGGCCGGTGCTGAGACAGGGAGGGGGAACTCCAGGGGACACCGATACTCAGTACCGGGTCTGGTTCTGGTTACAGGAAACCACTCATTTGGGATTTATGTTAAAAAAAAGACACAACTACTGAAACAGCGCTGCATAAGTCAATATGTTGTGATTTAACTTTAAGACACGAAACACGCAGCTTTACTAAATTATTCAGAATTAAGAGTGGTCGCTACTGTAAATGACGAAATGAAAATGTGGGTAGAGTCGATCGAGATGACATGAGGAACTAGTTGCTGAAATGGGTCTGTTTGAGAGTGCAGTGTTAGCTGGGGAACCATTGGTACTTACAATGCAAAGAGTGTGCGAGAGAGTATGTCTGCAAGTCTTTGCACGTGTGAATATTTGTGTATGTGTGTACAGATGCAGTATATCTTTATTCTGCATTTGCACACATGTACTGTGTGGTCATGTGCACATATATTTGTGTGTGTGTGTGTGTGTATGTGTTGCATTGTTTTGTATGTAGTGTATGTGTATGTGTGTGATTGCTCTATGTTAGCAGTGTAACTATGCTCTGTCCCTCCCCAGGTCCCTCAGAGGATAGAGCCCCAGTCGACCCCCCCTGCATCGTGGGGCCCCTGGGGGCCATGGGGGTCCTGCTCTCGCACCTGCGGAGGAGGGGTGCAAGAACAGTCCCGTCCCTGCCTGCCAGCCTACGCCCCCCCGGCCGTGTACCCTCCCAAACCCGTCCTGCCCCCTCTGCCCCCTGGTCACGTGGTGTCGGCCCTGCGACCCTCCATCCCCCTGCACCGTGACACGGGACGGCCTCCGTACCCAAACGGCACAGGGGTGCACCACCGCCCTGGCCGCAGGTGCTGGAACATTTAAGAAATTACAAGTTTAAGCTGAACTTTCTTAAACATGTACTCTTGTACTAAATATGTAATTAATGGTATGGTTAATGTTTAGACAGGTCATTTTAACCTTTACAAATATTGGTTATCAGGATATCGAAAGACAGCTTCTCTGGAAATGAGAAAAAATATTTTATATTCTATTTAAGTTTTTTCTGATAGTATATTTTTTTTCTTTTATAACTACATATACATATACATTCATGTATAACTTTCTAACATTTGAACATTGTCACTGCCTGTGCTTCACTGCAGACTGAAAGCAATCCTGTTTAAAATGCAACTCAGAACTCAGTTCGACAAACCCTGAACGTTTATTGTGGATTAATTGCATTTATCGCTACGTCCTCAAACGCATTTCACCACTTACACACAGCGCAGCACTCAGCCTTCCTCTTAAAACCTATTGATGCAATCATCTCCCACTTCGCATTTGCATCTCTGGCATCTCACAGAAGCAGGTTTATGAAATGGCGGCTAGTATTCGTTATGACAGTGATGAATTTGGTATTGTCTCTGCTCTTTGCCTAAGCCTTTGTAATAGGCACTTTTGTAAGTTGCTGAGGATAAGAGCGACTCAGAGCTAAATGCCTAAACGTACTGTAGTGTACGGACGGGCCGTCGTTCCCTGCTGCATGCTGAACAGCCTGGCTGAAACGCGACTCAAAGGGGGACGCCATGGTTTGTTTGACTCCCCTCCAGTTTAAAGATATTCTTTTATAAATAGAGTCCGTCTCCAGCTTGTGCCAGGGCTGTTTGTGACCCGCTCTTCCTGTGGGGGCACTTTTAAAAAGGATCTAAATAAATAGCCACTGACGTTTGATTAATGGGGTTTTTATGGGGAGAAAGCCGACCAGCGCAAACAGCAACAGGCCCTTTCTCTACAAAAATAAATAAATATTCATATATTTCTTGTTCTTGAATCTTGTCGTTTACAGTCTGAGTCAGAGGTCATGCCAATGAAAATGATTTTCAGTCATATAAATGGTCAGTTTTGAGCTTCGAATTGATTGTACTATATTTCTTCCCACACATGGTCAAATTTAGCAACTAAAGCTTGAATAAAAAGACAAGAATGAATGGCAGCACATGGATCAATGGAAAAGAGTTCTTTTACACAGAATAAGACACATTTTTTTTGTCCTTCCTGTATTCCTAAAACATACTCCAGGGTTTTTCAAGATCAGCATCATATTGCAGTGTTGCAGACTGTGATCAGGATATTGTTGCTTGTCGTTGCTTGCACAGTCTAAGTGAATCCAGAAATCACATCCAGATATTGACTGATGTGATTTCCAGAACTGTCTGCAAATGGACAATAGTTTCCAAATAGTTTTGATACTTTCAATGTGGCTTGTGTAAAATGATGTTGAGATGGGACGGTAGCTGCTAAAAGTGGAATATTTTGTCAATGACATAGTATGGGAATACCAAATAAAGATTCCATTGAGGGCCTTTAGCGTGTGCAGGTATTTTCTTAAACTGCATGGTGCTCCACCTGATTTCACTAATTAGCTCCACCCCCTGTGCCGAACACTTAACCAAATCATTTAAATCAGGTGATTCAGAGCTTGGTTGGAGAACATACCTGCTGGTGAGGTAAGGGACAGCTAGCCTCCTTTATATATATAACAGATCATGACTATGTGTGTCTGTGTGTATGTGCAGGAGGGGCGGAGGAGACAAACACATCGGACCTGGCACATACGGCTATGGCAAGATGCCGTTCGTAATGCCGCTGCAGACAGACACCGGTCAGGAGCAGGGCAGCCCTCCCCATTCGGCCAGGAGGCAACGTCGAGCCCCTCCCTCGGGCCCTCAGGTGCCCCCTGTCCAGCAGAGGGGCCCCCAGCAGCCCTATCACCAGTATGGCCCCCACTATGGATACGACGGGGCCCGCCACCGGCCCCTTGGGCCCCAAACCCGGACACAACCAGCCAGGACCTCTCTGTACCAGCCCGGCTCCCCCCACAGCCCCCATCAGGACACGCCCCCTCAAACCAGACCCCACAGCCCGACCCCTCTCCCCACCTCCTCCTGCACAGGATCCCCAGTGCAGTACCGGATGTGCAACATTAATGTAAGCTATCACTTTTCTTTAGCCATTCATCTTTTCTTTATGTAGCCACTGCTGTTGCTGTGTAATTTTCTTATACTTGTGTTTTTACATATATATTTTTTGAGTTTGGCAATGAATCCATTTCCTGACAGAAAACTAGTCATTGTGATAATCTGTTTCCGCTTTTTTCAGGGGTTGAATTACAGTGTGTGGGACCCCAAATTAATTGTGAGATCAGTTGTGGGAACTTGTTAAATGTTTTACAGAGTTGGATACAGGTGTGTGAGAGGCACTGGTGCTTTCATGGATCTGATGTGACCGGGGGTTATAATTTGTGTGTGAGTCAGTCATTACCCATCAGCATGTAAGAAATAGAGAGAGAGATAGAGAGAAGGAGGGAGAGAGACTGTGTGTGAGAGATAGATGGAAGGAGACATAGAGACAGAGAGAGAGAAAAATAGGAGAGAGAAAGAGAAAGAGGAAAAACCGGGGGTGTTGTTTACAGTGACAGGGGCTAGCAGGGGCACAGTGGGGTCTGAAGGGTGGAGATGGACTGTCTTTGGCGGCGCGGTCGTAAAGTCAGGAATTGTCCCGGGGGAAGAATGCGGCTTGGCTGGTCCCAGTGCGGCCCTTGCCAGCGGCCGAGGAGGGGGGGAAAGGGGCAGAGGTCACCCCCAAACCCCCACCCCCTTTTAAAACCCTCCCCCAGTTCCCCAATAGGCGGAGGTCACCCCCAAACCCCTAACCCCTCACACTCTGTTAAGAGTCATTTCACTTTAGCAGATCCATGCTGGGCACAAGACTAATTCTCACACCACTGTCCCTCCCATAAGGCTATGGGGTTTAGCTTGCAGCCCCATGGTCACCAGCTTACATCCTGGACAGTAAAACAGTTATGGTGCCAGTAAGACAGGAACCTCTGTTCATTACATTACAGTGAAGCAGGCGCCCTTTTCAAGAGTAATTAAACCATTAATCACTGGTTTAATCAGTGCCCTTCCAGGGAATCATACCTGCAACCTCTATGTAACAGGCTCATCTCCCTACCCTTATTCTGTACTGCTATTCTTTCAGTAAACACACAGCTGCATAAATGGATAACATGTCAAAAGTAAGCCATGCCGAGTTTTTCAGATGTGATGTACTTTATTACTCTCAAAGGAGGCACTAGTTTGTCAAAACCATGCGGCCAAAAAAACACAATTACAAAACATGCACAAACAAGCAATAAATAATAAAATAAATGTGGCATGGGTACCGAAAGATGCTAATATTATGTGTTATGTAATGTCTAATAATATGTTTTAAAGGCAGTTAAAATAAATCACAGCAGAGTGAGTTTTATGTGCTTTTTGGTATGATCTGCTCTTTAGCTGTCTGTTTTTTAAAGTGATTTAACTGAGTGTTTTGGTGCTATTGAATGAGGAAACTGGCTAGAAAGAGGGGGAACAGAGAGTGAGTGTGTGTGTGTGTGTGTGTGTGTGTGTGTGTGAGAGTGTGAGAGTGTGTGTGTGTGTGTGTGTGTCTGTGTGTGAGTGTGTGTGTGTGTGTGTGTGGGAGTGTGTGAGTGAGTGAGTGAGTGAGTGAGTGAGTGAGTATGTGTGTGAGTGTGTGTGTGTGTGAGTGAGTGTGAGTGTGTGTGTGTGTGTGTCTGTGTGTGAGTGTGTGTCAGAGTGTGTGTGTGTGTGTGAGTGTGTGTGAGATGTGTGTGAGTGTGTGTGTGAGTGTGAATGAGTAGTGTGTGAGTGTGTGTGTGAGTGTGAGTGTGTGAGAGTGTGAATGAGTGTGTGTGTCTGAGCGTGTGAGAGTGTGTGTGTGTGTGTGTGTGTGTGTGTGTGTGTGTGTGTGTGTGTGTGTGTGTGTGTGTGTGTGTGTGTGTGTGTGTGTGTGTGTATGGGTGTGTGGGGGTAGGGGGCTGGAGATCCTCTGATAGAGTTATTTTAGTCTGTGATTTGGGCCTTCAGTTTCTTAACCGGATTCAGGTCATCATGGATCTCATGTCTGTCTGTCTGTCTGTCTGTTTCCCTGTCTGTCTGCAGTCTTGCCCCCCGAGCAGCCGGACTGTCAGAGAGATGCAGTGCTCATCCTATAACAGCCACCCCTTCATGGGCCGACTTTATCAGTGGGAACCCTTCAATGAGGGTAAGAGTCCTCTCCTCTGTTCACCTTTACCCCTCTCTTTCGTTAAGGTGATGTAGACTCAATGGTGCCGTGATGTAACAGCTTTGCTACCTGTCGCTAATGCGCTGAGATATTTTCAGTTCCTCTTGACAACCTCAGTGAAGTCATCTGGATAGCATGGATTGACTCTTTTGGCGTGGGCTGCCTACGAGCTTACTGAAGAAATAAACTGTTGAGAGGCTGGGCTCTGGCTCGCCTTGGCTCCAGGCAGACGGTCTCTGATAGAGCGTCTGCAGAGCATGCATTGTATTTTTGGATTTGGCTGTGTGCTAACACACTTGGTGCCCTTGGGTTTCTCAGGGTTGATTTTGTCAACCCAGCCAAGTTTTCCTATGCCCATGCTTATTACAGAAGAATCAACAGAGAATTCTCCAGCTCCAAATAGCTGCTTGTAGCCCTTTGTGGTAATTATAGTCCTGCGGACATGAGAGCGCGATTAGTTTGACACAATGCGTGATTATTTGCTCATTAGCAAAGAGTACCTCTGAAGTTTTGGTGACGTTAATCCACAATGGAGAAGGTAGTTTGTCAGGCTCTGACAAAGTGAGAAAGTGAGACCTAATCAGGCTTCGTCTCTTGTGTCCCTCTGTGCCCCTTGTTTTTCTTTCCTGTGCCCCCTCCCATTGAGTGATAGTGACCCATTTGTCTGCTTGACCTTGAGATTTGACCTCTGACCTTGTCGTAAAGCTAATAGCAGAGAGGTATGAGCCTGGCACGCGAGGCTAATGAAAGCGTGACCGTGACTAGCCCTGGTAATGACTCAGGAGCCTGTGGGAGCAGACAGGGATTTCCCCACTGCAATTCAGTTACCTGCCTGAATCCACCTACACCCTACCTATGGGCATCCTCCTCTCCTTCTCTCTCTCTCCTTCCCTCCCTCTCTCTCTCTTCCTCCCAGGAGAAGGGAACTGATCCTCCCTGGCATCCACAGCTAATTAGCCCTAATTGATCTCGTGTGAGGTTTTATGACCTATTAACACAGCGCCTCGTCAGGAATTACGAGGCCTCAGGGTTACCCTGGCAAACCCAAGCCCTGGTCGCCGGCCAAAAAAATATCTGGTCCTCTTGCAAAAAGCTCCTCACCTTGATTCAGGAAACAGCCACTGTAGCCTCGGCGGGAATTACCGTGCGGTGCGCCGCAGATCTGAGCGGCTAAGACTTGTTTGCTTTTGTGATGCCTTAATGGTTTGAAATGATCATAAAGCAGAGGTAATGGCTGTACTGGACCACACACAGACGCTGCAAAGGAAACCCCAGGGATCTTCCCCTTCAGTTTCCCTTTTTCAAAACTCATTTTCCAAGACGCATCGGAAGCCCTCATGTCTGTAATATCATACTGATAGGCTTGCCCAGCGTATTGTAATGACATATATTTAAATAAAGATATCAGAATATAATTTCTTTATTTAAATATATTGCATATTTAAATATTGCAACCCAATGTGTGGGCAAAGAAACAATTAAGGAAACAATTACTGAGAAATATAGTTATCATATTTCCCAAAAAGAGCCACATATATTTATGTAATATTTATTTAATGTTTTGCAGCGTACTGCATTTGCATGGGGCATTTTCATAATCGTGCCAGTTCTTGGGCATGGCTCTCTAAAGCGGGTTTCTGTGAGTTTTATGTGGTGTGATGGTGTTCTTTTCATTTCACTGTGTGCCTCAGAATCTTGAGTGTTCAGTAATAATGGTATAATTTTGAATGGGAGGAGGTGGCGTGGGGCCTATATTTATGTATATAATTAAGAAACAAAGGGGCTCCTTATTCTGCAGCCGTACGGCATGGGGTGAATGGCTCCCTGCCTGCTGCTGCAGTTTACTGACAGTGTCCTGGTGCCGATTACCCAGAATTCCCTGGGCACTGCTGGAGCTTATAGTCTCTCATTCCGGCTGCACTGAGGGCCCCGTGCTACTCAGGAAATCAGTCACTTATGAAAACATTTGTGTGTGTGTGTGTGTGTGTGTGTGTGCGTGCTTGTACGTGTGTATGTGTGTGAATGTCTATGTACATGCATGTGGATGCATTTGTTTGTGTGTGCTTGATTGTATATACATGTGTGTCTGCACATCTGTGTGTGTCTGCATGTGTATGTATCTGCATGTGTGTATGCATGTGCATATGTGTGTCATGTGTGTGTGTATCTGCTTGCGTGAATGCATGTGCATGTGTGTGTATGCGTGTGTGTGTGTGAATGTATCTGCATGTGCTGCACATGTGTTTGTATATATGTGTGTGTGTGTGTGTGTGTGTATATATTAGTGCTGCCAAATTTTTACATACTCCCTTCCCTGCAGTTAAAATTAACCATATGAGCACCCTGTCCCTAATTAGCTCTGGAATCCCTGTCCGTTAACACATGCAGTCACTTCAGTGGAGCCCGTTTTAGCGAGGGGGTAGGGGTGGGAATAACTCGCAGAATGACTCAGGGCTTCACATACAGAACCAGTTTGAACCCGGAGGACCTGCTGTCATGGTGACCGTCTCTTATCAGGTCGGGCCCGTGACCATAACACACTCAGCGCATCCTCACTACGGACAAAACACTGACCCAAACGCGCCCTTACTCCGCCTCCCCAAACAATGGGCTTTGGATTCTATCATTAGCAAGTGAAGATGGCATAAGACCACCTGCCAATACAACAAGCAACTGGCTGGCACATGCTGCTACAAATCATCCAGGCAGAGTTTATTTTTACGATCGACTCAGTGTGTACTGGCGTGTGATGGAAAACGCATTTTATTACCTGATAACTGTATTACCATTTTGTCAACCTTAATGTACACATGAGGCATGAAAATGTCCAGTCTCCCACTGTTCCATTGTGCACATAGCAGTCTATGAGTGGCACAGCGTATCAGACATTATAATAGATACCACCACTGTACCAATGTGTACATTTGGCATTCAAACAGTAAGCTGTATGGCTGGAACTACCATTGAGGATAATGAGGTTGTGTCCTTGGTAATTCTTGTGTGCTTTTTTTTTAATGCTAAGTAAACAGTGATGAACTGAGAGACAGAACAGGCTACCTGTGAAACCAGGATCTCTTCTCTCAGCCAAACCTCTTCTTTACTGCGGATGCTTGTTGTCACTCCAGAGACTCAAAACCCACCCCGCATACAGAAATGAAATACATGTAGATGAATCAAATAAGACGCATATGAATAGATATTGCCGCCCATGGAGCTCAGATGTAAATTTATGGCACTGCTGACAGCCCGAGTGCATGTAGAGATGAACGGGATCATCCCCCCACGCCCTGGTTTCTAATTGCAGTGTAAGTGGTTGGTGGTTGGTGGTTGGTGGTTGGTGATGGCGGTGCTCATTGTGTTGCGCTCTGTGTGGCAGATGCAGACTGTGGGCTGCAGAAGGCCCCTTCCTCATTACTGATGTATGGGAGCCTATAGCGGCCCATCTGAGAGAGCTAAACCCCCGCACATCAAACACATATAGGTCAGGTGCTGGGGGTTTGGGGGTTGGGGGGGATTGGACAGTAAGGGGGTGTTAGGAGATGGGGATGGGGGGTTTGGGGGGGCTCCGACACCGAAAGGTCAGAAATGTCTTTCTGAAAATGACTGGTCAGGTTCTGAGTCTCTGTGTATGTGTGTGTGTGTGTGTGTGTGTGTGTGTGTGTGTGTGTGTGTGTGTGTGTGTGTGTGTGTGTGTGTGTGTGTGTGTGTGTGTGTGTGTGTGTGTGTGTGTGTGTGTGTGAAAGGGGGTGGCGTAAGGGGCCTACTCAGCCAACGCAACTGTTACATGGAACAAAAACTCTGTTGAGATCCTGTGTGCTGAATTCTGTATGCTAAATTCTGTTAATAAAAACATACTTTATATCCTTTGAAGCACAGCAACGTTTTTTCCTGCTTATCAGTGTAGAAAAAAAGTATAATGACATTTTTGACTTGTCTAAAAAAAGTTAACGGATTTATACTGAGTGTAAGTCCTTTCTGGCAGAAGATGTAGGTCCAGCTGGTCCAGCTTCTGAAACTCCACTGACTGCTGACAGCATTGCTCCAATAAAGCCAGCAAGATTAATCCAGTTAAATATTCCTTTCTAGAACATTGAGAGAAAGAGACGGACATCCTCGAGGGAAATGACAGATTGGCACAATGTCTGTTTCACTGTCATTGATAAAGAGCAGATAAGGATACGCATCACACGCATGTACGGTCACTGAGTCTGTCTGCTGCAAAGGAATGAGGCTCCCAGTGAAAATCTGTCATGTGACCACTGTGGTCATGAGATCACAGCTGAGGTCAAGCACCTCCTCCTGTATTGCGCACTACTACTTAAATACAATCACAGTGGGGTTCCTTAAAAAAAAAAAAAAAAAGCTGTGAAAAAAATCTCAACTACTGATACTAATGCTCAAATAATACATCCTCAATTCATCCCACATATGTACCTGCCTGCCAATACGTGAGGAGAAGAAGACAACCTCCAGGTTTACATGCAGACTTTGCCAATCCTTAATGTGAGCTATTTCTGGTAATATCATACCAGTTGTATTTACTACAACATATAGACAGACTTTAGTTTTGCAGTAGGCTTGCTATTGCTATTGGTTTCCTTTCCTAGCACTGTGCTGTGCCAACGCACTACCTAGAAATTGGCAGAGTGGATTACGCAGTTTATTTTGATGAATGCAATCAAATTATACAGCTGAACTGAGCAGCAGTACCCCATTAGGGATTTGAACCTGCAGCCTCTCAGTTAAACGCCCAGTCTCCCTAATCGCTGTACCACACCGCCGCCCTGGGAGTGTAGCGGGACTCTATAAGTAGTGTGTGCTGTAATTCCTATGTAATGAAGTGGCTTCAGTCCAGTCCCAGCAGCCCCTGTTCTGTCCCGCAGCTCCTAAAACACTCCTGGGGTTTTCCACTGCGGATAAAAACGCTCAGGCCGCTGTGAAATAAGCATGAGGTGTGAACACAGTTTCGCCAAGCAGCCGAGTTGAAGTGAACTTGGAACGAAACTGTGAAATATGACATTGAGCAGGGGCTGGTTCTGTTCCGGCTCTGCCAAACAGTGAGTTTACATGTGTTACTGGACAAGCTCTCACCAAAATCCAAACAGCCTCCCCTGTGTGACAGTAAAATACTACTAATTGCTATATTAATCCCTTTTCTACTCATCTCTCATGTGATTGCGAGCTATTGAAACTATGGTAATGTCATACTGATTTGTATTTGTCATCCCTGTTTCAGCATTTTATGTTTTTTGTTTCACTGGTGTTGCTTGTACTCAATAGTTGAGGGTTTTTTTTTTTAATGTTGTTGACCGGTGCATGTTGTAATTACCCAATCAGAGGGAGTCTAAAGTACTTGAACTGCTGCACAGTTGTCAGAGCGGTCATGACCTTCAGCCAGGATGTGTGTGTTTGATTCCCATTGGCTATCTGGTGCACAATCACCTCTGTGTTTGCAAAAACAAGTGGCTACTCTTAATCTTTGAGCTGTGCAAACCTTGCCTTTAGTAAGTCTCTTTAGAGCAGAGTTTTCCCACATTGCTGCAGTGCTGAGTGGAGTGGCTGAATTAACTACCCACAGGTATTTATATAGATTTTAATAACTGAAAATGAAGAAAGGAGCTATGTCTGAAAAGCATGCACACGGTGAATCACTGTCAATATGTATTAATAATATACATATACAATTTGTATTAATAATAATACAAATAATAGCCATCAATCAATAAATGCATGTTTTTTCCCAATAGCAGAAATATGTACAATAGCCATAGGCCTGCACACAATTGTCAACGATTTCTCTGTGTAATCTGTGATTACTCACAGATTTACTGCATAAATTATATTTTAATGTTTTTTTTTTTTTTTTTTTACCTTTTGTGAGCTAATAAAGTGCATCCAAGCATGGAATACATTCTTCATGTTCTCTCTCTAATCAAGTGCAACACTGCACCTTAGTGGAGACTATGGGTAGTGCAGCCGTAAGGGGTTCAGAGAGATGGACAAGTGTTGTTACTAACAGCTCAGTGTCGTTGCCGTTGCAGTTCGGGGGGACCAACACTGCGAGCTCAACTGCCGAGCCATTGGCTTCCGCTTCTACGTGCGGCAGGCGGAAAAGGTGATCGATGGGACACCGTGTGGAGAAAACGAGACGGCGGTCTGCGTGGAGGGAAAGTGTCAGGTAGGATCTGGTTTCCAGGGGCAATGCCCTGCCCCCACCAAAAAATAAGTAAAAAGATTAATATTTATTTCTCATTGAGCTCATTCTTCAGTGAGATTGTATTTCAAGGTGCACGTACCAGAAGCCAAATCAGCCTAAACCATTTTCATGTCATACTGCAAATGTAGTTGAAGTAATGGGGTTGGTTAGCATGTTGGTCAGGATATATCTTGGGATATGATGAATGGACAGTAGGGGGCACTCTTCCCTCTAGAGTATGCCCCAGCACAGTGATGGGGGTGCTTTGCTGCAGAAGGTGTAGAACTTAAAACAAGGTCCTGACTCACTGTGGTCTTTAAAAGATCCCATGACACTTCACTTCAAAAGATTAGGGGTGTTAATACCAGTGTCTTTGTTCACATAAAAACCTGGATCTCTACATCTGGTCAATACAAAGTTGTGTCGCTTTTAATTTTTCCACCAGCAGGGGGCAGAAGAACATAACTGTGAATACAGTGTATTGGGAAAGTCATAAGATTTCATTGCAAATTTTAAGGGAACCAACAGATGTTTGCACTTTATGCCATACTAGTAATATCACCAAGACATGAGCTTATGTAAGGCATATTGAGTTGCATGTTTAACTGGATAATTTGTGTCAAACATGGAAATAAAATGAAAAAGATTTCCTTGACTGAACTACTGAATAGAGCAGAAACCAGTTCTGTGAGAAAATAGTATCTGGTTTCTATGTGTTTATGATGAATGAACTTTAGCTCCTTCCTCAGTTTTTAGTGTTAAAATTTTTCTTTCCTTTTGATCTCATGTTATCGTAAATTCTTACAGTACCAAAGCTTATTTATTTGTCCCTAATGCATCACAGTGATACCCTGCTCTGGGTTCAGCGTTAGGATGTTCAACCCAAACCCCTGGAGAACGCTAAGGTTCTGAATCATGTTAAGATTTAATCAAGATAAACGTCTTTTTCATCTGCTGCTTTTGTATGTTCTATAGTTTTAATAACGGCAGAATCCAGGTTTATGGCGAGGGCAGGCTTCCACCGGTGCAGTCAGGGTTTCCTCCCAGAGTCTGTCACAGAGAAACGCAGCTGTCTGTGTGAGAGGCCCAGTTAAGTCTGCCGGAGTGCTGACAGCACCCCCTGCTGGCCATGGGAACATATTGTCATATAATAGGATGGCAGTGTAGTAACCCGGAGTGCTCTTTTACTCTTAAGCCAGTTAGCTCACCTGAACTGCTTTGGTAAATATCCAGCAGTATAAATGTAAATCATATAGATTAAGCCATCTGTAAAGTTTAATATGTATTGAACATTTTGTATTGTCACTATAATACAAGATGTAGTGAAGTGTCATGAGACTGGCATTGACACGTTCGGTGCTTGGTTGAACATTAGGCTCTGATTGGTTTGAGAAGGTGTTTGTTTTTCAATATTGAGCACTGAATGGAGAAAATGTATAATAGAACGGAGACAACCCCAGCACGTTCTCAAGGGCCAAACCCGCACCACGGCATTCAGAAACGTCCGCTCTCCACCCATGTCCACTAGTCTCAACACCCAGATGGTCAGATCTTAAGAGATCTCAAACAATTCTCGCCATGCTCTCTGGTAACAGCGTTCGCTATAGCAGTCATCGCCATTTCAGGAGCCATCCCAGTTTAGCAATTAGTCATATTCTCAGCGGGGCTTTGCTGGGAGGGTTTTCTGATTTGCATAGCTGCCCTTGTCTTTGACCTTCCTTTCCTGAGGTGAGCTGTGATTGGTTAGAAAGCCACTGGCCATGTCTCAAAAAGCAGGCAGGCTTTACACTCAGCACTGCACTGCTTCTGCCAGGCTCACGACAGAGAGCTAATAGCCCAGCCAGAAAGGCCCTGTGTCCACAGTCAGATCTGGGGTCTGACCTGCCTGGGCCAATAGCTGCCAGAAGTCATGCTGGGGGGGGCAAAGCTCTCAGATGATTGGCTGTGGACTCAGCTGCCTTGTGCTGATTGGCCGGAGTGGCTAAAGCAAAGCCCCAAACCTATTTTCACTCCAAAGCACGAACCGAAAGCCTGCCTCTCTGTGATGGATTGGAGCCTCTTGTTTTGTGTATGTTGGCTCTGCGTTTTCATTAAGCTGGAGTCAGAGGCGGCCAACTCCTAGCACCATTTAGCAGCGTTTTCCTCTGAAACGGGCTGTCATCGCTGCACCTCAGTGCCTAAAATCACCAGCTACCGTCCCTCAGGTTTTTCTTTTTTTTTTTTGTGATAACTTCCTCTGACGTATTTGGGTTTCTTTCCCACAAAAGCGATTTGGGTCGGTTTCCTGGTTGGTCGTCCCGGTGCCACACTGCTAAGTAGCCAGCAGCTCGCTCTGAAGTATTTGTGTTTTTCAGTGGGAGTCCTGGCTTTGGCTCCGAGTCTGCGTGCCCAGGGTTAGATGGCAGTGGACCGTAGTCCTGCTGTCCATGTTGGAAGAGTTTCACAGAGCCAGAATACGGTCCTGGAACCAATCACGGCCTTCATTTGCTTCCATGTATTGTATGTTACAAACACACATCTACAGCCATATCCAAACGCTGGGAACTCTCAGGGTTTGCAGTGCTTTATCTCACGTTGTCCCTCCTTTTGCATTTTGGTTTCAGTGGGTCTTTGGCTGTGGTTTATCTCATTTGCCTTTGCGTTCACAGTTTTAGGTACTCTTATCCAACATCCTAGGTCATGTAGTGGAAGTAGAGACCCTTGGGAGTGTTCATGTCTGATAAAGTAGCTTGATAAAGTATTTTATACTCCGTAGATTATTGTTTTACTGTAAGTAAAAGTCAAACCTGGTTGGACTGAAAGGCATCTTCTTGTCTGTATATGTTCTTACGATTTTATGTTTTTATCAGTGTAAGACATATTTAACACTTAACTTTTTACCATGTACCATGGCTCATCTTTAAAACGATTCTTTAGAATATTCACAGCTCAGTGTTATGATGCCAGCTGAATGTGATGTGGGTTTCAGTCTAAAATGGCCACTCGGGGTCTTGAATGATAGCTGTTTACCCAAGCACTCTGTTCACCTTAGAAAGCCCGTTCAGCCCTCTGCATAGTGTTTCAGGGAGGCGTGTGCCGGCTCCAGGTCACGGCCGTTGAATTTATGGTTAGTGAGATTAATTGGAGTGCAGGGGAGGTAACCGGGACACCCTTAAAAAAAGCACTCCCCCAGGGGTGCCTCCATCCATTACACATTTCATCAGGGTATTTTTCCTTAGTATCGTGTTCTATTACAGCTATCTGGAGCTTATTAAAGAGAAACAAAAATAAGAAATATTGGATATTATGCTGAATCGTTCTCGGCTCTGTGTTTTTCTGTCATAGCAAAACCATGACCCCTCTTGCGTTTGCCAGCCACACCACCCCCCACCCCCCACCTCCCCCCGTCTCTCGCTGCTCAAACAGTCAGTGTCTGTTCTTTCCCCTTAGCCCCCCCCCCCCCTCCCTTTTTGAGAGGAGAGCGAATTAGTTTTTCTTTTTCTTCGAGGGTTTGCCATCCCCCCGGCCTGCACTCGCGGGAGCACAAGCCAGCCGATTCTCTGTGGATTAAAAGCCGCATGGCGCAGCGTGATTAAACTGCCCGGCCCGACGGAACAAGCGGCCCAGGCGCTGGGCCAGTACAGGCCCATTCACTCACACCAGGAAGAGTGCCAGGTTCCACAGCGACCCCCCACCCATCCGTCCGATCGAGCTGTGCTGGGCCAGGGGCCAGAGCGACACCCCCCTCTCCCCTTGCCAGTCGAGGGTCAGAATTGTTCCAGAGCCTTCCAGGGACCCTGGGCAGACAGATGGGGGGCAGGGGGGTGCAGCGTACACCTGGAAGCTGCTGCGTGGTCACAGATTGGTTAATCAGATTTGTGAATTTGTCAACCCTGCTTGCCTCAAATGGTCCTGGGCTCATTTGATACAGAATCTGTGAAGCCTAAAGTTACCCTCTATGACTGTACAAAGTATCTGTGCCTTCAATGACTGGTGAAGCATCATCTCACACTCTGGATGAAAAAAGTATTTGTTTAAATTGAATTTCATGGTTCTTCTTTTAATGTTTTAAGCATTTAATGAGGAAGTGAACCAAAGAACAAAGTATGTGACCTTCTGTGGATGTTGGCAAACATCAGTAAGCAATGAATGTTTGAGCACTGCAGCCACATCAATTATTCACGGTTTTTCTTCATCTGTGAGAGGTCCAGGAACATGACCACCATGAATGCCAAGGGTTTACTGAATCACAATCTGCAATCTCTGAATATACAGGAAATACTCAGTGTCATGCCCTTTTTCTAACGTGGGGAAGGGTGCAAAAATAGGGCTGAGTATGGGTAGCCGTTATGAACAAGGAACCTTGTGTTCAATTTTTTCCCAAAGGTTTCTTGGAGAGTCACAGGAAGCAGCTGAAACAAACGTGCTTCATTTCTGCATTTTTTTTCGCGTACCCATAAGTGCCCCGGTGCAAGGACATCTGCGCTCTCCTTGAGTTAATCATGAGGAACAGCCCAAGCCGCTTCCGCTTTAACACGCTGTATCGACATCTTCACTCCTTTTCTCCGTGAGTCTCTGCCTCGGTTTTCTCTCGACGATGATGGCTTACGGACCACCGCTTTGCTCTGAAAAGCTAATGTAGGATCAGGGATGTAACGGGAATCGTTACTCATGCCACAACTTCGCTACGGAGGAAAGCTGTAATTGGAAGCTACCGTAAACATTTGGACACGGGACGTGCGTTTCTGACAGAACCATGGTGGGCGCTTTATCAGAGGTGAACACTCACCGAATGGTGAGTTGTCATCTCTGCCAGAAAGGTAGACCCCAGAAGGGTGTGTGTTTTTATAAAGAGCTGATCTCTGACTGCGCTCGTTTCTGGGGGTTGGGGTGGGGTTAACGGTGCACCCGGAGGGGACTGAAATCAATACAGGCACCGCTGTTTTCACTTCCTGCGCAATGCAAACCCATTTGAGCCATGAGGATTTGGTGAGGTGTGAGGTTTTACCTCAGTGTTTTTAGTATAACCAAACGAGGGAAAAAACACAATCCGTAAAAACCCCTGTAATCAACCACTATTTATTCATGGAGGATTACTTTAATGCACTGAGACGTTTATAAATCCCCCTATTCCTGTGGAGCTTGAAATCTGAAATTTAATTTCACTGCTGAGGTGAGCCAGTGACATCATTTAAAACTAATATAAACCCAACCCCATTCATTTTCAGTCACTTACCAGTTTGTGGTGACTCCTGGGTCTATTTTGAAATGGGATACAGTGAAATACATGCTGCAAATATATGACCTTTTTGGGAAAATATAATGATGGATAAATTACACAACTCTGTATTTTTTCAATCAAAAATTTTAAAAGATGTTTACAATTTTCCCACCCAAACTGAATTATGTCACCAGCCCTAACCACCATGAATTTCCCCACTGAGTTGGCAGGGAGTGGCCATACACGTGACTCCTCCAATTCATGCAGCAGCTTGGCTAGCCTTCTTATTTTTTACACTGCAGTGTGAACACAAATTGTATACTGACAGTTACACAAACTCATGTCCAGCTCAGGAAGCTACATGTGTCTGGCTGGCCAGTAGAGGGTGAAAGAGAGCACAGAGTCTAATGAGTTTAACCTGCTTACCCCATATTTTTCCCTGGCTAGGCTGAGCCAGCTCTTGCCTTGCCAGTGTGGACCTCCGGCCATAGCTGGTAATACAAAGAGAGCTGTGTGTTTTTGAGCAGTGTCAACCCCAGCCAAGGGACTCACAGCTGTGCCATGCGCAACGTGCCAGTTTTCTGCGCACCACCTGAAGGTTAAAAGACTAAACACCACAGTTATACATATCATTTTCCCATATATCATGCCGTTCTATATCTCAATAATATTTTTCATTTTGATTTATTTCAATACATTTATTTTCCTTATGGTTGACTCACTAGCCTTACACTGAGAAGAGAAAGAAAAGCAGGAATATGAATGTAATACGTTTTCAGCATGTAGCATGGTTCCTTAACCAGGGAAGGAAGGGAAGGAAGCGCACTCCTTCGCTGAGCTGCTTCTCTTTCGTTCCAAGCTTTCTTTGGCCCGCTTAGTCCTCCTCTCCCTCCTCTCCTCCAGGAGGAATCCGAGCCAGGACTGCGTTGCGGTCCCAGAGCCCATATCTGTTGTGAGCTGACGGTTGAGTTCCATCCGTCTCCATGTTCCAGAACCTGCCCTGCCCCGGGGTTCCGGTTCAGGGCTAGGCTCCCTGGCGCTGCGTTCCAGAACCTTCCACCGCCCAACCCCGCCTCGCCCCGCCCACTCACTTTCATAGCAGAGGGGAAGCCTTAAGGCCTAAAGAAGTGGCATCAACCTCTGAGCTGGGGATGACCGTGTGCTTTCTGGGTTTAATCCCAGTCAATTAACGTTGCTTTAATTGGTTCAATTATTCAACCAACCCGGATTTGATTGTTTCAGTCTTTTGAGTGGAGACAAAAAAATGGACCTGGCCTCCTTTAAAGCAAACTGAATTGAGAATGCACACATACATCAGAATGAAATGAGCTCTGAAAAGGTTGCTGCAGATGGCATGTATACAGTAGTGGGCGGGGTTTCAGCTTGGCTTTTTGGAGTACATCTCAGACCTTACAACGCCCTCACTTACAGGGTGCATCTGTTTTTTAAGCGGTTCCCCATCAGGGGAGATGACAGACTTGTTAAGCAAAACGTCGGGGAAGGGAGGAGAGCAGGAAATGGGGCGAGCTCATCCACGCACCTGGCAGGGAGCTGGACAGACCCTGCGACCTCACTTCCTGCCTCTCATCAGGCCCCAGGTACGAGCCCCAGGCAAGACATCGACCGCTTTACTGGGATGAAAGAAAAAAAACTTACTTTTTGTCAATAGGGCCCAAGCCAACAGCAATTTGCAGAGAGTCCAGATGGCTCTAAATATCCTCTGAGGAGATCTTAAAAAATGCAGGGGAGGGCTTGTGAAATACGACTTTTAGCTCACATTCTAATGGTGGGAGAGGGAGGTGTCGTTCAGGAGCGATGCTATGAGAAGCAGAATAAGCAGAGCCATGGTCCTTGTAGGCAGGCACGATGTCTCTATGGCAACGCTGGCCTGGTTCGGCCTTGCTCGGCCTGGCTTGGCACAGCACGGCCCAAACTGCAGCTATGGCACATGGCTTTGGGGTGGCTAAATACCCTGGGAACACACATCCCAGTTTGTTAATGAATGCAGCTGAAATTTAAGATCACACAAATGATTACGCTGACTAAGACTAAAAATGAACAATGAAGATCCGAATTTGGCATGTGGTCTGTCAACAGATGCAGTCCTCCTGGGCCACCCTTGTGCTGGAGAGCAGTCTAGGAAAGCATTGCCATGTTTATGCTTATTACTGAAGAACCACCCCAGAATTTTCCACCTCTAACCAGCCGCTTCAGTTCGGAGTCCCTTCTAAAAACATGATTAGTCAGAGGTGGAATGCGCCGTTGGTTTATTAGCAAAGAGCATCCCTGAAGCTGGCCGCCACTGTGCCAAAATGGAGGCAGTTGTTTGTCAGGCTCACACTAACACCAAAGCAGCTTCCTTGAGCTGAGCCAAGCCAACCTCCTGCTTTTACACAGGAGGACAGTTTTGTGTGAAATTAGTGTCTCTCCTCTGGTTCTTTTCACTGATCTCCCTGACATTTGCTCTCATGTTAATATATGTTAATCATTCTGCAAAAAAAAAAAAAACACATACAAGCAGACACACATACACTTATGCATACTCATGCACACACAAACACATGTACACAATCACACACACACACTTGCATGCTCACACAGATGTACTCAGACACACACACACACTCAAGTTTTCTCTGTATGTTCGGCTTTTGGCAGTTGATCTTCCTTGCTGAAAGAGCTGATCCATCACTTTTGGCCACGGGGGTGTAGCAAGGGGGTCGGGGTGTGGTGTGGGGGTGCAGGGGTATAACAGGGGTCAACGAGGGTCAACGAACCACTGTCATACCCGGGCAGGACACCCCAAAAAGTACCCTGAGCACCTACATTCTGACTGCTGGTATCTAAGGCATCCAAGTACAAAAAAGGCCAAAAAAATTAGAGAGTGCTCAGCTCCTTCAGCATGAGAATCACAGACAGCTTTGGGACAGATTCGGTCAAAGACACGCGGCATGTGCAATTCATTCACAACAGACTTTGTTCTGCAATATCATTTCTTTCAGCATGTTATATTCTATTGGAGACAAACAGACATGCACTTTGGAATGTGTTTTCCTCTCGTTTTAAAAGAAAAAACATAACATATGCTTTCAAGGAGACTAAAGTCTCTTTTAATTGAATTGCGTGTGCCCATAATTAGATTGAGTAAATATCCAGCCCAGTCTCTTTTAAAAGATATCCTTTAAGCTTTTGGTTTCTTATATTGAACATTTTAAGTAAATATTTGGAAACTGTGCTGATACTGTTTAGTACATTTTAAGTGTTTTTTTTTTTTAATTTTTTATTTTTATGATTTGTGTTGCTGAGGAAAGCAAATTCCTGCCCCGGACAACAATTCAGTGAGAGCAGACACCACTCCAAGCCTTGCTTAAACGTTGTGCAACGTACTGATCTCCTTCGAGCTCCTGATTGTGAATTTTATTTTTGGAAAAGGAATCTCTAGTTGTGACGGTGATGTTGACTATAATTGAATTCAGCATGGTGGATGTTGAGCTGAATACGGTATGGTCGGGAGCGACAGTTGAATGAAGACCTAAAGGGAAGCATGCGTGAAGTCTAAGCTGAGTTAGCGCAGTGCTGGACTCCATTCAGCATCACTGCAAAGTAAATAAAGTTCAGTGGAGAGACAGAGAGAGGAACACTCCAACAATTAGATTATATAAATATATATGGTTTACATCTAGTGTTTCCCCGATGTCTGTTTGTGAAATTCGCCAGCGAATAAGTGACCAAAACATTGAAATTAGCTGGAACTTTAACAAAAGGGAATAGTAAAAACAGAGGAAAAGAAACCACATAATACAGCAGAGAAAAAGGTTCTCTGTCAAACGTTTTAACCGTTTGTGGTATTTATTGTGTGTTTAATGTAACCTATATTTTTAAATTTACTCAAGGGGGTTATTTGAACAGGGATTGGTTATACACACACTGACATACTGGAACACACACTGACTCTCGCTCAGGTCAGGGGTTCCAAGATTTAGTCCTGGGGCTCCACTGTCTGTGCCGGTTTCTGTTCCAGCCCCTGTAATGACCTCTGAACTGTGAAAAGCTGCTAATTGATGTTGATTAGACACATTTTAAATCTATTAAAGCATGATGGTCCTTCTTAAGATGACTTCATGTCAGAAATAGTGAAATAAGTCATAAGACATGAATATGGAGATGCCAGAGCCTCCCCTCGTGCACTGCACAGCCTGGTGATAAAACTATGTGCACGTGCGATCTTTGGAAAACAAGCGTGAGCTCAGGTGTTGAGTTCTGAGCTTTTCCACAGAAAATCTTTAATTGTCTTCACACTACAGCTGGTTTACCATGGCTGTTCAGTGATATTTGAATGGAAAAAGCTCACCTTTTAAGTTAATCTTTAATCCTTTTTCCCTGAATGGGCTTTTTTTTAATGTGGTGGAGTTGTCCTCATAAACACCATGAGTGTGTAGGCCTCATGTCTGCCCTGGGTCATTCCTGGGACCCAGTCCTGGGTGTGATTCCCCTCAGGCTGCATGGAGTAGCCCTGTATGGGGTCAGAGATGTGGTTTCTCCAGGGCCTCAGGGCTGGACTTCACTGACCAGATCTTAGGGTTTTCTCTGAGAGTGACCTCCAGGCAAGGCAAGGAAAGGGGTGGGGGGAGGAGGTTTGGGGGTTTGGGTTTCTCTTCTGTGGTACCCCAGGTTCTGTAGAGACTGCAGCAGTGTTTTTAGATAAAAAATACTGTAGTGCTACAACCAGGGGTGAAAGTAGTTTTAAATTTGCCGGTACTTTCGGAAATAGACACGCATGCGCACTCATGTACTGCTGAGTGAAATCTCCGGTCGTAATCTTTTAGTGGCACGCAGTACCGGCTTACTTTCACCCCTGGCTACAACCCAGCTGGCCGTCCCGTGGGAGATCTCAGATCATATCACCCCAAAAACAAAAAGAAACAATTATGGTGACAGTACAATTACGGTCCATTCCCATAGCTGCTGACCCCCAAGGCAAGGCGATCAGGTCGCTATGTGCTTTAGCAGCAGAGACACTGTAGGGACCATCATGTGAAAAAAAAAAAAACCTTTTCCCCTGATTGACTTTCCCTGTAATGAAGGTAGATCTTGCAGTCCCAGAACCCAGATGGTCGTATCTCAAGAGACAATCTCAACATACATCTGTGTGCATTCAGTCATTTTGCAGATGCACGGAGACGCTTCCTCAGCAGAAGTGCACTGGGCAGTAGTGATGCAGAGTTTCCTCCACCCCTCCGGTGGTGTGGAGACAGTGACAGCTTCATAGGGGATGCGCTGGTGGGATCGGGTATCAGTGTGGCTCTGCAGGGCCTCTCTCGTTTCCCCCTCTGGTGTTTGCTGACCGGGGTCATGTTTGAATGGGCTTTGTCCTGCTGGGCCTGCCTGCCTGCGGCTATGAGACCGGTGTTTCTCGGAGAACACTTATGACGTAACACTACTTTCGGCTTTAAATGTGCGTGTCAGGAATTAACGGTGAGTGGAGCTGTTTCCTGTCTTAGAACAGGCTTTGTCAGGACCTGGAAGCCGAAGCTCCATCATGATGTTGACTGATTGTAGAACAGTCATTGGTTTTAGAAATGAGACAATGAAGTGTCATGACATTAAAATGGGGTTGGTCTTCAAGGCTATCAAATGTTATTAGGCTGATTTGAACCACTCATTGTAATTGGTTGTGGAAAGAGCAAACACTTGATTGGTTAGAATAAAGTGACTAACAGTGACTGGCTGATAATTGTGGCTCCCTCTGTTTTTGGTGTCATGATTCCCCCTGTCCCCCATCACTGGGTGAGCGGTTGAGTTGTGTGGCGTATCCGTGGAGTGGTCATTGAGAACAACATTGGTTGTTAAGTGATTGTTGAGAGGTTGTTAAGTGGTTGCTGAGAGGTTGTTAAGTGGTTGCTGAGCAGTCATTAAGGGGTTGTTGAGCTGTTGCTGAGCACGGAGTAGTCGTTGACAGAGCAGTGAACTAGGGCACGAACCTCCTGACAAATAAGCACATTAGTATCAACACACGTCCATGTGCTAAATCGCTTAACGAGTATGCTGTGCGTTATTAGCCCTTAGAGTCAAACACACACACACAGACACACACATACACACACACAGCTGCTTCTGCTCCATAGTGACTGATGTTAAAAAGTTTCACCCCTATGGAAAGTGACCTTTCCTCTCGGCTACTCATCTGCATTAACGCCACTCTGTGTTCATGGCCCAGAGAGGTCAAAGACAAACAGTGCCTCCCCTCCACCCCAGCCGCACCCCAACATCCAGCGGCACCCCCACCTGTTTTCTTCATCAACAGGCCTCTACGCCATACTTACTCAAATGCGTAGCTCGAAGGAAACAATCAAGGGACTCGCATGGCTGGCCTTGTTGCCGCTAATACATATCCCAGATGCACAAAAATATATATGTTTTTTTCTGGGGTTTTTTTTTTATTTTCTTTTTTTTTTTTTTTTTTGCCTCTGTAGCTTTACCTTTTGACACAGACCGATCTGCAGTGGGAGGCTGGTGGGAATATTTCAGACAGGAAAAAGAGCAGGTTGAGAAAGTACTGAAAGTTTGATGGTGAAAAGATGCCCGGACGTCTTGGATGATGGGCGTCTGGCTCGGATGTGGGAGGCAGGGAAGGGGCCGTCCGCTCCAAATGGTGACTGCTAATACGCAGTCTGGGAGCCAAAGGCACTGCAGAGCAACAGCATCAACGCTAAGGCTAATGCTAAGTCTGAAAGCCCAAAGTAAGGAAAAACAGTAGCATGAACGCTAAGGCTAATGCTAAGTCTGAAAGCCCAAAGTAAGGAAAAACAGTAGCATGAACGCTAAGGCTAATGATAAGTCTGAAAGCCCAAAGTAAGGAAAAATAGTAGCATTAATGCTAAGGCTAATACTATGTCTGAAAGCCCAAAACCACTGCAATATAATATAATATAATATAATATGATATGATATGATATGATATGATATGATATAATATAATATAATATCATATAATATAAATTATTATTATTAAAATTTTGAACTTCCAATGTCAGTCAGTGAATTGTTGAATTGTAAAGTATTTAGCTGTTATTGTACATCAGCAGTGAGATTTTAAACCCACATCTTACATCATTGAACATCACCAGGCTGTTGTTTGGGAAATGGATTTGTTTTGATTACCCAGATCCTGAACCATAGGTCTGTTGCCACAGGCCCTTGCCACATATTTCTTAGCAGAGAGTAATGTGAGTTCTATACACAAATTTTGTGTGTGTGTGTGCACATGTGCATGTGTGTGAGAGTGTGTGTGCATGTGTGTGTGCAAGTGCATGTGTTTGTGTATTTGTATGTGTGCATGTGTGTGTGCAAGTGCACGTGTGTGTGTTTTGTGTGTGTGTATGTGTGCGTATGTGTGTGTGTGTGTGTCGGTATTAGAACTCCAGAGCGCACTCTGCCCAGCATTTGAAGAGAGAAATATGCTGGAAATATGAATTATGAGAAATATGCATAAGGTTTATGATGAGTCCGTTAGCTGATGTTAGGTTTATGATGAGCCCGTTAGCTGATGTTAGGTTTATGATGAGCCCGTTAGCTGATGTTAGGTTTATGATGAGCCCGTTAGCTGATGTTAGGTTTGTGATGAGCCCGTTAGCTGATGTTTGGTTTATGATGAGTCCGTTAGCTGATGTTAGGTTTATGATGAGTCCGTTAGCTGACGTTGTTTATGGTGAGTCCGTTAGCTGATGTTAGGTTTATGATGAGTCCGTTAGCTGATGTTAGGTTTATGATGAGTCCGTTAGCTGACGTTAGGTTTATGATGAGCCCGTTAGCTGATGTTAGGTTTATGATGAGTCCGTTGTTAGGTTTGAGTCCGTTAGCTGTTAGGTTTATGATGAGTCCGTTAGCTGATGTTAGGTTCATGATGAGCCCGTTAGCTGACGTTAGGTTTATGATGAGCCCGTTTGCTGATGTTAGGTTTATGATGAGTCCGTTAGCTGATGTTAGGTTTATGATGAGCCCGTTAGCTGACGTTAGGTTTATGATGAGCCGTTAGCTGATGTTAGGTTTATGATGAGTCCGTTAGCTGATGTTAGGTTTATGATGAGTCCGTTAGCTGACGTTAGGTTTATGATGAGCCCGTTAGCTGATGTTAGGTTTATGATGAGTCCGTTAGCTGATGTTAGGTTAGGTTTATGATGTGTCCGTTAGCTGATGTTAGGTTTATGATGAGCCCGTTAGCTGATGTTAGGTTTATGATGAGCCCGTTAGCTGATGTTAGGTTTATGATGAGTCCGTTGAGTTAGGTTTATGATGAGCTTAGCGTGTTAGGTTTATGATGATGAGTCCCGTTAGCTGATGTTTATGCTGATGTTAGGTTTATGATGAGTCCGTTAGCTGATGTTAGGTTTATGATGAGTCCGTTAGCTGACGTTAGGTTAATGATGAGCCCGTTAGCTGACGTTAGGTTTATGATGAGCCCGTTAGCTGATGTTAGGTTTATGATGAGTCCGTTAGCTGATGTTAGGTTTGTGATGAGTCCGTTAGCTGACGTTTTTTTGAGTTATTAAGACTGATACTCTGTGGAAAAACAGTGCAGAGTCCGGATGTGTGTTTTTGGGTCGTCTGGTCTGGTGAACCAAGTTCCCTCCTGTCAGATTTGGATCCCGGCGGTGATGGGGGGTGGGTTTGGGGTAGGCTTGGGGGTGGGGTGGGGTGGGTGAGGGATTGGGTGGGGGGGATCTCGTCTCCCCTCCAGTCACTGTCAGTGTTGGAAACCTGGAATTTTGAGGACACTCTGCCAGCAACCTCAGCGAATTCAAGGCAAATCCTAAGGCCGATGCTGTCCGCAGTCTGTCGGTGGTTTCTGCAAAAAGTCTTCTGCGATGGGGCTGGCCGCAGGAGATGTGTGGGAACAATGAGAAATGCTGTGCTCATTTCAGCGCTGCTGTCGTCGCTGAATGGAGTGGCCGGTACGGTCACAGATGTTTATAGATCGGGATGGATCGTTGAACTGATGACACACTGTAGCCTTTGTCAAAGGGAAGCAGATGTTATCCTGTCTTACTGTTGTTCTCTTGAGACTGCATGAGGTACAGCTCATTAAGATTGAGATTAGCTCTGGCCTGAGGGATGGCTGGTAGTGAAGCAATTCCCTCCATTGCTGGTGTAGACTGTATTCAAGGGCTGAGACACACACACACTCACACTTGGACATACACACACAGGTCTACAGACATCTGCATATACTTACAAATATACACATTCATTCACACATGCACATGTGTACTGACACACATGCACACACACTCACACACACACATTGTATCTGCTTATACACAGACACACGCACATATGTCACACATAACGTCACATATGCATACACTTATACACACACACACAAACACACACATACCCATATCCATACACTCTCAAACACATACGCAAGTGCATGCAATCATACTCCTGTGCACACAAATATGCAGATACAAGCACACACACAAGTGGATGCATGTACTCACAAGTATGCATACACACACTTTCCAAGAATTCAGCTTTGCACACACACACACACACACACACACACACACACACACACACACACACACACACACACACACACACACACACACACACACACACCCCCTGTGTATGATTCAAAGGGGTGCTATATGGCTGCTGTAAGTCAGTAAAAGCAGTGCAGGACAAACACACACACACACACACACACACACAAACACACACACACACAAACACACACACACACACACACACAGAGCACACACACACACACACACACACACACACACACACACACACACACACACACACTCTCTAACACACAAAGACACTCACAGTGGGGCAGCTAAGACACACACACACACACACAGTGGGGCAGCTAAGACACACACACACACACACACACACACACACACAGTGGGGCAGCTAAGACACACACACACACACACACACACACATTGGGGCAGCTAAGACACACACACACCTCTCTAGCACACAAAGACACTCACAGTGGGGCAGCTAAGACACACACACACACACACACAGTGGGGCAGCTAAGACACACACACACACACACACACCTCTCTAACACACAAAGACACTCACAGTGGGGCAGCTAAGACACACACACACACACACAGTTGTGCGGAGGCAGACTCATGTGCTGGCCCAGATCCAACATGCCATCAAAACGGGGAAAAAAAAAAATCATTCTGCAATATCGTAATCATTTCAAGGACATGATTGGAAAACAATCTTTGTCTGCACAAGAGATCCGGCCGCAGTTTCCAAATGCATTCAATGTGGTCATTTCTTTAATCTGATGTGAAATCAAAACTTGTCCATAAAAATCCCTTGAAAAGAACCTCTGTACCTCGCGGCATCCTGACAGAAACGGGGACGTAAAGGCGTGGAAGCAGCATGGCGGGTGTCATAGGCGTATGTGCTCAAGGCTCTTGGCTCAGGGTTGGTATTTCCAGCTTCTGCTGCGAGCCGTGCAATTAAGTGCTTTAATATGCTTGTCGGAATGCTCTGTATATACAGAAATATGGGATCAGAGTCTCTTCTTTCCCCGTGATGACGGCTGGTTTTTGGAAAAGCGTTAAATTGTCATCAGACCAGGAGCTGCTTTAATGTGCGCACATTGAAGTCTTGGCTCGTGCTGTCCTTGTGCAGAGAACGCAGCGAAATGTTCAGCGTTAAATCAACCCAAACTGAGTGCGCCTTACTCTGACTGAGTGCAAGGGATCCCTTTTGGACTCATGTAAACTCTGCTGGAGTTAAATTAAACCAGAATTTCTTTTTTTTATTATTGTGTAAATGTTTGGTGGTTGTTGTTTGTATAAAATGGGTTATTTTTGAAAGATGGCTGCGGGTTTTTTTTTTTTTTTTTTTTTGGAGAAGCGTTCTTTGGCTGTGTTTGATCAGCGGAGTCCGTTCCTGCCTCAGGAGCAGCTCTCGACAAGCGTTTTCGGTGGAGGCGTTCCAACACCTGCACTGCGCTGACTCTGCATGTTTTAGCGTCGCTGCCATGGCCGACGTCCGGGCTGCTCTCTTCTCCTTCTCCAGCAACACCCCCACTCCTGTTTCATTCTCTTTTTGTCTCTCTTCATCCCTCTTTCTTTGTGTATCTCTCTTGTTCTCTTTCTTCCTCCCCCCTTTCTTTCACCATCTCTCTCTTTTTTTGTCTTTCTTCACCTCCGTCTATCCATCTGTCTATCTCTGAAATAAGCAGGCATTCTTGCACACCCCTTCCTCCCCCCAGCTCAGTTTACAAAGTCTCTCCTCCTCAGAAGTGATGTAGTGGTGTAGACCAGAAGCAAGTAAGAAAGAGAGAGAGAGAGAGAAGGAGAGAGAGAGAGAGACTGGGGAGAGAGAGTGAGAGAAGTAGGATTGGGAGAGAGAGAGACTGAAGTAGAGAGTGAGGTTGAAAAGAGGAGAGAGAGGCTAAAGAGGAGAGGGAGAGAAGGAGACTGAAGGAGAGAGATAGGGAGACTAAACAGAAGAGAGGAAGAGAGACTAAAGAGAAGAGAGGGAGAGAAGGTGACTGAAGGAGAGATAGACACAAGAATAAGAAGAGAGGAGGAGCGCAGAGGCAGACATCAGCGCAGCCGTTCCGATGCATGACTGAGCGCTGAACGGGGCGCCGTTTTTTGGCTGTGCGGGAGAATGCTACCGGCTCTGGTTCTTCTCGTCTGCCTCCAAACGCGCGCGCTGGGGAAGCCCTGGTCGCAGGTCAGGACCCACTCTTCCTCCTCCTCCTCCTCCTTCTCCTTCTTCCCTACAGCTTTGGGTCAGGGGACCGCCACAGACCCACAGGGGTCCACAGTGCACATCAGACGGAGACGTTCGCTGGTCGAGGTTTATGAGACGCAGGTCATTTTATTTGAATGGGTGTGTGAGGTTTCATTTACAGTGAGGGTCATGTTAACATGAGTGGAGTGAGTGTGCTGATTTACGTATTTATTTATTTCACTGTGAAAGCTATGATGCCCATAACTCACTGGGAATTAAGGGCTTCTCCGGCTGATGGAAGTTTAACAGAAATTTGGAATGTGCTCCCAGCATGGTTTTGACAACATGCTTGTGAATTAGTTTCCCAGACTTGGAGCGGTTATGTTTTTTTCTCTCTCTCTGTTTTTTATTCTCTTCATCCATCCCCTGATTCTACAATCTCCTCGGCTATGTTTTCAGAGAGCTGGCTGTCTCCTGTCAGCTGCTCCTCCTGTCTGTCTCTCTGTCTCTCTGTCGTATATCTTCTCTCTCCGTTTCTGCGTGCGCTCGTTCTGGTTTATCACCTCAGCTAGCAGTGACATTCCGCTGTGTTTACGAGGAGTCCTCTTACCGAACAAACCGTTGTAGCGGACCGCTGGGTGCGCTGCGGTAAATCCTAAAGAAAACCGCTATCCTATGAATGTTTTTATTGGGGCTTTAGATTGAGAATGAGGAGATTTCCTCTTTTTATGGCAGCAGATCCACCGGACCACAGAGCTTATGTTATAGAGACAGGTCTGCGTTAGGAGGGGAATGGTTTGTGCACGGGCAGCCTCTCTGCAACCTCGTACAGGTCTCACTGTTACATGTATTGCACACATGCAAGGTAGTTTCTGTTGCCAAGCAAGGGTGGCAGGGTAGCTGGCATGCCTTACTTAGAACACAGAGGTTGCAGGTTCAGTTCCACATGGGACATTGTCACAGTCCACTGGGTTGCTCTAATGCATATATAGCTATATAAAACAATTATTTGATGCATGTATCTTTTTTTGCTTTTATATTAAAATTACATCAGTTTTTTTGCAGAAATTTCTCAAATGTCCCTTGAAGTTGGAAGCGAAGCTCGTTTTAAATAGCTGTGGAGGCGGCGCTGTTCGTGCTATTTCAGTGCAGTTTATGAGCTCGGCGTGTTTACAGAATGGCAGAGCTGCAGAGTGTGGTGTATAGGCAGTGCAATACAACCGTTGAGGTCCATGAAATGACAATGACGCTGCAAAAAAAGCGGGGTCGCTCTACATCTGGGTTCAAGAAAATCAGCTTTCAAACTGACCCAATGTTGACCGAACATCCTAAAACACCCCTAACTTTGCCCTATTTGACCTGCTTTTTGCACGTTTACCTTCTGGCAAGTAAATTACCTTTGGGTTAAGGAATTCTGTGAATATATTGCTGTTGTTACAGTAGAAAGTAAAACACCATTTAAATTTAAAGGGCAAAAAAGATTGAATGACTTATCGTGTTATATGCAAATTCGCATTAAATCGGGGCGCGTTAAGTCTGGGTTTCACTGTACATGGGCTCTGTCCTCCTAGGTTTAAGGGCCCCCCACTTCAGCTGGCCCTCTGGGGCTCTTTTCTCACGGGGTTCACTGCCACAGGCTCCATCCAGCCAATTATAACCCAGTAAGATTCTAAAACAAATACTCCACAACATGGAAGGCAAGACTGGTGACATAGAAGTGGCTGATGGAACTGACTGGAAAAGGGCTGTCCACTAAATTGATCGGTAAATTAGTGAAACAGCACAGCAATTTCACATAACTTGTATGAATTGACACATGTGTGTAATCAATAATTTTGAAGGCAGTAAAAAAAAAAAATAGAATGTGCAGGCTAAATTACTCATACTTTCACTGAAATGTCAGTGAGTTTTTGGAAAGTGGGTTGTTGTAAGACACTTTTGTCCAACCCCACAGTGTAATACAGTGTAATACAAAATGAGCCGAGTGGGTTTTTAGCAGTTTGATCAGTAATTATGACTTTCAGTCATTTATCTAATTAAGCTACATGTTGTGAATGATCTGGGGGGGGTTTCTTTTGGGGAACATCTTGTGAGATGCCTATTACTAAACATCAGCTCTCAAAATGGACCAAGAAAATGGCCAAGCTAACAAGCACTGCTAGCCTTGTTGGTTGTAGTCAATCTAACTATACACTGGTGATTTGCATATAAATACAGTATGAGTAAGAAAAATGCGTGTAGTGTGTAGAGTGCTAGCCAGAGCAGTCAGTTTTCATTGCTAGTAAGTAGGTAAGACTGAAACCCACAATGCGACCTACAGTAGCTGTCACCCATTTGCGGCGCATTCATATGACATGAAGATGTATGCGCGGAAATTCGGTAGATATTTTTCTGACAGATATAATCATTTTCATTCCCGTTTTGTGTGCGTGCCTTTCCCCGGAGCTGCTGACAGAGGGAGAGTGGCTGTGAGTCTCAGAGCTGGAATGTGCAAAGGGAAGCGTGGCTGTCTGACCTTCATTAGCTGTAGCCTTTATTAAAAGCCCCACATCGCTGTGCTCTGCACCATGTGGGATGCATATGGTAGCATCTCAGCAGCTACATGCATTGCCAATGAATTTTGGCGGGGGGGGTGGGTCTGTGACCGTGTAGAGGCTCCATATGGTGACCAGTGATGGAACATGCTGCACAGCTCGCGTTCTTTCGTGCCACGCTGGTATTCATATCGTAAAACGCATGCAAAGATCGATCATAATTCTGATTTTAATTGTGTGCCACTCTGCAAGAAGTTGTGGGTAATGCTGATGGTATGTAGGGCATGGAAGGACAGGGGTAGTGTTCTCTGATTAAAAACTACTGATGAGAGGTGTGGCTAGACTTGAAGCACTGCTGGGCCACAGGCCCCCTGTGCTCACATCCTCACAATGGAAATTCATGATGAATTTTAAAAATTTTGTTATTGTTCATGATCATTTACTGGGGCGCAACAAATTATTACTGGGGCACGTGCCCCACTAAATAAGGTCTGGTAAAACCCCTGGTACTGATGAAACTGAGAGCCATTTGGTGTTGCAGTATTTGGAAGCTGCAATTGCTCTGCATTGCATTGTCCCTTTGGTTTTATTTATGTTAAGACCTGGCATTGCTCAGTACCTTTGGTTTTGTTTTTGTTAAGCAGTAGTCCCTTTTTCCTGGCCTAAAGGGCCACAGTGCATGTTAGTTTTTGTTTTCACCTGAAATTCCACAACCAGCTCGGACCCAAGAAACCAAGTGAGGTGAGTTACATGTGTAATCAAATTCAGTGATCAGTAAGTTCTCAGTAACAAGAAAAACCAGCAAGCAGCTGTGGCCTTCAGAGACTACAGGATTAGACATTAAACCCTTATCCAGAGTGTCTCATGCAGGTTCAAAAAATCCATTAAAACAACTGGATATTTATTGAAATATCATGGTGAAGTGCTTACAAGAATGTCTCCCCATTTGGGAATTGAACCTGCAACCTCTCACTTACAAGCCCACTTCCCTAACCATTATTCCACACTACCTCCTCCCAGGTGGCTTCATGAGCATGAAATCAGAGTGTAAAAAGATTCCAATCTCAGCTTTGAGGGGAGGAGGAAATGGGGGGAGGGGGGGTTCTCCTGCCAAGGCTACGCTATGCTATGTCTCGCTACACTGACTCGCACAGTAGCTCTGTAAGAGTCAGGACGTGTTGATGGAAATGTAGAGGAGGGAATGTCTGAAACATAGCTGAGGTTTTTCTGCTCTGCCGAGCCAAGCCTCCCCTCGCCCTCGCATCCCCCATTTACCACACGGCTCTGCAGCCGTGCACGCAGCCCTGGTGCTGGTCTCAGCAAAACCCAGACACTCAGACCTCCAGAGACCTCCAGTGGCTCAACATTCTGCTCCTGGGCCAAGTACCTGTCAGTTCCATTGCAAGAGTCAACCAGGTACATACAAGCTTCCTAGAAATATGTACCAACACATAAACCTGAACTGCATGCCAATGATAACAGCGGTGTGGTATAATGGTTAGGAAGCTGGACTTGTAACTGCAGGGTTGCTGGCTCATTTCTGAGGATGGGCTCTACGGCTGAACGCTTGAGTGAGGCCTGTAACCCAGGTGGCTTTAGTAAGGAATCTCCAGTTGTGTCAATGGATAGCTTTTAACAGACTCTGTGTATATAAGTCTCTGCTAGATGTCAAAATCCAGTAAGCTGCTTACCACACACAGCCCTGTATCAGGAAGTGGAGTCTGGTTTTCAGGTTATAAGCATGTAGTAGATGGTAATTATTTCCTCCCTCCCTTTGTTACAGGTGTCTTGTACCTTCAGAGTCAGTAAAGTACTTTGAGGGACAGTAGATGTAGCCGAGTGATGTGAGGAAAGAATTTAGTTGTCTCAGCTTTGCTAAATGTCCGTTACAGTTGTGGGGAAAAATACTCTTTGAAGGTGCAGCATCTGTGTTCCTCTCTCATCATGATAGTTTTAGCGGTTTAAGCATATCTTCGAGATTTGTGTTTGCTGTCAGAAAATGCTCTGGTGTGTCTTCTATGACGCCGCCGATCAGACGATCGTTTTATATCTTTATTCTGAATGCCGCTCCTAAGTTGTTTGGGAATACTGTCCGTTGCGTTCAGTAATGTCATTTCCAGTCCGTAGCCGCTGTGCTGTAAGGCCATCTCTATAGTAAATTACTGGCTGGGATGGATCTTGTCACGGTGTTCTCAGGTTTTTGAAGCCCGGCAATGTAAATATTGTATTTCCAGATGAGTGGGCCGTATCGCGGCAAGCCAAGGCCTGATAACGGGAGCGGCATTTGCGTTCCAGAAACCCCCAGTGGAGTGGGGGGGTGGGGAGAGGGGGCGACCCAGACAGCCTTCCCCTCCTCTGAGTCTGGTGCATCCGTCAGCTTCTGATAAAAACCGGATTTTTTTTATTTGAAAAATAAGCTCGAGAGATGTGGAGCACTGCATGTGAAAAGCTCATAGAGCTGGAAAACAGAAGAAGGAGAAAATTCATCTTCACTTTATGCTACGGCTTGGGTACTGTCTGCGTCGCTTGTCATGTGGAATGTCCTGGCCCAGATCAGCTGCTCCCGAACTGTGGGTCAGAACCTGAGGGAAATTTAGGTTGGTCTTGAGGTGTTATTATGTAAAAAAATAATGTTCCTTAATATATAATATTCACCATAGACATTAACAGAAGTCAAAATAAACACAATCTACTGTAGATGAACAAGACTTCAGAGTACAGTTACTATGCAATAGCAGTACAGTTACTTACAATGTGCATGCAGATGTTTTGACAAATGTTGAAAAGCATTTTGTATCCATTTTTGAAAATAACCAAAAAAAGGGGGTACATTGTAATAATGAATTGGTCACTGAATATCTCCTCATTAGTCTGTGGTCTTCTCTTATTTGGGGCACCTGGTGGAGGTGGGTGTCCCTGACTGTACAGCCTGGTGAGGCTGTGAAACCTGCCTAAGTTCTGTATATGAGCTCCTGGTCACAGAAGGCAGGTACCTGAGCAGCTGTGAGCCCAGCTGTGTTTTGCAGTGATAATCTAGAACAGTGGTGGCAGACCCTGGTCCTGGAGGGCTACAGGGTCTGCCGGTTTCTGCTTTCACCTTAAAATCGGCCATTAACTTCAGACCCAAGAAACCAGGAGGGAGGTGAGCTAACAGTGTAATAGATTGATTAGGTGCTGAGTAGCAATAAAAACCTCCACACCCTGTAGCTCTCCAGGGCTATGGTTGGCCACCCCTAGTCTGGGTTAACGAGCAAGGCTCCCATGCCAGAACCCATCTGCAGGGTCACACAGCTGTGCCCAGCAGGGCTTCTGCAAAGACCACACTGTTAAACTGTGGAATGTGACCTGTCTCCACCTGCCAGCACCAGTGATGCCAACCAGACCACAGCATAGCCCTGGTGTCCAGAAAGCAGTGGTTCTTTTTTTTTTTCTTGCATAGGACCAACATGAGAATTTCAATGTATACCCCAGACCCAAGTTAAAAAAATTACATTTAATGACAAAACTTTTACTGACTGGAAATGTTTCTCCCGCTCTAAAACATTTACTAGTAGTTGATATTTTGGCCGTTTATATTCTGAACGCTCATGGACAATTCTATTGAGGGGTCTCCTTTGTTTAAGTTTTCTTATCTGAACTGAGTTTATGTTCTCTCAGCCGCGGGAATGACTGTCTCAGAGACTCAGAAGGAGGAAGCCATACATACCAGAGCAGCGTTTTTTTTTTTTTTCTCAAAAGTGGGGGTGGATCGGGGTCCCTATGAAACCAGGGGGATGTATCCCCCCATCCCCCGTCCCCGTCCCCCACCATCTGCTCCCCTGTACTAGAATCACCAGATTCTGTGACAACCTGCCCTAGCTTCTTTCCTCACTGCAGATCTCACAGTGATCAGATTTTCCTTTCCCATCACCGGAACATAAAGTCAACATATGGGTTCCCAGATCTGGCAGGTGCAAAGGAACGCATTTGCATGCTTTTTGATATGGACCGATACGACGGGGACTACTGTAACCGTCCAAATCGTCATGATACTGTGGTCAAAATAGAGGGTATTGCTTTGAGTTATTGCTGCTGTGTTTATTTCAGAACAATCTGGTGTCCATTTCACAAATGAAGAATGTGACGGTTTTGTAGCCTGCAAAGGTTACATTCCTAACTGATATTATAAATGAAATGTAAAATTAATCACACAAATCTGGGCATCAAATAAATGAATTACTCATTTTTTCAATATAACACAGTTTTTGTGTTTTAATTTTCCATGTGTTTGGAATGTATAATTTGAGCCCAGTGTGTGGAATGACATTCATCTGATCAGCCAGTCCCCCTCCAGCCCTTAAAATGCTTTTTGTGCCATATCCGTTTGCTCATGGGCCCATCGTGATGGATCGGTCTTGTACAGTTTAGCGTCTGTGAGCGTTCTCCAACATTCCTCTAAATTTAACCATTAAGTCACTGTTCGTTTTTCACAGTCTGATTTCCCTTCACACGCTTGTGTGTGTGTGTTTTTTTTTTTTTTTTTGCAAAGTGTAACTGTAGCCAAGCATGTGTGAAAAAGATTAAGCCATATTTCTAGCGCGACTTGCAACAGATTTTTTTTTTTTTGTTTTGAACACGTGTACGGTAGCATATACGTTACTTTCAGTAATGGCTACCGCTTCCCTCTGCTTTGCTGTAAGCAAAACTCACAGCAGACCAATGAGCACACGCAAATCAGACTAACTCAACCTTCCTCAAATCCTCCCATCCACTAGGGGGCAGAGAATGTTTCTCATGTCAAAGGTGCTCTAGTAGTAGCTTATGACTGCAAGCCCTTTTACTATATTTGATACCTGTTAACATGGAGATTAGTCCTTTTCAAATCTTATTTTTGTCGTTGAATGGACAGTAATTGATCACTGGTTCATCAGAAAAAAAGAATTAGAATTGCATGGAGATTAGTCAGCTTGAAGTCTGGTGGCATGACACCACAACAGAGATAGCAGTTAGCAGGGCTTTCTGTTGGGCATACATGTAGCATGTCAGAGCTTAGTAAAGCTAGCATACATGTAGCATGTCAGAGCTTAGTAAGGCTACGTAGCATGTCAGAGCTTAGTAAAGCTAGCATACATGTAGCATGCCACAATGGTGTGGCGTGCACTAAAACGGCTTCCAAGGTTAATACGTTGCTATCTAGCGGTAAATTGTGGCTGGTTTATGAGGATCTGGAGCGAGAAAATTGGCAGAAGTTCAAAGAATCAGGCTGCCTATGTTAAAATATGTTTAAACCCTGAAAATGATGTCTGTACATTGCTAGGGGTCTTAAAAGCTTGGGTTTTGTTAAGACAGACAGATTCTGGGAATCACACAATAGAACCCTTTCATGTCAGGCAAGCTTGAAAAAAAAAAAAAAAAACCTGAAATGGACCACCCGAGCTTACATACAGCAAAACAGGATTCTGGCCCAACACATGTAAACAAATATCAATCTGAGAGAAAAATGAATGGACATGAAACAAACACCATTGCATGTTGGCGGCTCTGGCCAAACCCCCACCCCCACCCACCGTTATTGTTATCTACTGTATAATGCTGCCTGTTTTCTGCTGGTTGGGTCCGAAATTCCTGTCCAAGAAGCATGAAGTGAACTAAGCGTGTGTCTCACGTCCAGCTGAGGTGAGACCGGGTCCAGCGAGGGGGCGTTTGTTTTGGACCAAACCCTCTCGGGCAGGAGGGCACTTCGATCGGTGAAGCGGACCGCATGAGAAAGCCGCTTGGCTGCCCTCCTGCTCTCCGATAATCAAACCCACAGAGAGAGAGAGAGAGAGAGCCTCGTGGTAATTATCGTCCTTCCAATAAAGCGGGACTTGCTTTTCAAACAGGCCACCAGCCTCGCTGCCAACAAAAGGCTCCGACGGGTAACCGATACCCCCTTCATAAAAGCTGCAGCAATTAAGGGCACCCAAACTCAAAACCTTTTACCGCGTTCCAGCTCTGCGCCCAGCTGCCCGTTTGGAGCGCCGGTAGCGTACGGGGCGTCAGGAGAGCTGCCCACGCAAGGTGACTGGCATTCCCTTCCAGGCTGCTGTGCGTTGTGGCGTCGTACACCAAATCAAACACAGCGGACGGCTGGTCCTGGACGGGCGATTGTCGGCCTCGCTGGGGTCAGCGAGGGTCAGCCAGACACCTTGTTTGTTTTACGCACCAGTGGGAAATGTGAAGTAGGAGATTTTAATTAGGGGACTAATATCTATTTCAGCGCTTTAGAGAGCTGTGGAAACTCCTTTGCGCGGCCCTGGCATATGTAACAATTTCCAGATGAGGGTGGGTTTACTTGGGATATTTAAAGTCCCATTACGGCCTTACTCAAAAGGGTCTGTTATATGGTGCCAAACAGCAGAGAACTTAACTGTGGAGGAACAGGAGAATTCGAGCTGGTGAGAGAGACGTGACGTGACTGAGCGCTGAAAACGATTCTGAACAGAACTTTTAGCTCGGAACTTTGATTTCTCATCTGATGCACGGATAGAAACGAAAAGGCTTTTGCACACCTGAGAGAAGGCCTTAGCCGCAGAAAGTAAGTGGAATACATGGTTAAAAACACACAGACACAGTCTATAATGCAGAAATTGTTTATGGTGCCACAGTCTTGCAGCACTTCAATGAAAGTTTTTTGCAAGTATTGCACAGTGTAAAAAAGTTTCAAGCAGCTTTAACCATAATATCTATATAATAAATATGCACATTTCTTTTTTATGGATGTGTCTTTATGCATGTGGTGTGTGAGTAGTTTTTTTGTTCACATATGAATATGTTCAACTTCCAGTGTCTGCAGCAAAGGTGTGAGAGACAGCTTTGGAGAGAGCTCACAAACCGATGTTGAGGAGATCCATATTCTGTCCTTAACCTGAGACCTGGTATTCAAGGATATCTTGACGTGATATGTTTTTGATCTGCTAAAAAAAAGAGCATATTTGTAGCTTTGTTGATATGCACCATAACCTGACCAATATGAAATCCAGATTTAACTCACAGACGTGTGTTATCCTTGGCTTCCTTTGGATATTAAACATGATCCATTCCTGCGTCCGGATGTCTCAATGACACATAAGATAGCTCTGCAATTTTCTAGGGCCAGACATGAGGCAGGGTCCCCTTCGGAGGGTTAAGATGGTACTTATCTGAAATTAATGACAGACGTTTTCCGAGCATGTGCACCCCCAAACATCTCCCAAAGCATCCCCGATCCAGAAATATAAAGACCATAAACTCTCTGTGTGTACTTAATGCGCCAATGGAGGTTCCTTCTGAAAAGGGAAAATCAGTGAGGTCTAAGGATCACCTGTCAGCACTCTTTAACAAGGAGGGCTCTGGGTGTTTCTCTCAGAGTGATTGATGTAACAGACCGCTTTTAAAAAGCGAAAGGCTCTTGGGTCGCGGGTGCGACTCAGGTCGGGAGGTAGCAGAGAGGGGCCATGCCAGGGCTCGGCCGGCGATGAAATCTTGGTTTCACAGGAATAGCTTCATGTGGGACTGGCCTGAAAAAAAAAAAGGTAGTGGATGATCTCATCGCTTTGACAGGTGCGATGGTTTTGAGAATTACTACCAGCGTATCTGTGTACGTTTGACCGCCCTTCAAAGTAACCAATGAAACTGTCAAATGAATGTTGAGGTTCTTTCCTACTGCAGGCGCCCAGGGGTTGGGGGTGTCAGCGCTGGGGTGGGGTGGCGGAATGAGGGGGTTTTTGGAGTGCATGGGGGTGAAATACTGGGAAACATCTGTGAATAAGGTTCAAACTTTGCTTTAATCAGTCAGTTGAAATGATGGGCGCCAGAACAAGAAACAGCTTCTCCATCCACGTGAAATGACATGCTAAGAGGATAATTCTTGGTAGCGGCAATAAATTATGCGCTATGTTTTTTTTTTTCATATATTAATACACACTGATTCAGATCTCCTCCTCCCTGGGGGTAGGAGTCACAGATAAACCCTCCATTTGCCCACGTGTCAAGGGAAATGTAACATTTTTCTTCTTGGCGGGTACCAACAGGTCTTTGAAGTCTTCTCCTCTGTGAGTGCCTTGTTGAGCGGTTTGTTTTTTTTATTTCTGCTATTAAAAAATGTGAGAGGGTGTGGGGAGGGGGTAGTTATTTGTGTAAGAGGAGCTAATTGGGGAAAGTTAGGACACATATCCTGGGCCTTCCCTAATTCATGCTGTGCAGAACTACAGGAGGGTCAGAGATTGTTGACAGTGAACACATTGGGTCTGCAGGCCCGACCCGACCCTTTGGGTTTTCGGAAGTCACATGTCTTTTCTGCTCCTTCCCACTTGACCCCACAGTTGGCTTTGGGGGTGGGGGGGGGGCATTTGGCCAAATCAAAGGCCAGCTTGAATCATCCTGAAATTTTTTAAGGTGTGTATCCGGTCCTGTAGTTTGAAAATGGTGTTGCACAATGACCTAAAGCCCTAAAATTGACTGGCCAGTGAAAGTGTGAGTTATTTGACCATAAGAGTCCATTTTCTGACTTCCTTGTGTCCTACATGCCATGACACATGCATTTGCTTGTATTCCAGATGTGATTTAGCTATGAAGCTTTAAATTCACTGGGAAAATTACGACTCCAAGTAGTTCCATTAAGTCCCACATCAGCACTCCATTCCATGTAAGGAGTGTTTCTGTGGGTAAAATCAGGAAGTATGGCCAACCGATGCGGGGCCTATAGCGACTCAGGCAGTTCAAGGGGACTGATGCAGTCGTTCATAGCCGCCTGGCTCGCTTCTGGTGAAAGAGTGAGCTGGAGGGGGCCACATCCCACCGGGGGCTGAACCACATTACAGGGCCTTTCATTTGTGGCTCGTCTGGGGTCCATTACTCATCCGCCTGAATCCCCTTCTCCGTTCACCTAATGTGGTTTATCACTCCACGCTCCCGATCAGATCTGCTAACGGAACAGACGCTCCTCCTCAAGACCATAACGTTGTAATGATCATGTTAGGAGTGCTTTATTTTAATTTATTTTTTTTTAATTTTTATTTTAAAAACGCAGACAGAATAATGGTTTGTTTGTGATTCAGGGGCTGCCTGCCTTGGCTCTTTCGGTCGCCATCTCATCCTGGCGTTATTCTTAGCGGGCACGCAATCTTTGATCTGTAATTGGTTGCTGTATGAGGGGGAGGGGCTGGGGGTGGGGGCGGGTTGCAGGCAAACAGGCCTTTTTTGTGCCGGCGCATGGCAGCCTCTGCAGTCACTCAAAGCGCCATGCAGCCCTGCATGTTGAATGCTAGCAGGTCGCACGAGGGGGTATAGGTGATTTAAGGGCTCTGAAATGTAAAAGATGAAAAGTCAGATATGAAGCCAAGAAGCGGGCACGGTCTGGGGGTGGTGTGTTTGGTGGGAGGGAGGTGGGATGTGAGGGGGTGGGGGGTGGGATCTGGTTTTCATCGTGCACATTCTTTTCCTCTTGACTCAGATAAACAGGCAACACAAGTAATGGTAACTCAGCGCCAGCTGCTTAGCGCCTGTCCCACTTAGCCATGCTATGTTCGCCATACACTGCTCTGTTAGTGGGCCCTCACAGAAATGATGGATACTGCAGTTATCCGCAAATATATGGACTGCCTTATATATAAAATATACTGATATTTTTTATAGTAATGTTTTTCCATGCACTGCGATATCTGAAAGCTGTATGTAAGTGTATATTGTAAGGCTGTGATGCTAGAGCTGGCCAACCTTGGACCAGGAGGGCGGCAGTTTCTGCTAGTTTTTGTTTTCACGCTAATATTAGCGCCCAGTTCAGACCCAAGAAACCAGGCAACGTGTTGATTAAGTGTCAAGGAAACCCAGCATAACCTGGCTACCAAGGTTGACTCCACCTGATTTAGGATCGAATGGATACAGCAATAGGTGCTCACATTGCCCAAACTCAAGAACCAAAAACTGAGTGTGTTTTGTCAAAAAAAAAAACCTCCAGACAGGACTAATCCAGTGTAAACAAATGAGAGAGCCATAATAATAAGCCGGGCGCTGTAATGCTTTGTCAAAGCTGTAAGCATTTTTTCGGTGAGGAGCGGCGTGTCTGCGCTCGGTTAACAGGGACAGGTAAGGCTGATGTCTGGACGTGTGGCCGTGCAGTGATTGGAATGCAGCTGCACAAGCCGGCTCTGCGTAAGGCGTACCTGAGCCAAAACCTCCCTGCGAGCCTCCCTGACCCCAAACACAGCTAAGCCCCTCAGACTCGGGAGACATTAAGCTGGAATCTACAATAAAACCCTTTAAATTACTGTTTTCGGCTTCTACGGGTTTTCACATTTTATTTAAACCTATTTCTTTTCTTTTTTTTTTTTTTTTTTTGAAAGGGAAATTTCATATGGTTTTGCGGACCACAGCAGCTAACTCTGTTTGTTTGCCATGGAGAAAATACGTCTGCTCGGAGAGGCAGGATGTTGGTAATTCCTCAGCAGGGATTACTGGGATAATCATTTGTGACGTTGGAATGTCTCGGACCGGGATGGATTAATGGGGATGCAGTTTCCACGGCGACACCACCGGGCTCCCCCACAGGGCTCCCCCCTCACCAGAGACAGATGATAAACTGCTGCGCAGGTCCAGCCCGCCCGTACACTGTGAGTTCCACAGGGTTGAACATCTTCCCCGCTGCCCCGCCTCGCCTCCAGACGTTCGGTCTCTGATAACGCACCTGGACAGTCGGGGCTTCGTTACAATTTGGTCAGCAGCAGAAGACCTCCGATAGCGGACTTGGTTGGCTTCGGTTGTTTCCTGTTTTGCTCGCGCACCCCCGCCGTGGTATTGCCAGAGGCACTGACTGATTATTGGTTTAATATCAAAGCAGATCGCCCCGCACAAAGCCAGACCACACTGGGGTGTGAATTCCCTCTGTGCCCCTTTCCGCAGGAACACTCCCCTCATATTCTGGACCTCTGATTGGCTAATCCAAGGTTTGATTTTACTGGGAGGCTGTGTTAGAGCCTGGTATATGTCAACACCACCCCCTCCATGTTTGTGAAACAGAAGTACGGTGGCCTGCTGGGTTAATTTATGGCTCCTCTAACACCTGTTTGAAAAAAGCAAGATTTAAAAAAAAAAAGAACTAAAATTTTACAGATACATGTCCGGGATTTATGTACTGCTGATTTGAGTGTCCTTCACTTCACAATTCTGCATGTCCCAGATTTACGGCCTCTTTGTCCCCTGCCAGTGCCCAAATGCTCTCCAGAGCCAAGCCATCCAAAATTTGGGAACTGTCCTAAGATAAGCTGGGAATTTTCCTCTTTTTTGGCAGGACACAACTGTGATGTATTGCTACACTTACACTGAGGTAGACCCTATGTTATGGGAAGCATTAAGAGATGTCTCAGACTATCTATGTGAGCCCCCTGTCTTGGGTAAGAAAATCTGGTGGTGAACGCTAACTGTTAAAAAGCCTTTTTTTTTTTTAAGGGATGGTATCATAAGAATTATATTTGTTTGTGAGAACAACAAATGGAAGCATATGTATCTCTGATTTGCTTGTTTGTTTGTTTGCCCTCATTTTAACAAACAATTGTTCATGAAAAAGAAGAATTTAGCAAAACAATTGTTATTCCTGTGTTGGCAAGGTTAGGGATGTTGGCTTGTAACTCAGAGGTTGTAGGTTTGAAAGTTTCAACAGTCTGAGCCAAAATGGTCATGGTCTGGATGGTCAAATGCAGAGGACCTTCAGCAAAGGGTCAGCTGGCTTTCATTTGGAAATATATTGAATCCATTTTTGTATTTGAGGGAGTAAAAACCAGTGAAATTCTCAAGATAACCAGAGCTAAGAGTAGTAGCCACCACACTAGAATAGACCTCAGTCTTAGTAGAAAAATGTAGGTTCTTAAAAGATTAGAATCGGAATGGTTGCTTTTGGTAATGTCCTTGTCGTTTGGTATTGTCATTTTTTCCCCTGGAGTTGAAGTGAGCAGGACTAGTGATTTCACTGACTGTCTGAGGTTGTTCTAAACCCCCAGCCTGTCTGTATCGTAGGAAACAGCTAACTTAGAGGATTCTTTAAAAGTGTTGTTCCAGTATGCACATGGATCCCACAGCCTAGTATTGAATCCAGACCATGTCAAGTTGACCATGGCCCGCAACTCTGTGTGGCACCATATAGTTAGCCTTAGCAGCTCCCAGGGAGGGAGGGATTGGGTCAACAGCAATATCATGTCTCATCGCTCACCAGTGGCCCCTGCTGGCCAATCAGGAATCCACAGCCTGCCAGTACACAGCTACACGTGGAGCGTTTACCTCTGAGTCTCTTCGGGAGCTCAGCTTGCAGCATGCAAAGAAGGAGCAGCTGACTTTACGTGTTTTTGGAGGGGGGTGCGTGCTTGTCCGTGCTCCCCTGAACTGACAGCAGGGGCCGTAGCAGTAACCACTGCATGCAAATATGAATGCGTGTTCCAAATTGGCAGGAACTAGTGGGAAAGCATTAAAAAAACAGCTGGCTCAAATGATATTATTAAAAAGAAAGATGCTCAGAAGATGAATGAATAAACAAAAGGCAGGAAGGAGCCAGCCTTTGCAATGCATAAATTCAGGTTTATTTTGGTTTGTTTGGAGGCGCAAAAGTTGCAACGGCTTAAATAACTCTCAGAACCAAAGTAAACACAGAACCTCTTGTGGTTGGATCTCAGTATTGCCTGAAGCTGTACTTTCATGGAAAACATGACAAAGTGCTAGTATTAGCAATGGTAGGGAACGAGTAATAGTAATCACTCAATATTGTCAGTCTCTGACCGAGCATCTGGACATCTTGAGAGGATTTTGTCTATATGTATCACATGAGAAGTGTTTTCTGGATCTGTGTAAATGTCCCACCTACACATGAGAGTTAGAGAATTGGTAATAAATGACTATGTGGTTTATTAGCAAAGAACATCTCTGAATGTGGGTGGAATGGCACCACAACTTAGCCAGAGGTTTGTCACGCCCATCAGTATGATGTCATAATTAGTTAGGAACCTGAAAAGTGAAGCTGATGTACATCTAACATGGCAAAGTTTGTTTCAACAGTAAAGTTTGTGTCATGTTGTTTACAGTGATGAAGATCTGGTGTGGAAAAGTTTCAAAGGAGATTGTTTAAAGAATCGGGCTGGCCATGTTAGAAAGTGTTTAAACCATGCTTTTGAAACTGTCTGAACATTGCCAGGGGGTCTTAAAAAAACTTGAGTTCTGTTAAGACAGACAGTTCTGAGAATCACACAATAGAATCTTTCAAGTCAAGCGTTAAAAAAAGAATTGGACCACCCGAGCTTACATTCAACAAAACAGGGTTCTGGCACAATGCGTGCAAACAAATATCAATCTGAGTGTTATGCCGCAATTGAGACAGCAGTTTGTCAGGCTCAGAGTAATGATGTCATAGGTATGAACACAATAAGTGAGGCTGAGTAGTATTCGGTGGTGTGCACAGACTGACACGACAAAGAGCAGAGAAAAGGGCCACTCATAAAAATACCCCTTTATTAAAAATACCTTGCTAAAACAAAATGGCCCTGTTTTTGGTTTGTGAGCCTGTTATCATACTGTGCGATGTCCCCTTGCCTCTTTTTAAATAGTCTCTCAAACTGAAAGGGGCACTTCGCCAAAAAGTGACCCCAGTGTTGCTGCCTGTTACCCCATTGAGGTGACGGCTTTGGCCCTGGTTTAGGCTCTGTTTTAAATTTGTGGCTTGCCCACCCCCCACTCCGTTGCCAGTTCTGATGTTGTGGCCCTTGGTTTTCTAACCGGCCCTCCTGTGCTCTGTTTGTGACTGGTCTCCTCTCCACTCCTCTCTCCTCCCTGACAGAGTCTAGGCTGTGATGAGTACCTGTGCTCTGTTTGTGACTGGTCCCCTCTCCTCTCCTCTCTCCTCCTGACAGAGTCTAGGCTGTGATGAGTACCTGTGCTCTGTTTGTGACTGGTCCCCTCTCCTCTCCTCCTCTCTCCTCCTGACAGAGTCTAGGCTGCGATGAGTACCTGTGCTCTGTTTGTGACTGGTCCCCTCTCCTCTCCTCTCCTCTCCTCTCTCCTACCTGACAGAGTCTAGGCTGCGATGAGTACCTGTGCTCTGTTTGTGACTGGTCCCCTCTCCTCTCCTCTCCTCTCTCCTACCTGACAGAGTCTAGGCTGTGATGAGTACCTGTGCTCTTTTTGTGACTGGTCCCCTCTCCTCTCCTCTCCTCTCTCTCTCCCTGACAGAGTCTAGGCTGCGATGAGTACCTGGGCTCAGGGAAAGTGCTGGATAAATGTGGCGTGTGCGGCGGGGACAACTCCACCTGCAAGGTGGTCTCCGGCGTCTTCAAGCACTCCCTCACCAAGGTGGGATACCACAAGATCGTAGAGATACCTGAGGGAGCCACCAAGATCAACGTGACAGAGATGATCAAGAGCCGGAACTATCTGGGTGAGTCACCCCAACCCCTTACAGTGGCACTGTAGTATAATGGTTACGGAACCGTGCATGTAACACAGAGGTTGCAGGCTTGATTCCCAATTGGGGCAATGTTGTTGAATCCTTGATCAAAGTATACAACCTGAGTTGCTTCAGAAAATGTCCAATTTGAAGATATATGGAAGTTGCTCTGGATATGACTGACTGTTAGACTTTTACAGTTCTTTGTATGACCATATTTTGACATTCAGACTTTCAGTAATTTGAATATATTGCTCTTCAAAGAAGGATAAAAATCTCCATAATTCAGCACGAACAGTACACAAAATTTCGAAGTGAACACAGTGCCCAAGCGCTGTAAAAGCCAAAGTAAGACAATAAGCCAGGAGGCCTTGGGAGAGCAATTCTGGCTTCCTCATTACAGAAATCATTGTCTTGGCTAACCATTTCTAAGGGTTCAATAGGCCTGGCTCGGATGGCCTATGGGTCAGAGAGCCAGGTGTTTTCTTTTGTCAGTGTTTGATATTTTTTGCAAGTCATCCCCGTGCCTGGGGGGGATATATCTGCTGGTAAAAGTGATTGGATTTGTTTAATTAAGTGTGCAGCTGCAACAGGGGTGGGCGTCGTTCCAGTTTGCATTGTGGTCTGCCACACAGGGAGGTAGCTGGCAGCGTAGCTTACGAAAATTACATTTTTTTTTTTGGAAGTCCCTAAAATAAAGGGCTGCCGCCGACCCCCTGAGTAACTTTGGAGTGGGGGGGTGAAGACATGTGGGTTTTTTTTTTTTTGCCATGAGGGGCGTCTCTGGAGATGTCAGTACGAAGTGTTTTTTTCAGGGCGGAGGGTTTGATTGAACACAAGCTGGAGGAGAAGGAGAGAGAGGCAGAGTATGAAGGAGAGGAGTGACTCTTGGCTTCCTCTCGCCCCTTCGCCTCCAGAAACGAAATGTATAAACACGCTTTCATTAGCGCGCTCCTTTCCCCTCTGTCCGCGTCCCCATACTTTTTAATTAAGGTGAGGAATTTTGTCCGTTTCCCCCGACAACTGAACCCTCGGTGGTGTGGGATCATGGGAAGGCACCCCTCAAGTTCAATTACTGCCACGATGAATCCACGTTTGCTCCCCCGACCTCAGATAATACTTCCGCAGAAGGGGAAGTAGGTGCCTGAACAATGCCCCCTTTAAGTGCCCGTGTTGCTCGCTGGGTCTCGTTAGATTAGCACAGTTGAGCAGTCTGTGGCGGTCAGAGTTCAGCAGGTCGGCCGGCTGTAAACGCACCCAAAACACAGGTTGCCTGTCATGTGCCGCAGAGGAGAGGTGACGTGTCTGACCGGCACTGTCCCGGACCCCAGCGTCCAGCCTATAGCCCAGGTACCTTCCCAGCTTCTGGTTACCAGGCCCCTGACCTCACTAGGCAGGATCCTAACTATTAGCCTTGTGTAACTGCTTTCTGTAAACAGGCAGGTTATTGGGTGGTGCTCTAATCTGTTCCTGTGTACACAAATGTGATTGGGTAATGAGTTAATGTGCTCCTGTATACAGACAGATGATTGGGTAATTCTCCAGTATGCCTCTGGAAACACACAGCTGATTTGTTAACATGCTCCTGCATACAGGCAGATGAGTGGGTGATTCTCCAGTCTGTTTCTGTATGCAGACAGTTCATTTGGTAGTGTGCACTAACACTCCTGTACACAGACAGATCATTGGGCAATTCTCTGATCCACTTTCTGATTGGCTAATGCTCTGGTTCACTTTTCTGATTGGCTAATGCTCTGATCCACTTTCTGATTGGCTAATGCTCTGATCCACTTTCTGATTGGGTAATGCTCATTCTCCGCAGCTCTGCGCAGTCGCTCAGGGCGCTCCATCATCAATGGGAACTGGGCGATCGACAGACCGGGGAAGTACGAGGGGGTGGGCACCATGTTCACCTACCGACGGCCCAATGAGATAAGCAACACTGCCGGGGAGTCCTTCCTGGCTGAGGGACCCACCAATGAGATCCTGGATGTCTATGTGAGTAACCAATCACAGCAAAGACGCTGAAATCTGAAACAAGCACACAGTATGTCACACTTTGCAGTGCGATTCTCCTGTTTAAGTGTGAGGGTTAAATAGACAGATTACTGATTACTGATTGTATTAATAAAACTGGCGTATAAGTAAGCGTATTAATGAAATTTGTTTAAATGGATAGCCTTGTGAAAATGTGGTCAAGCTGCACTCAATCAACAACGTTTTTTGAATCAATCAAATATGTTTCTCCCTTCACAGCCAATGGGACGATAGGTCCTGCATCTTTGATACTGTATTATAGCTTCTTCAGCTTCCAACTCCCTCTAACTTCCAGTACCAGTGTCATTCCTCTATGAATCAATAGCCATTGCTGTTTCCTTAACATAGATAGAGATATAGCAGACGCTCTTATCCAGAGTGACTTACATGGTTGACATCTCTACACTATCCATTTATATAGCTGGACATTTTAAAGAAACAATTAAGGTTAAGTGCCTTGATAAAGGGTAGAGGTCAGATCCCTAACCATTATACTGTTCTACTGCCCCGCTGTTATGTCATCAGATGATCTACCAGCAGCCCAATCCCGGAGTGCACTATGAGTTCATACTTCCTGCTGACCCGAGCCCAGCCAATCCACAGTTCCCACCTGACAACAGGCCTGGTGGTAAGTCTCCGCCCCCTTTTTACTGCTTTCCAGCACAACAGGCTGTGAGCGTGTGGAACAGCTACGGCTACGGCTAGGGGTAGCGCCGCTGGTAGCCTGCTGGTAGTGAACAAGCAGGAGAGCTGATCTTGGTGTCGCTTATATTCCTCTGTAGGTGGCTGACTGACAGATAAGTACATACTTAGTATAGTCTAATGTACTGATTTTGTAAAGTACAAAAGTGGGAAACCTGTAAGTGAGACACTGTTTTCCCCTCTAGGAAACACCTTGAATGGGCGGGGAGGGTATCCTCACCCTAACAACCCAAACCAGGAAGGCAGGTACCCGCCCCAGATCCCCGACAACCAGGTGCCTGTGCCCCAGCCACCCCGACGCCAGCGGGAGCACAACTGGAAACTCGTGGGCATGACTGACTGCAGCGCCACCTGTGGCAGAGGCAAGTACTGCAGCATCTGAATCACCCAATGGACTTGGAATTCTCTGGGCCTCAGAGATTTATGTGGAATATTCATTGCTTCAAACAGAGTCTAGTCCAGAACACCCGGGTTTTCCCAATTATATCCCAAAACCTCTTAAAATAACCACCCTCCAGCCGGGGACTCTCAGTTCCAGTTCAGTACAGAGGTTAAATGCTGACAGCTCAACCAGCCACTCAATGCTGTCGTAGGTGAAAACATATCTGACCGAGAACATTATATACATGGTATACAATGCATATATATCAGACATGTACTTAATTCAATTTAGATGACTGTGATGAGACTTAGTAATTATTATTATTGTTGTTGATGTTGCTGTTGTTGTTGTTAGCATCATTAAGTAATTAATGAACTGTGTAATAATCAGCAAAATATTCTCACATGGGAAAATATTTTTTCCTTTTTATTGAGGAATACCCCTTTGTGGGAGACCCTCTATTAGATCACCTGTGCCCTGTGAATGTTTATGATGGCAGTCTCTCATGTCACCCCCCACCCCCACCCCGTGTCTTTCTCCAGGTACCAGGCACTCGATGTTCCACTGTGTCCACAGGGTGACTCACAACCAGGTGACGGACAGCCAGTGTGACAGCGCCACCAAGCCCAGCCCTCAGGAGGAGCCCTGCAACGTGCACCCCTGCCCTGCCTAGTGAGGACCCCACCTACATGCACCTACACAGCCAATAGCATACCATTTAACTGAACAAGCAGCCAATGGCATAGCGTCTAACTGAGTGAGCTGCCAATGGCACAGTGTTTAACTAAACAAGCAGCCAATAGTGCAGTTTTTAACTGAACAAGCAACCAATGGCAGGATTTTTAACTAAACAGTGCATCGATGGCAGAATGCTAAACTAAACAATGGGTCAGTACCAGCATGTTTAACTAAACAAGACGCCAATGGAAAAAGTCTGACTAAGCAAGAAAGCAGTGTTTAACAACATAAGGAGCCAATAAACACAATGTTTAACAAAACAAGGGGCACATGGCAGAATGTTTTACCAAACAAGGAGCTGATAGTATAAGGTTTAAGTAAACAGTGGATTAGTGGTACAGTGTTTACCTAAACAATTAACCAATCGCACAATACTTAAAAAACAAGGAGCCAATTGCACAGCATTTAACCACACCAGCAGCCAATGGCATTGAGGGGTTGAGGGAGGGAATTTTTGAGCCAGACAAACCTAAGGCAGGTTTGGGAATCAACAAACTTATGCTTGAAAATTGTAACTGAAAAGGTAACGTGAATAACTCAGTTGAGGTAGCATTAAT